>JAMAFV010000025.1:0-350294 GCA_023625935.1 Eurotiales sp. R13A2
ATATAATTAAATATAGAATTAAATACTAAGCATAAAAATAAATATTTTAAAATATAATTAAATATAAAATTAAATACTGAGTATAAGAATAAGTACTTTAAAATATAATTAAATATAGAATTAAATATTAAATATAAAAATAAGTATTTTAAGATATAGTTAAATATAAAATTAAATATTAAATATAAAAATAAATACTCTAAAATATAGTTAAGTATAGAATTAAGTATTAAATATAAGAATAAGCACTTTAAAGTGTAGTTGAGTATAGAATTGAGTGCTGAGCGTGAGGATAAGCGCTTTAAGGTGTAGTTGAGTGTAGAATTAAGCACTGAGCGTGAGGACGAGCGCTCCAAGGCGTAGTTGAGCGTCTGGATGGATGGATATATTTATTTGGTGAAGGAGGTCGGTTGAGTGGTTGCCCCAGTTGAGATCAAAAGAAACTATTATATAATAATAAAAGTATAGGTTATAATTATAAGATTAAAATTTAATTATATGATTGTAGTTTAAACCTGTTTAGTTTTTTAAATAATATCTTTAATCTTAAATTTATAAAGATTATTATAGATAGATTTATTTTAAATTTTAATAATGATTTTATAATTTATGCTCAATTTAATCTAGGTAATATTTAAAATAGTAAAACCAGTCTTTTAGGATTTAAATATTAATATATTTTATAAAATTTACTACTATTTTTAGACTTAAAAATCATACTAGATAGATATAGAATTAATAGAGATTATATTACTGATTTTCTTATTTATTAATTTTTTATAGATAGTAATAATATTATATTAGATTTGTTTTAAAAGTCTTTAAAATCTAGCCAGTTTTTTTATAGTGTTTTTATTATTTTTACTGGTAGTTAAAAAAACTTTGGCTATTTTATATATATATTTTATAAAGTTTTAAATATACTGATTATTTGAAGTTTTGTTTAAATATTTATTAATATATTTTATAATCTAATAAGTTATAATAGCCAGGTTATGTATATTAGTAGTTTATTTAAACTGTTTTAGTTTTTATTATTATATTAATCTTACCGCAGCTGAGACTGAAGTAGATTTTTCTATTATAAGAGATGTTAAATTAGCATTTTCACTATTTTATATTATTGCTATGGTTTTATTTATTAAGAGTAGATTTGATCAATAGTGTTTAATATTAATAATAATTAATCTGATTCTTGAGGCTGTATGGCCTGGATTGAGTATGTAATTTCAAAAAGAAGATTCGCGAAGAAAGAGATGTTTTTTTAGAATTCTATTTAAATATTTATTAATATAATTTATAATTTAGTGAATTATAGTAATTAAATTATATATATTAATAATCTATTCAAATTAAATTAATGTTTATTAATATATTAATTTTACTATAACTACTAAATTCTTTTATTATAAGAAATATTAGACTACTATTTTTACTATTCTACACTATTATTATAGTGTTATTTACTAAAAGTAGGCTTAATTAATAATATTCAATATTAATTATAATTGATCCAATTCTTAAGACTGTATAGCCCAGATTGAGCGTGTTATTTCAAAAAGAAGATTCGCGAAGAAAGAGATGTTTTTTTCGGAAGTAATTACAACTCTAGTATGATATAAAAGAAGTAGATAATAAGTCATATGAAATACTGCTATATAAGTCTAGAAAAGTCTGTAGCTGCTTTTCTAATTGAAAAATAGCGCAGGTACATGCACAATAGATTCTCCCCCGTATCAACGCGGAATTACTAGTCTTTCTCACACTCCATTCATCTACCTAGGACCCCCAAAATCACCCGAATGAAAAGCCTCTGATGCTGCTGTCGAGGTCGCCTTCGTTTCCAACTCGGTCTCGGTTTCAATCTCTGCATCAATCTGTTTCTTCTTTGTGTGGAAGAAATTGAAGTCCGCATCAGCCCAAGTCCCCCGGAAGGCGACGCCAGGATGGAGAGCAGTCAAGCATAGTGATGCGATCCCAATCATCGCGCCCTCAAGGACCATGAAAGTAGACTGGTTGTTGGCGAGAGACCCGTGAAAACCACCAGACAGTTCGGCTACGCGAAAGGAGGAGCGGATTGTAATGGTCAAAGTAGCGAGAGACAGACCGCCGAGGAAGTATGTAAAGATGGCACTTTCAATGACCTCTTTGCGGGTCATAACCCAGTGAAAAGGGCTGCGCCAAACACGAAACGCAAAGTCGCTGGAAAGAGCTATGAAAAGCACGAGAGAAAAGACCTGGAAGGAGAGACCACCGATCATGATATGAATACCCAATTGAGTCTATTCACACGGGTTTGGAATTAGTTTGTTTCCTTGACTGAAATCACACAATCAAAGTACTTACGGTGCTGTAGTCGGTGGCGATTGACGCAATCGCACCGCCAATCGCCTGCAGAAGGAGAGAAATAAAGTCGCAAGTACAAAAGACAATGGTGTAGAATCGAGGCCTGAAGCGACTCAGAGCCTCACCATATACCACAATGATGCGAGCGAGGCAAAGATAGACGCAAGCCGAAAGAAAAGCCGGGGCGATTGTCAGACACACAAGATAAATCAAGAAACTGGTTTTGTCGAACGGATTCTGGCTGATCATAATCCGGCCTGCATATCCAATTATCTCCAAGGCCAAACCGCAAATAGCCGCAACAAGGAAACCCCAGGTTTTGTACCTGATACCAAGACCGAACTGTACCAAAGCGCACACGCCGAATAGGGCGGCTAGGAAAGCATTCGCACCCAGATTCGGGATGTATGTAAAGTGTGCTAGAGTCAGATCGCAGGTCGACAGAGTGCAGAGAACATCGTTATTCAAACATAAGGTCACGTTTCCGTAGCATTGTCCATCATGCTGAGAGGTTAGGTTCGTCCCAGGCCAGAAGGGTGTCATGACACCTGCCTCGCTCAGATCGAGAGACATGGCGGCTGGAATGTTACAACTTGAAAAGGACCTATAGATTCGGAAAAGGTTGTATCGAGCAGTTCAAAAGGTAATTTTTATCGTCAACATGTGAAGAGTACTCCAAACCATGAAGTGTGCCATGTCCACGGATTGCAGGTCTTTATATGTTTCGATTGATACAGCTCTGAGCAGAGAGGAATGTCTGGCATGCGACTAGGCAGCCTAATTATTAAAATGATAAAAGAAGAAATGAGAATGAAGTTTTACTCGTGCGGACTTCGGATAACCTGGCCGAAGTTAGTGACACGCGTCCACGATGGAAAACACACGAAGGGGTATGTTATTCTTATCTTACTATTGGATGACTTGCATCGAAACCAAGGGCAATACTTCTAATCTCCATCCTTCATGTTTAAGATGGAGCTTTGTTTTGAGAGATAATCAAGGCTGAACTGAAACGGCATTTCTAAAAGGGATTAGTTTACGCGCTTTTCTGATACGTACTACTCTGTACGTATGGAGAAAATGTCCGCTAACTAGATTCAGTCTACAAGATAATATCCCACATAGGTATAACTTACACTATTTAGATTTACGAAGAACAAAGAATCCAGGTTTGGGTAAATGTACAGGGAGAACCTTATTCAATGGGGCTGAGTATTCTGTTTTGGATGCCTACGATAACGAATTGGATTGCAAAACGGAAGGCTGACGGTTTGATCTTAAATAGGCATAGTTTACGTGCTTCTGAATCTGATTGAGACTCTATCAATTTTAGGGATAATTAAAGCGAGTTTAGTTGTAAACCTGGCGAAGGAAAATGTGACCGGCCTGCTATATCTGACTCCATTCGAAGTCTTCCGTAGCTTACCGCGCAATGAAGCCACCCAAGATTTTGGTTTTTGATCCCATTCAAGTTTCATTAAGACAATCGAAAATTTGTTAAGAAAATTCTGGATTCGACCGAATAAGATCTTCTAAAATGGATTCCAAGCGCTTAATCATCTCATATGTTTTGGATTGGATCGTTCTCATGTGAGAGTAACCGTTGATGCCGATTGAAAGGATTTCTAACAAGCTCTTAAAACCCAGAGTATTCGTTGCTATTGCCGGCAGCTTCTCCGCTGTGAGCCCATCCAAGCGACCGTTCAACCTGGCGGATCCGTCAATCTCGCTCCCCTATAAAAAGGATACAATTTCAGTTGCGCTTGCAGCAATCGTGTGCGGTGTCATCCCAGCAGCAATCATCTCCTCCGTCTGTTGTTCAATAGCTGTTTGGAGAGTACGACGTGTAGATGTGCACCTGCGTGGTCAAGTTCGGCGGCGTGAGCTGTGGGAATGGCTAGCGGTCTGGCTGGTTCTCGGACTATCCTTTGTCACGGCTTTTTTCTTTGCTCAGGCTGTCAAGAACCTGGTTGGGAAACCTCGACCGGACTTTCTGGCTCGATGCAATCCCGACTCGGCCAATGAATCTGACTATGCCCTGGAGCATTATGATCCAGCAGGTTTAGTCCTTCTCGACTGGCAGATCTGTCAGGCCAAGAATGGCAGTGGTGTTGGCATTTCGGAGTTCAATGATGGCTTTCGCAGTTTCCCCAGCGGTCATACCTGCAGCATGTTCTCCCTCTTGATTGATTTTGATTACCTCATATATTAATTGGCCGATTGCCTCGATGTCGGCGCAGTCTCCAGATGAATAGATGTCCGCGAACCCCCTCCCAAACGAACACCGCCTAGTGAAACCAGAGACTTGTCCGTCGCATTTGACCCATGCTTTTCTCGACCTCCGTTGTCAGTCTTTTTTGATCCTTTGTCAGTTTTTGAGAGATCGAGAAGCTTCAGGACCGCCAGATGATATAGATGTATGTGGAGGGTGTTGTTTCGGAATCTGCAGATTGAGAATGACCAGAGTAGAATTATTGGTATGGAGATGATTATAGCGGCTGAGACACTCAATCTCTACTTTATCTATCTTTAAGTGTGAGTGAACTAAGGAATAAAATGCATTGGAAACGAACCAACCTGTGCAACGTAGCTAGCGGCTGCTTTGTAGTGTGTCTGTTTCATGACCATGTTTAACGGTCTTGCAATCCTTGCAGATCAATCTTACGCTAGAAATGCAGTCTGGCTGTCATCGCGCATTAGTTCCAAGTTTGGTATAGATTACGCTTCCCTTCATCGTTACTGCAAATTACTCATTAGAAAGTCCCTACTCGCTTGTCTATAGAGCAAGGCTAAAAACAGCGAGTACGCATTGACAAAGAAACGATCGTTGATGGATCTTACTTCTGCTATGCTGTGCCCCTTAGACTGAGTTCCGATACCGTCTACTCCTCGTGTTGACGAAAAAAATGAATGAACTTGTGGAAAGCAATGAATATTGAAAATAAGCCGGGCAACATTTGTAACAATGTCATTGAGTCTCATTCATTGCAGTCATAGCCGATCTCAAGAATGGCATCCATTGACCATCAAGGAGAGAAACTACGTGATAGAAAATCCGTTCACTCCATCCCCTCATCCACCAGTGATTGCGACTGATTCTGTGAATCAACACACAGTATTGAGCCAGTAAGAGCAGCGCCAGTGGATGTCTCGTCTTCAAACACATAATAAAAGCGGGAGAAATCGCCTTGGCCCATCTCAGTATCGAAAACCAATTCATCGGCCTCAAAAGTGCAAAGTAGTAGCAGACGCCCAATTCCCGGATTGACCGTGAGAACAGCATCTGTTCGTCAGGGTCTGTTACCATTCGCTGGTTGATTTTTTCTAGGTATGCCACGCTGGCTTTTGCTTCCGCAGCAATAGCGTCTGTATGTGGTTGTCTTGCGTGGCCGACGAGCTCTCTGATCATGGGCTCAGTGCGGACTAATTGCGCGTCGCGCCATAAGTTTAGAATGTTCCGAACGACGGTGAGTTGCTGGATCAACTTGTCGACTGGGTCAATGTCCGCATTACTTCCATCATCCCAGACCGGACGCATCAAGCCCAGCTCGGTGAGAACGAGCAAAGCGGAAAAGATGAATATTGCATCGCAGTTGCCACTATTAATTGTTTTCACTTGCTTTTTGAATCCACCGGTGGCAATCGCATGATGATGACTGGTGAGAACCAAGTATTTCTTGACATTCTGCGGTTGCAGATGCGCAATGTGGAGCGAGGAAAAGGCGAGTAGAGTATGCCTCACAAAGTCATGCGAGGAGGCAACTGAGTATGCAATCTGCTGCCAACATTGGTATACAGCAGCACTGTCAGGAGCGAGTGTGTGTGCCGCAATTGTCAAGAAATGAAACATAAGCTCGTTGGATTGACCAGGTTGGTCCGCGTAGGGAAGGCTGCTCGGATATCGGAACAATAAGGGGAAAGGAGCGATACAAGCATTGGGATCGTCCTGACTCTCCTGCTCTGCACTTCCTTGTCGTTCAAATGTACTGCTAGTCGGCTTCGGGCGTTGCTCCGAGATTGCCGAACTGGTTACGGATTGGCTGAATTCGAAAACTATATGCAATTCATTGGCATTCCCGCCTTCGGCGGTTTCCAACGGGGAGGAATACAGTGATTCCGTGGTGAAGAGATCCTCGTAGTCGCATTTTAAGTTCCTTCTCTTACAGTTGCTACAAATTGGGGGCTTTTCGTCGCACTATGTAAAGCATAATGTCAGCTCGTTTTTGTTCTGTTTCACTTCTTTCGACCAATTCCACGCGGCATCCCTATTCGATGCCTACTTGCAGTAGGATCAGTACCACATGGTCAGATATAGCCACGCCAGTGTAACATCGTAACTGATAGAATATATATACCTTCTTTCTTCTAGCTTTACACTGCCCGCATCCATTTCGTGACTTCACATGACTTCTCCGTAATCCGGTCTTCCTCTCGGGCGTCGTTTCCAATGGCGGCATCGCAATAAAACACATTCAGTAGTACTAGAAGATAGAGAAATGATTTGTTTTCCTTGTCACTGGTGTAAATTGCAAGATTGACTCGTGTGCAGTTAATAGAGTGTGCGGAGATATTTGCGCTGCCTAGATTCAGCCCCTTCTGAATTGGGGATAGCTACAACCATGGTCCCTGGATGGGCCTGACAGGGTCCGAGTACGTATTAGAGGTGCGGCTGTCAAAGAAGATAACCTCGTTTAGCGTTATTTTACTGTACTACATAGTACTTGCAGATACGAACAAAGAAACAGACTAGGGTTTTGACAATGGTGGGGTGGTATTCTCAAAGAGGTATGGTTTACGCATTCGGGTATCCTATCACAAGATGAACAAGGTAATATGGCTTTCGTAAAGCTCGGATTACATTTTTGGAGATCGTTAACGCTTCTCGGGATTCTTGGGGATGCCTCTTTCAGAATGCGTGGTGAACTTCGAACGCGCGGCCGAACAGATATGGCTGGATTTTATAAATGTGGCATGTTCCTGAGAGTTGTGGTGTGCATGACCGCAATGGACACAAAGTTGCAGCTTTCCATATTTTAACCTTTTCACCATGAAGTTTCAACAAAGTACAATGCTTTTCTTGTCTGCGGTCTTTTCTCTTTTCAGTTCTACTCTAGGTCAAAATGACGAGTCCACCGCAGTGTACATCTCTTCTCTGAGATCCAGCTCCGAAACTCTCACCTTCGCGCTCAGTGTTGCCGACCCAACGGTGTCCCACGATATGTACTTTCATATCTCGGGGCCATCCACCTATTCATATATCGGGATTGGAACAGGCACGGTTATGCAAGACTCACTTATCTTCGTGATGTATCCCAATGCGACGGGAGATGGTCAGTTCCTCCACTCATCTGCCAAGAATTTCCTGCTTACATTCTGACGCTATTCAAGGAATCACTCTCAGTCCCCGAATAGCTACCGGCAACAAAGAACCTGTTCTCGAACCTTCATTAGACGTCGAAATCCTCCCCGGCAGTAATACCTCCAATGGAATCATGACTGTCAATGCGCGCTGCAAAAATTGTCTCACTTGGAGTTCCGGTGCTTTGAATCTGAGTGACACGGCGTATCCATGGAATTACGCCTTGGGACCAAACACTGCTCAGTACGTAAAGGTCATGAGCAATTCAATGTCGGCCAATCTCGAGATGCATGTTGAATATGGTATGTCGCTGTCCCAGTACTCTAGACTTCTAGTCTTCAGACAGCTCACCAAAAGGTCAATAGGACTATTCACTTTAGATATGACTCACGCAACTGGAGGCGCCGGAGCCTTACCAACATCTCTCACAAGTTCAATCGGTTCTAACGCAACCCGTCCGCGAGTCCTAACCGGCAACTATCGTACCATCGTCCACGCAGTTCTGGCTACCCTACCATTGGTGTTACTCCTTCCCACCGGTGTCATTTTCCTCCGCTTCTTCCCCGACAGCGTGCGATGGCATTGGGTAAGCCAAACCCTTTCTTCGGTGATTAGTGTTCTGGGAATAGCTGTAGGGATATTCCTCAGTACGCTATTCAACAAGTCCAAGTCATTTGGAAGCGGACATCAAATCATCGGATACATTATTTGTGTTGGTATACTTGCGCAATGGTTTCTCGGGTTCCGGCATCATCGGCTATATAAGCAAAAACAAAGGCCGACCAAATATGGCTTTGTGCATCGCAATTTCGGTCACTTTGTCTTCATTTTCGCGATTGTGAACGGTGGTATAGGGCTAGCGTGGAGTCAAGCTGCCTCACCTGTTATTATAGGCTATTATGTTGCTGCTGGCGTCGTTGCAGTTGTACATTTTGCGCTCGTGGCGTGGAAACGCTGGGAATGGCCGAAGCTCAATGTTTCGGAGCCAAAACTCCAGCAGAATTCCTTGGATGTGGACACGATCTGATAGTCAAACAATTTGATGTTGTGCTTTGTGGTTAGACTTCCTTTCTTTGTTCCTTTCTGTCGGAATATCAATCTCATGATTTGGCACTTCTGCAACCCCCGGTGCAGAACCGATGCGTACGTTCGGCACGGGATTACCTAGTCATCTACCAAAGTTTCAGAATGTTCAAGTCTGAGGAATTAGTGCATCGCCAATCTGTCAGTTTGGATATCTTGACCATCACGAGAGTTTCCACTACGTTGATCTTGTGCAAGGAATTCTCTAGGTCCTTTGGCAACAACATGTCGTCAATGTATACTGGAACATTGTCACAAGATTGGGTACCAGGCTTGTTCCTTTGAATCAACCATTGCCTGCCCTATAACACGTTACTCTGTTAATCCCATAACTAGGAGTCTTCCAGTAGCATACCGTACAGAGGTTCTTCTCCTCCATCTCTTTATTCATCTTCTCGCCTAACACGTCCTGGTAATAAATTCGAAAATATTTCCAGCCGGTGTTAAAAGTGCCCGTCTGGCCGTACCCTAGCAGCTTTTGTCCGTCGATTCCATGTCCTAGTGTGAGACACCATTTCAAGAATTGAAATATACAGTCTACAGATGCTTGCCGAAGAGCGCTCTCTGGGTCCCTCTATCGTGCATAATCTGATCCATGTTCCCTGTTTTTATCACGTAAGTGATTAGGTCTTAACGCAGAACAAACTGATACCAATGATCAATCACATAGTCCTTCATGTCCTTCAACTTCTTAGTGCCTTTAGCCTGGTTGAAATTCGGATTGATATCAGAGAGCCTCATAGTGGTATCAATATCTGGATCCTTGTATGCATGGTTCTTCGAGGTAATGGTTTGTGCAGAATTATCCCCATGTTGTTGTTGAGGAAGATGTTTTTCCTGTTGAGATTATGGTATCAGATTCAGGCTTTCAGTCAAAATATTATTAAAGTTCTTGCCTGACTTGGTGATATTTGTATCTAATATCGAATAGTTTATAAGCAGAGAAAAAAGAGAGCTGGAAGAATAAATATTATAAAATTGATAAAATTGAAGACTTTAGAGAAATACCTAAACTGCTTTATGATGAAAATCACTGAAATAGAATGGTGCCTGCTGAACAAAATAATTAGGGCCTGGGTAGTGACTTGGACTATAGTGGTTGTCTACAGAGTGCGTGGTAATAGATCAGCGTGCGGTGCATCGGAACGACGTTGCCGATGGGCACTTCAAGTAAGGTACACGCTGTTCCAGTCGCTGGGTTTAGCGGAGACGCGTCCGGCAACGACAATCTGTACTGTTGACGTCGAGATTGGCCATGGACTCGGTGGTTTTTGACAAATCGGGAGAGAGCGCTGACACACGAAAGCTGATTGTGGAGTAGGGGCCTACAGTAAGTACATAGTAGATCGGGTGCTGAAAATTTATAAATTAGATAGTTATCTTGGTAATTTAAACTACCAAATCCCCACTTCCAAAAATATCTAACTGAATTTGGATATGAACTAAATTTTTCAACACCCGATCGACTGCAACCCGGGAGTCAAAGACTGACTGTGGGGGGCTTCCCGGTTCCACCGGGGAGCCGCTGAAAGGAATTACTTCCGGCAACGACTGGTCAAATACCGCTTGGCCGCTTCGACCGTCGTGCGTGGTGATGGTGCGGTTAACGGAAGATGGTAAGTAGGGCATTGTAGTTCACGTATGGAGGCTACAACAACAAGGAGCTGGGTGGGAAAAGCTCCCGGAAGATAAGCTTTGTATTTATGGTACTTGCCCCTGTCTGCAGAGCTTCGATGACTCCAAGATAGCGTCATTACTACTCTGCATATTGACTGCGATGGTGCAGCCTATCAGATATCAAAACCATTTGGCCTCGCCTGGATGAACTTCGTTACTGCAGAGGATTGCGAATGCGGATCAAAGGTTGTTTTTGAGTTTGTCTAGCTCATTCGCTCGTACTGTTGTTGCCAAAAGGAGGAAGTCATCTATCTTCTACAAATGCCTTCTATAGTGGTCAAATTGTCATGATTTTCAAGAAATGTAGGTCACCATGACGCACATGCGAGACTTGTGATGTTTCCGGCGAGGGTTTGAGGGTTTGATCTTGATCTACTTAAACAACTCCATCGTCTGTCACTGGATAGATTTTCTTTTTATAGTTTAGAAATGAAACCCTAGGTAAATCAAAAGAGCACTACTCTCAAGAATTGTGCAAGATGACACCAACCTCACCATCAATTACGACTGATATTGGCAACTATGCCGACAGCGGACATGGAGATCCGCACAAGACCATGAAGGCCTTAACATGGCAGGCACCCAACGTTGTGCAGCTTGGTAAGTTTGATAAGAGTCGTGAAATATACAGAATTGAGTCTGCCGCTTATATGATATTCTCCAAGTGCAAACGGCGAGGCCTACAATCGTTGATGCAGGAGATGTCATCGTGAAGGTGACAGGAAGCACCATTTGCGGTAGCGATCTACATCTACTTCACGGTATGTAACTGCGGCCCTTAATATTTATGGAACTACTTACTTCCTTCCCCTGCTTACAAACACATAAAAGGTGCTATCCCTGAACTTCAGAAAGGTGATATTCTCGGCCATGAATTCTGTGGGATTGTTGAGAAGGTCGGGCCCCTGGTCAAGAACCGCAAAGTCGGTGAACGTGTCGTAGCCTCCTTCCAGATCGCTTGTGGCGAATGTTTTTATTGCAAAGAGAAGCTCTCTTCGATCTGTGAAAGAACAAACGGCAGTGCGAGCGAAAAGTCCTTGTACGGACGTAGAACTGCCGGTAAGTAACTCCATTACTAAATGAGGGCGGCCATCGGATATCTCACAACAGGCAAAGGCATGTTTGGGTACTCCCATTTTACGGGAGGGTTCGCTGGTGGACAAGCTGAATTCGTTCGCGTGCCAATCGGCGATGTGAACCTACTTCCCTTGCCCGACGATGTCCCAGATGAGATGGGGCTTTATTTGTCGGATGTGTTGTGCACTTCATGGAACGCGGTTGTTGACACCGGTGTCAAGCCAGGCGACTCGGTTGCCATCTGGGGCGCCGGCCCCGTCGGGCAAATGGCTGGTGAATTTGCACTAGTCAACGGAGCCAGCAAGGTAGTTATGATTGATGGTGGAGCTGGGCGATGGCGCTTGGACTTCTTGAAGAAAAAGATCCCCCACCTGCAGACGGTTGACTTCACCCGACTTCCTAAAGGAGAAACCGTTACATCCGTGCTGAAGCAGATGTGCCACGATGGCCGAGGCCCCGATGTGGCCATTGAATGTGCAGCTGGCGAGTACTCCAAGGGACTAGGTCACCAGCTGCAAAGAGCTTTGGGCATGGAGAATGACACGTCGGAGTTGATCAATGAGATGATCACCTCAGTGAGGGGTTTCGGAAGCTGTGGAGTGACGGGAGTTTATACAGGCTACGTATGTCATGACTTCCTTGACCCCAGCAGGCATTCACACCCGCTAACATCGTGACAGTGTAATCATTTCAACATCGGTTCGTTGATGGAAACCGGAATCCATTTGTGTGGAAACGGTCAGGCGCCAGTTCACAAGTACTGGAATGAACTCTTGGTTCTGATCCAGCAAGACAAAATCCATCCGATAGATATGGTGACACATCGGTTCAAGCTTGATGATATGGTGAAGGTCTATGAGCTTTTCAACAATAGGGCAGATGGAATGCAGAAAATCTTCGTTGAAACCGAGTATTCTGCCCCCCCTGCTGTCGGGAGTCCGGCAGTGACTCATTTCTGAGTGCCCAACCCCTAATCTGGCATCAAAGGCACTAAGTGTGATTACCCAGTGGCTCATCAATCGATGGAATTTCTGGACTTATTTCTTGTGTTTCAAGCTGACAACCAACCTTTCTATCATAAAGTACTCTGGCTACAATGGAGGATGGGAATAGTACCATGGTCAAGTAAATTCACACTTGTACTGTAACAAAGTCTGTTGTTCTCAGTCGAGTAGTCAGCATCTCGCTGACCTGATAGCAAGAAAACAAACACCTACCAAGAAGGGCTTTAGGATGAACAATCTAATACGATATGAAATACAGTGACTTCAATTTACATATTAGAAGATTTGGGTAACACGTTCTTTAGCCATACCAGATACGACCATAGATACGAACATAGTAAGAGGGGCCAAGGCGCCAAAACAGAAATCCGTTACACCCGCACTGAAGACATGAAATGAGAGAGTGGCGGTGGGGAATCAGACCTGTGGCCCAGAATCTTGTCATGAAGTAGTTTGACAGATATCCACGTCCTTGCTGGGAGTGACTGACGAGTGTCCTCTACCCGAGACTACTGAAAAGGATTACGGCTGGTTCAATGGCCTTCCGGATTACGTACGGCTAAATCTACAGGTTTGGTTCTCCACAAGAATATGATGCCTAACCTAACCGATCCGCTACAGTTCACATTGCCTAGTCATAATTCTTGACGTCCCGTGACGTTATGGCTCGTGTTGTGACTGATAACTACACTGAAGCCTAACCAGGGGAAACTCTAAGCTTATTTAGCAGAGAAACCGCATCAGCCAGTCAAAGCAAATCAGAATATACCTTGCCTACACTATTTTCCCCTTTTGGTCGTTGCCGGAGTTCACCATTATTTCCTATTTGGGACACACCCGGAAACTCCGGGAACTCCGGTCCATCTGCACATCATTTCCTTTGATGCGTGAAGGTTCTGGATTTCTAATAAATGTATCGAGCTCTCAGATCTGGTATTGCCCAAGGTTCTCACTGCTCATGATATTTAGACTCTTTTCACCCAGTCGTAATTCCGGGTCTTTCATCAGCTGGCTGGAGTTCTTTATTGCTACGCGACTTTGAACTGGGCGGATCCAATGGCTGCAAAGTTCAGTACCCCACAGCTCAACTACCAGCTCGAGAGCACCATTGGTCTTGATAATACTGATTTTGAGAAGAATACTTCGCCATCGCCAGACTCGGTCGATCAGGAGCAGCATCCGTCGTCTCATGCCGAGGAAGAGCCTGCGGGCCAACGGGCAGTGACTGGGATTCGCTGGTTCCTCGTGTGCGTGGCAATATACTCGGCCAACCTTCTCTATGGACTAGACACAACCATCGCAGCAGACATTCAAGCAGCAGTGTCGGAGACCTTTGTCAATGTGAGCCTGCTAGGGTGGTTGGGAGTCGGATTTACCCTCGGCTCGACTGTGGCCATCTTGCCCCTCGGCAAGGCATTCGGAATTTTTGATCCAAAATGGGCGTTCATGGGTTGCTTGATTACGTTTGCTGCAGGCAGTGCCTTGTGCGGTGGTGCGCCTTCAATTAATGCGATCATTGTTGGGAGGGTCTGGGCGGGAGTTGGAGGAGCGGGGATGTATTTAGGGTATGACTCCCTTCCTCATCTGACGATTGCTAATGCTAAATGTGTTTTTGTATAGGACTCTGAACCTTGTGACAATCCTGAGTACGCCCAAGGAGCAGCCAATATATGTAGGGATGACTGGCTTCGTGTACGGTAGCGGATGCATCTTAGGACCCATTGTGGGAGGATCTCTTGCGGATAGCCAAGCTACCTGGAGATGGGTTTGTTCATTTCCACTCTCCGTATCTGACCAGTAATAACTGCTAACAATTCAAGCAGGCATTCTATCTGAACCTTGTCATCTTCGGCATCATGTCCCCCATCTACCTATTTATCCTCCCCTCTCTGCCTCGCTACCCAGAAAAGCCATTCTTAGCCAAATTGCGTTCTCTCGATTGGCTGGGTATTGTTTTGACAGCGGGCGTCTACGTCACGTTTACTGTGGCATTCACATTTGGTGGCTCGATTTGGGCTTGGAGTGATGGCCGAATCATCTCTCTACTTGTGGTATTTGGAGTATTTACCATCGGTTTCTGCGTGACGCAACGATACTCTGCCTTCACCAACAACATCGACCGGATCTTCCCGTGCGAGTTCTTGCTGAATCCCCAACTGATCATACTCTATGTGTGTATGGCCTGTGGAGGCACCGCACTTTTTGTCTCCATCTACTACATCCCGTTGTACTTTTTGTTCGTGCATGGAGACAGCGGCACGGGTGCAGCGGTCCGATTACTTCCATTCGTCTGCTCTTACGTCGCGACCACCCTTACCTGTGGTGCTTTTATGAAGCGGACGGGCTACCACAATGTCTGGTATCTCTTCACTGGCATATGCATGACGTGCGGCTCCGCTACCATGTATTCAGTTAAATACAGCACCCCGGTGGCCCACGTCTACGGATTTTCTATTCTGCTGGGGCTGGGCATGACGACAACACAGGCCGGGTATGCTGTCGGTCCTAGGCTGGTGAAGCCGGAGCGGGTAGCGGAGGTAATCCAGTACTTGAATATATCGCAAGGATCAAGCCAATTGATCGGATTGGCGATTGCCAGCTGCATCTTTCAGAGTCTCGGTTTCACGCGGCTCAAAGCCATCTTGGCCGACACAAACTACACAGACAGCCAGATCCAGGCGGCTATTGTGGGTGCGCGGAGTGAGTTGCTCCAGAATGCAGCTCCCGATTTAAGGGCGCGGTGCGTGGATGCGATTGTCGGCACGATTGATGACGTCTGGGTCATGATTATTGCTGCTGGAGCGTTGTGTACAATCTGTTCTCTATTTTTAACACATAAAAGGTATCTAGATTAGTCGACTCTGCAGTAAGAAAGATTGGATAGGGTCTTTTAAAAATGGTGTATTATTATTACTTGATGTGGCAATCAGAACTAGTCAAAGGTCCTACACTGCCCTGTAGCCCTGGGTATATTTGATAAACTGCAGGTGAACATGTATCAATTGAATCATTCAATACCATCATTCATTGTTCTCCTCGCTTTTTGTTTAATTTATTTGCTTTTCTTTCTGCATTCACTAGAATCCGCGCAAGAAACCCTAACCTTTCCGCTTTGAGACAGCTCCGAGAACTCCGGTGGCTTCGTTCGTATATCGTATCGCGATAATGCAACCAAAAAACCTCGATGCAATTCTGGACTAGGAGGTCCGGAGTTGAGTGTAATCCAACCCGCTGCTGCAATCAAATAAATCTATCATTTGGTATCCTATATATACATTGGACGATATCCTCTGTGATTCCTGCCTCTTTCGTAGCAATTCATCTAGTTCATATGACCAGTTAACGACCCTTCAGATCACGAGCAAAAATGGCACTTCCAACAACATTCAAACAAGCTGTTTTCAAGGCCGCTGGCGGTCCGCTGGTCATTGAGGAAGTACCCCTCGTCCAGCCCAGTGCCAACCAGCTTCTGGTGAAGGTCGAAGCATGCGGCGTGTGCTATTCGGATATAATGGCGCAGCACAATATGATGGGCGCGGGATTGTATGTATTGATGGTCAACTTCCTAATCATAAGAATAAATTCTAAGCACTGTCTACAGCCCCATCGTTCCCGGCCACGAGTATATTGGTCGGATCGCTGCTCTGAGAGCCAATGTTACCAGCTGGGCGGTTGGAGATCGCGTTGGGGGAGCCTGGCACGGAGGCCATGATGGTATATAATGAAGGTCAGTCGGCAATCTGACAACTTACTGACAGCGATCTAAAGGAACTTGCAAAGCCTGTCAAAAGGGCTGGTACCAAATGTGCGACAATCGATCAGTCAATGGCGAAACTAAGAACGGCGGCTGTACGTTCCTTCCTAAGACAGAACATCATGCATCAATCTATGGTTTGATCCACTGAAGCTGACTTGAGCCAGATGCCGAATACTGCTTCCTTAATGCCGAAGCCGCCGTGCGCGTGCCCACGCACTTGCCAGCCGCCAAATACGCGCCGATGCTGTGCGCCGGTGTGTCCGTATTCAACTCGATCCGTCATATGAACATCACCGTTGGCGAGACGGTAGCCGTGCACGGGCTCGGCGGTTTGGGCCACCTGGCGGTCCAGTTTGCGCGGAAGATGGGATACCGGGTCGTCGCCATCTCGAGGGATGCAAGCAAGGAGCAGTCGGTGCGGGAGTTGGGAGCACATGAGTATATCGATACCAGCGCCGTGGACGCTGGTGAGGCTCTGCAGAAGCTGGGAGGCGCCTCATTGATCGTCTTTACTGCACCGTCGGCAGAGATTGTCAATCCTTTGCTGAAGGGGTTGGGAATTCTGGGCAAATTGTTGTTTCTATCAGGTGAACTTTGCCTGTCGTCTCTGGTTTGGCGCTGCTAATGCTGACGAATTGCGCAGTGCCAGGCAGGGTTGAGGTAGATACTGGTACTATGGTAAGTCGGACCTCGAACTAAACAGATAGGAAAATATAGTTAACGACTCTGCAGCTTGGATATGCCCTCTCCGTGCAGGTTTGGCCCAGTGGTCATGCCACTGACACGGAAGAAGCGATCGCATTTGCGGAGAGCGAGGACATCGACTGTTTGGTGGAAGAGTTCCCACTTGAAAAGGCAAATGAGGCATATGGTTAGTTTTCTTCTTCCTTTCTATTTCTTCTTCTATTTCTTCTTCTTTTTCTTTCTTTCTTTTCTTTTTCATTTCTCAAAATAGCCAACGACAACTAGCCCAAATGCTGATATGAATCTGCAGAGGCGATGCTCAAGGGCACGGTGCGGTACCGAGCGGTGGTGACGATGTAGAGAAAAAGATAGGAAGAGCTGATAAGAAGGGATGATTGTAACCTGATGTTGAGTGTTGGGAATACTGTCTCAAGATAGATTCAACATTGGATCGATAGATCCAGGGTATGAATGCAACGAGATGACTGAGAGTTAGGCCTGATGCTTCCATGTCTATGTAGCCTCTTCTTACAACTAACCGGCCCCTTTAACGTACCGGACCTCGAGAGGCACGTACGTAAAAGGGAAAATGAACAATATTATAAGATCTACGTAAAATTCCATGCATCGGACAGATTCATCGATCCCACGTACAATGGCTCGAAACTATATAAAGAGTCGCCATTGGACGCCAATCCCATCTGTCCGGCCGTCGTGCTCTGGAAATCGACCCATGATGTATCTATTAGCCCCAGGCTGCCCAGGTCATCATTGAAATCCGGCGCCGGGGTGGAACGTGAGTGGAAGCGGGCGCTGAGAAAGTCGGCCTTCGCGGCGAGTCCCCGGGCGACACTGGCGGCACTCGTGGCGACGGCAAAGTGTGTACCAAAAACCTCAAAGACAGTGATAGCGCTGTCGAGGGCGTTGCGGGTGGTCGGCGTGGACGTGTGCAGTGGATAGGCGAGCGCAAAGCCGGCCATCGAGAGGGTGGCGTTCCACTGCCATTGAAAGGCCTCATACCACCCCTTGAGAATATCGGTAGCCGTCAGGGTTTGATGGAGAATGTATGTAATGGCAATGGCATGATTGACGCAAGAGACGGCATGGTCATCCGGTTCGATCGCTGCGGGAGAGCCGCCAGACGGGAAGCAGATGAAGGGCCGGTAGAGGTTCATGGACAGATTGTGGTAGAGAAGCTCCAGGAGCAGGCGTTGACGCTGGAGCCACAGCGGAGCGTACCGTTCCAGATCCAACGTCGATCGATCGGTCGAGAAGGGTTCGCCGGAATCCTTGCGTTTAGTCTTCATCGCGTCCGGAATGTCGTGCAGCCAATCTTGGAGGTTATGCAAGTGGGATCGGAGCCACTCGGCCGGCGCTTCCAGATAGGACGGATCGACATACATATTCTTGATATTGCAGGTCTCCTGGATCTCAGCACATTTGTCGTAGAAGCCCAGGTAGATCGTCTCGACAGTGAGCACCAAGGTCGTCAGGAGCCGGCTGTATGTCAACCAGGTCACCTTGTCGCCGTACGCCGCAATGTTAGAGACGGAAAGCCGAGCTAATTCATGGTCGTCGGCTGGAAGACTGCAGGTGGAGGTCAGGGTGGATGACAACCACGGTCGGCCGAGCTTCATACACGTCTTGGTCTCGACGGCGTAGAGAGTCCACCAGATCCGTTTCCGCAACTCTTGCTGAGGGCGAGGAAGATTGTCAGGCGGTTCTAGATGTAAGCCGAGAATGTGAGCGACGCGCACGGCGAGCGCCAGAGTAACGTGGGCCATGTTTTGGAACGAAGCATTACAGAGATAGACGACGGAAAAGATGTGACATTGGAGAGTTGCGATGGACGGGCTTTCGGCGTCAGAGGTGAGGAGCGCCTGTGAACGGCGGTAATACCATCGACCGGCAATGCTAGCATCATTGAGGTCGACACTATGGATGGGCCGGGACGCGGCAATAGCAGGATCATGCTCGTGACTGGAGTGGACGCCATACTGCATGCAGAGTGCGAGGACGATGTCGACCAGTGCGGATGACTTCCGCGTCGTGGGTGAGAGGTCCCAAAGAGATTTATAATGCTCCCGAAACTCGGATTCGTCCAGAATTTGGTAGATGGGATGGTAGGAGTGCCAGAACAGACCGAGAAAGTAATCCTCTTCAATCGCGTTTAGATACGTCTCCGAGCCGGCCGCCGCTCCATCAGCGCAAGACGAGGGCGGCTTTTCCAGGGCGTGCTTGGGCGAGGTGGGATTGGTAAAGGTCCGGCTGGCCGAATTGGGCTGCAGGTGGTGGTCATTTTGAGGCTGTTCCAGTGCAGTGCTCAGGTAGCTGCTGATGCGGCCCATGAAATAGAAGGCCGACGAAGGGCCATACCACTGAGCCCGCGAGGCTTGTGCTGAGCGGGTGTGGATGCCATCCAGTCCCCGTTTTGAGCTCGAGCGATGCCAGGCTCGGTTCGGATGGCCATGGCCATTGACACTTTCGAGCTGTTCTTCGACTTCTTGAAGGCGTTGCTGCAGACGCTCGATCTCTCTGTTTGTCCCGCTTTAATTGGGAGCACAATCAACACGGGGCAAGCGGCCGTACCTGAGGGCATGGGGCAGGGTGCGCACCTCCTGGGCGTTTTTGGTGCAATGGCCGCCCCGCGTGCGACAGTTTCTACAGGGCAGGTTGCTGTCGCACTTGATGCGATGAGCGCGACACCAGTCGCAGGCCCGTGCAACCTGGTTTCGTTTGGGGCGCGGCGGGGTCTGGGCAGATAGAACGGAGGCAGACGAAGAAGTGTTCGTATTGTTGCCAGGGACGATGGTAAATGTTGAGTACATGGTCTGATCATATACAACCGATGAGCTGCGGTGGGGGAAGCGGTGCGCAAGGAAATATAGAACGAATCCTTGTACAGCATGATCAGCATCACCGGAATAAATGCCGGAATAATGACACTTTTTTTATTGTAGCGGGCGGGAGACTAGACCGGTTCTGGCTAGCATTTGTAGGAGCACTTTTTAGTTTCAAGTTTCTACACAGTATTGTAGCTGCATGAAACTAGACACACTGAATAAATATACATCCGAGAGATGATATCAACAGCGGCGGCTGTGGGGTTAGACGAGACAAATAGTGCCCATCACTAGAATCAGTCGTTTTGATACATCTATACAGACATAACTTATAAGAACTAAAGACATTGACATGGTAATTTGAAAGTATTTCTATATACAACTATATACACTTAGTATTTCAAACACAAGATTTATATCTATTCTTCAAGATCTTGCTTTTTATTCCAATTTCTATATTTAGAAACTTTTTAACTCCAACAGTTCAGACTCAAGAGCTACTCTGATAGCAGTAAATTAACCCTAAAAACTCTGACAAATGATAGCAATGGTCAGATTTAAGATTTCTCTGATAATCCGAGCTCTTCATCATACATTTAAAGATATCTCTAACAGTATAAACGTTTCAGGAAAATAACAGATTAAGAGTCAAGGCACAATCCTGGTGTGGTGCGTGGTTTACTCGGAAATACGTTCGTTGCTCATGGTACGTACGGCACGGAAAAGGCCGTAGTGCCCGCAACTCACCAACAGTAAGGCACCAAGACACTTTTTAGGGCTAATGCAGCTCAAATTTTATCTGTCATTGAGAGAAATTATCTGCACACCAACAGGACGCTATTCTGCGATACGGTAAATCCTACTTTTCATGTTTGATGCTAGCATGTTATGGACATGCTACAGACTTTATTCGTCCATATGGGAAAGCGGGCAGAGATAGAGCGTCGTGATCTTTCTCTAGACACACTTTACATCGAGCAACCGTCTAGTCTGCTCTGGATCTCGACACGGTCAACCGCAGTACGAAAAGAGAAATGTGCACAGGCAGACTTAGTTATATAGTAATTAACTAATGTATTCTGGCTCGGGTTACTGCAGTCAAAGAGTCGGCTACATTGACCAGCTTTGCCAGGCACGGCGGCGCCGAGCGGGTCAGCCATATGGATGGACCCATTGCGGCGGGACGCAGTCCAGGATTTTTTGTAGACCAAGTACACTTTCGTCCTAGCTGTGTGGCTCTTGACGGGGTCTAGAGTTCTTTACAGGGGTAAATAGATAAATAGCGCGATGGCTTACATGTCCTAGCTTTATTGTAGCCATATTGTTCGGCGGACGGATATATATATAGTCTATTCACTCGAGTAACCCAGGTTCCGTTCGCTTTGATTTCATCTTTCTGAAGAACAGAAAAAGCCGTTCGTTTGCTTTCTCTTTTTTAATAAGGGGGTTTTCTCATCGTCATCCATTATGAACCACTTTTTGGCTGGGATATTTGCCTTTGCCGTCGCGCTACAAGCGACTGGCGTCCATGCGGTCGGTCGTCGATTCGACATCAGCGAAACCACCATCACGGCGACATCTATCGAAACGATCACCTACACAACAACAAGCGCCTTTCCTATCACGACGATTGAGGCAACCTGCACGGCCGGTTCGGTGATACCATCGGCACATTCATGCGTGGCGAGTGTTTGGCAAGGATCAGATTCTAAATACTCCGAGGCAGTCTGCAACTCTGCCTCGCTTGCTGGGGGCACCACCATCCGCGCGTACGCGAGCATGGCATTGTCTCAATGCTATAGTATTTGTAGTGAAATTTCAACATGTTCAGGTGTCAATTTTTTCACAGTCGGCTACACTGATTGCTTCCTCGTGAGCGGTAGCGTGCAGTTGACGACTGCACCTTCTAACTATGGGGCCTTGGGAGTTTACACGACCAATCCCTGCGATGAGACCATCACAACCAGTTCCACAGAGACCTTGACGGGCACTACTGTTGTGCCTACGACAATCGTTTATACTTCGGCCATCACCGTTTCGTCCAGTTCGACTGCCATAATTCCGTCATCTACCGCATCGATTGCGGCTTCTTCTACTGCTCCGTCGTCAACAGTCCAACAATCATCTTCATCCTCCTCCTCAGCAATTGCCTCTAGTTCTGCTGTCATTTCGAGTCCCCATTCATCTTCGTCGGCTGTGTTATCAGTCGTACCGTCGAGCTCTTCAGCCGTGATTACTGCCAGCTCGTCTGCTGCCCCCTCTTCATCACTTGCCTCCACCGAAACACTGCCGCTGTCGTCGGAAGCCCCCAGTGCAGTTCCGGAGCCAGATGACGTATGCGATATCTGAAAATTTAGACTATAGATAATATTCTGTTATATTCCGTTCATTATATATGTGGATATAGAAGATGTAAAAATAGCACGATTAAAAGTAAGACTAATTAGATGCTTGGTCCCCTCACTTTCCGTCTCAAAATCTACATCTAATGTCTTAAGTTAGGTATTAAGTATTGCAGAGATCGTCGAAGACGCCACATCGGCAAACCCTCAAAAACACATCGTACCGTCAGAGTTCTTGCACAAAAACTACATCTTGACTAATTAGACGTAGTCGGCCGACTAGTGTAAAGATTTTTGCCCATCCAACTCTATTAATAAGAATACATAGCTAGAAATATTATATCATACCAATCATTCAGTCTTAGAGCCATTCCAATCAGTATTTATAGTAGTCCATACGGTAGGCATATCAGAAAGATGAGAATCACAGTAATAAGCGAGCTATAAATGTCAAAACCATGAATCCAAAATATTTCATCTATGGTGAGATTCTATATAAATTACATGATTTTATTCTCCAATTCTTTATTACAATATCTATCTCTATAGTAAGTCATTATGATGAATGCAGTCTCATCATATACATACTGGATGCAGAGGATCTATCCGATAGTGATTGCGCCTTACCGGCCAGCTCACTTGATGCTGGCTTTCACATGTAATGCTAATACTGATCAAATATCATGCCGAGCAAACTTACTGGCCATCCGAAGCCGCTTCCCATATTTCAGGAGGATAAACGGATACGGGACAAACAGGACAGTAAGACAACCCAGCAGGGTACACGCCCACCCAACGCCCAGATTATCAAACATGGCCGTCGCAAACAACGGAAATCCGGCCCCAAACGATGACCGCAAGAAGTCGTTCCCCGCGAGCACCGATGCCGCATACTTGGGATAGGCATGCGCCTGGTAACAGAAAATCGAATTGAAAATGAGACAGCCACCGACAGCGAAAAACATAGAGCCAATGATCGGAACGATCCAGTGCACCGAGGCAAATTGTCCGGTCCATCCAAACCAGAAGAGGGAGATGGGGAGGGCGAAGCAGCCGACACAGGCTGGAGGAAGTTGCATTTCAGGGGTGATATTCCAGTCTTCATCAAAATGTTTGGCCTGGTATTTATACTTCCAGAAGAAGTAGCAGGGGATGGTGATGCAGCAAGTGGAGACAAGAATACCGAGGAAAGCGAGGCCGCTTTCGCCGGAATTGAAGCCGTGAATGTCTTCAAAGACGATGGGGAAGGCTTCGAACCAGATGTAGAGAATTCCGTAGATGAGGGCGATGTAAAGGTTCATAACGAATACGATGGGCTCGAGGAAGCACAGTTCGAAGGGTCGGATGAGGGCTTCGAAGAGGACATCCTTGGTTCTCAAGTCAGCCCGCTGCCAGGGATGGGATGTGATACGGTGATCGACGTACCTTTGGCTTAATGGTCGAGATCTCGATCTCAGCTTCGCATTTATGTTCGGAGTTGCCAGTGATCTTGCGAACACGACGGGCTCGTCGGGCGAGAATGTTGGGCGCAAAGGTTTCTGGGAGGAAGAAAAAGAGAAGAACAAATGCGAACCCGGAAACCCACACCAGCTGCCAGATCGTCCACTTCCATCCTTCAGCTTGAGCCGCAAACCCGCCCACGAGCGGACCCAAAATGGGTGCGGAGATGGCAAATGCTCCCCAGATGATAATCATGTAGTCACATACTTTTGGGTTCCATATGTCTCCCATGGATGCGGCACCGGTTGCCAGGGCAGGGGATCCAATGAACCCGGTTAAAAACCGAAACGCCAGAAGCATTCCGAAGTTGGTGGCGTAGATTACGGCGAATTGAAAGAAGACGAAGACAAACAGTGTAAGGACGTAGGTAGGGCTGCGGCCGATAGCCGGTAGCTCAGACAAGGGTGACCACACCATTGGGCCTGTTTATCAATGAGTGAGTGACGTTAACCTCACCGTGCTTGAAGCATTCCCAACAGTCAAGCACTTACCAAGCCCATATCCGAGCACGAACAGGGTTAGTCCTAATGTCGCCGCTACTCTGCTCACGCCGAATTGCTGGCAAACGCCAGTGATGCCCGGCGTATAGATGGCAGAGCCGATGTAGATGGCGAACGTGAGCAGCCAGATCAAGCTGCTGACGAATAACTTCTTGAACGTGGTCCAATTCTGCGGATTCTGCATGCTTGTCAGCACTAGATAGGACTCTATTTTATGATTGGTTATGTACCTCTGGATCATCAGGTCCCCGCCAATCGATGATCATCTTGTGCATCTGGTCTGCCGATGTAGCTGATGCTCGACGTGATCTCGATGATGCCTGCGAAAGGACAGTGTAAAGACCCAAGTTCTCTTAGTCGCTCTCCCTAGCCGCTGCTTCTTCATCCTTGACCTGTCTCTCCGTTTTCAAGTATTCGGTCCACATCCCTGTGTCGATCTCCTCTGGGTAGCGCAGCCATCTGCGGCCACTGAAGATGCGGACTAGCTTCCCAAAGGCTGAATCTCGGATAGTCTCCATAACGGTGACTAGTCACGTCTTGCTTGGTCTATAGGAGCGAGTAGGTGCATGGCGAACTCAAGGATTATAAACATTTATATAGATTCTGAAATCAATTTCACACGGAGGGTTGTGATATCATCGGCTATAACGTATAGCCGTATAGCCGTATATCCGCCAGGAAGCAGATTTGAGTGTCCCGAACCCAGTGACTCACCACCGTCTGGGTTTGAAAGAGCAAGAAAAGAGCATTGATGAGCTCCGCAGATTGCGAGACTTGGTGGTCGTGACGTCACAACTCCGTGAAGCTATATTGGATTCCAGAATTATCCTACAATGCACACAGTATGAATCGGGTCGGCACTAAAGGAGTACTAGAACTAATCTCGGGCCTTTCTTTTATCTTCAAAAAAATCTTCTATATGTCTCGCATTGATTAAATTAGCTGGTTGGTTCTATTATCAAGTTAGAATCCGTCTACGCTGACCACCACCCCACGGCAAGCAGGACACGCGATAACCCCATTGCATTTCCTACAAAACCGTGGGTTTTCACTTGATTGATCTAGTCGATGGGGTTAGTAACATTTTGAATGTGAATTAACAACAACAATAATAGTTCTCTCCCAAACTACTAACCACGAGCCCTCGCGATGCTGGTCTTCTAGGAACCAGGCGAGTGTCAGGTAGACCCTAACTCTAAGACGTTGGTGTAGCTGCAGTCCCTCGCGCTATCTGATGAATTCAGGGATTCATATATTGGGAGACACCTCACTGCAAATCCAAAATCTCCTATAGTCAACCCAGTACTTGCCCTAAACCCAGCTATTTTAGACCTATTATGACAGCCCTGCCGGACCGCTTTCCTGAGAGCGCTGGTTCCTGCTGGTTCCTGTACGTCACAAGACTGGAGAATTACTAGGTGGCATGGAAGCTATCATAAAACTATACATCTAAACATAACAAATAATCTATACTGTTCACTAATTAAGTGTTTATCGAACATTTCGGTTTCCTACTGTGAACTGTCAGAGCATAGCTAGAAAGGCTTTCAAACAGTTAGAGCTAAAAGGCTTCCAAGCATGAAAAATAATTCATTAATAAAAGGTTTCCTTCATGTTTATCTACGCTTATACATACAAGAAATAGGGTGGTAGATCTAGAGCCAGCCCTGCGATGCAACTTAGGGAAACCGTCAATCCTAATTATTAGAGACCTAACCTCGAAGGTGACGCATGACAGATCATGTCATGCATATTCTCAGCAAGAAAAACAAAACAAAAAAATCTTTCTGCTATCTATCTCTAAACTACTTTACACCAGATAGCATTATTGGTGCAGTCCTGGATTTCCTAGAAGAACCTCAAGGTTTTTGCAGCCATAGGCCAAGAAGCCCACCAGAATGGAATCAAAAGCAAACATCCACCACAGGCTCCTAGGCGAGGAATAAAGTTCGCCGATAAGAAATAGGTTTGAGTACTGTAAAAAAAAGAGACCCAAGAATAGCTATAGCTGCTGTATCGTGCATATCGCTTAATTGCGAGGGGTCGGGGTAAACGAAAACAACAAATAGACTGTATCATGTATGCTCATCCTTCTTTCAGTTTTTGTACGGCATCACAAATTTCCCATGCATATTCGCATCCGCCGGCTGTCGAGAGGAATTATCTATATTCACCGTCGTAGTCACCGTGATGTTATCCGATCTCCCTAGCTGCTGCTGTCCATCAATCAAGTCTTCGTCAGACCCGTTATAGGTCTCGTTCACAGTCGTTATCAGATCGCGTTCTGCCATTCCAGTAATCGACTTCTTCGGTCTCGATCGATTGCCAGATCGGCTACCGGACCCTTTATTCTCCCCTGGGAAAGATGCGGAACCATGCCGCCCATTACTCCATTCAGGAGCCCCCGAGCGTTGCCGGTAATCAGATAGTTTGTAGCCATTGCTGCCGTTCGAGTATCCAGAGAAATCAATGACCCGGGCAAAGAGAGCTTTCATTGCGGGCAAGTTTACTGCAACCACAGCCGACTGAATTTCTAGCCCGGCGATGATCACCATATTGCCCAGGACGTACGAAATATCATCTGTGCTGCCAAGTTCTTTGAGCACGATGAATCGACACAGCGCAATGATAACGGCCGAGGCACCAAAACCAATAACAGCAAGCACGGCCATTTTACGGCGGAACGGCATTTGGAGTGACATGACGGTGGGGATGGGGAGAATTAAAATGGCTAAATCAGTGATGATATTCTGGTCTAGTCAGCCAAACAAACTTCGGGGTTGCAGTGGTGATTCAAGGGGAAAGAAGGTAACATACGAGGGCTGATGGCATCATCAAAACAATATCTTTATTGATACACTTGGCATTTGGATAGTCCTCGGGGTGTAGCACGGCTCCAAAAGGAATGCATTGCAAAAAAGCCAGTAGCCAGTTTGTGATGGTGACACAGGTATTGAGGACCATGGTAGCATAAACTAGCCTTAGAAAATTCTTGTTCGGTGAGAGCCGCAGGTAGAAAAAGAGAAAAGACATTTTGATTGTCCAGTGAGTGAACATGTAGAAGATTTCTTCAATGATGAGCCACTGCACTACATATTAGAACGTCCTCAATCTATGCGTAATATCAAGGTTGGTATCAAATGCGCACCTTTTCAATGCCGTAAATTTGAGCTGCATTTAGGGAAGTGACATGTCTACAGCCGTCATTAGATGCTTTCACTCGCAAGGTTTTCATTTGAAGGGTAGCTGATTACTCACAGGCCACATCCATAATGCAAAAACACGTACAACACAGTCTGTTGCATCGTATTGACAAGCTGGAGAAATTCATGTCAGTTTTCTTCTCCTCCTTCGTCTCATAATTCAGAAAACAGAGTCGTTGCATACCAGCAAAAAAATAGTTGCGACATCATCCCAGCCAAACGTTCTCAACAGGAAACCTCGACAATACAATCTCAGAATGATCGAGGTGGTGCCCACGGCAAAAGCAATTGAAATAACGGTGTAGGCTAGTGGTTGCAGGTTATTGATCGTCATTTTAACACACACACACACACACACACTGGCTGGTCTGATTCCTATGTGGAAGGAAGATTGACCAGAGCCTGAAAAAAAACGGTGATGAAAATTCTCCTCATATACGCCGTACTTATAAGGGACTCCTCCCATTAGAATAAGGTTTAGAAGATTCTTTTCTCTCTCTCCTCCTAATGGTTTTTCCCCCAAAGGATCTAAGCAAATGTGTTAAGCCAGGTCTCAAAGTCTTGAGTGTGTTGGATGCCGTCCCAAAGGGGAAGGCAGATCCAGTCGTCCACCAGCCGTCTGACAGTGCCGATCTTAAGAACTAAACTGTAGAAAAACGTTGGTTCCGCAAAGAAGTCGAGCAACCCGTCAAACTCGCCTCAAGGTCTAAGTGAGTCGGATACTGTCCCAAGGGGAGGGAAGCCCAGACGTCCTCAAACGGTGGTTATACCAAAACCGTTAACACTACTAGATAGCGTACTGCCACATATAGTGCATACGATGTAGCTAGGAAGACGGATGCTCCCAGGGGAACACCAAGTGGGTAAACTGTTTTACCTAATTTTCCATGGCTCGATTTTTATTGGCTCCAATACGAGTGCAACGTGTACTAAGTAGCTAGTAAGTACGGAGTAGTTCTTAAGATCGGCACTGTCAGACGGCTGGTCGACGACTGTGGAACACGCTAATATGAAAGAAAGTGGCGTAGTTATGCTGCCAGCTATTGATCATTCGTCTTAGTCCTTCCCTTGTCCCTGGTGACTTTACTAGTATTTCTTTGACTCTTGAGTAATAACGGACTAACCAAGTTCTTTCGTACAAGAATCATGTTATTAGCGCTGTAGTCTTCTGGTTAAATTAGCTTAATAGTTGGGAGGGGGACTTTTCTCTTAGTACGTAACGTAATCCACAGTCCACCCAACCCAACCAGCCACTTCCGTCCAAGAACGCGCCAAAAAAGAAAAAAAGAAAAGAAAAACGAACTAGGGCATCTACCAGGATTGACCGTGATACGCTAGTCAGAATCCTTGATAAGGGCTGACAACGGCCGGCCTCACCCCATTAACCGTCATGTTGTTTTAGTGCACGTTTGATCACCACGAACTTGACGGACCCCCTTCCGATGGGGCCGGCTGTCGAATGAGAAGTTCGCAGATAGTAATGTACTAGTTAGTAATACTAACTAAAGAGTGGACACTGGCGATCCCTGTCGCATTAGTCCTACTAGAGCGAAGTATAGCCACGTATATAGCATTGTATACGGGGACAGCTGCCAAACTCGTAGTAGTAGGAGGGCTCTATACCGCAGGTATTTTGGCGTCTCGGCCGACGCTTTTCCAATGCTGCCCAGGAGAAGACTAGAATGTTTTAAAACGGCCGAAAATATTCCCTGTCCGACTTCCTTTTCCTCTTCCGCTCATTTGCCTTTCTTGCGTGTCGTTCCTTGAAAGGCATATTGCATTGTCGTTTGCAACTGTATCTCAATTCCGATCAAAATGGCTGCTTTAGCCATAAGCAGTCTTCAGGAGGCTCTAAAAGCAGATTTGCTACCGACGGCCGGCTCAGTGACCATACTTGCAATCACCTTGCACTGGTTTGTTTTTCGCGTGATCACTGTTGAGGAATATCTTGCCTTTTTCCTCTGGTCTTATGTGATAGCACTCTTTGGAGTTGGCTATGCATATCACATTCTGGCAAATTTCTCGATCCTGCAAACCCTACTTCGGGTTGCCGTGATCGCGACATCATTCAATACCAGCTTGGTCCTGAGCATTGGCGTCTATCGACTATTCTTTCATCGTATCAGGCGCTTTCCTGGCCCCTTTTTGTCCAAACTTAGCCGATTCTCCGATGCAGCGAAGGCAGCAAAGGCTATCAAGTATCATCGCGAGGTGGCCAAGATGCACGAGACCTATGGCGATTTCATCCGGACTGGTGAACACATACCATGCCTATGTTTACTGCTTTTCTATTATTAAACATATTGATTTTGTATAGGCCCCCGTGAAATCTGCATCGTGCGCAAGTCTGCTGTCCCGCTTATCTACGGCCCGCAATCCCAGTGCCTCAAAACAACCTGGTATGCCCAGGTGTCTCCAAACCATAAGAAGTGCTCAATCCACATGACACGAGACTTTGACGACCATCGTAAGCGAAGAAAGGCCTGGGACCGTGGATTTAGTATTAAAGGTTTGCGTACTTCCTTGACTATCTACCTCCTTTAAACTCGTCCCTGAAGCTGAGCTCTTTTGCGCCTCATAGCATTGGCAACCTACGAACCTCGAATCAAGGCTAAGGTCGATTCCTTCATTTCTCACATCGAGGCCACTGAATACAAGCCACTAGATGCAACTGCTTGGTCCATGTTTCTCAGCTTCGACATCATGGGTGAAGTTGGCTTTGGCAAGGACTTTAACAATCTTAGCACTGGAAAGGAGAACCCTGGTATCAAGGCCATCCATGACCACATGGCCATTCTGGGTGTACTTAGTCATGTACCGTGGATGCTGTACCTCATGTCATGCATTCCTGGGGCAACAGCAGCCTACGGAGACTTTTTCGCGTGGTGTGGAAACCAGATTGACATGAAGCAAAAGGTTCGGTAGTATTTTTATCGGTCATTTCAAGGTGTTAAATTGTGTGCTGACGTTTGTTTGCTTAGACTTGGAATCCTCAGTCATATCCACAGGATATTGTGTCATGGCTGTTGAAAGCGTACGTCGAAAAGGATGTTTCAGCGTCACCGTCGCTCGAATCTCTACATGAGGACTCACGTGTGGTCATTATCGCCGGAAGGTAAGTACAATAATGCAATAAGCCTTCACTTTTCAAGACTGAATGCAAAAGTGAAACCACCGCCACAACTCTCGCTTCGGTACTCTTCTTCCTCGCAAAATACCCCTCCACCTTGAAAAAGCTGCAATCTCTTTTAGACCAAGCCATGCCAGGTGGTGCTTCTGACTGGTCGTTCGAGAAATGCAAGTCAGTCACTTTTGTGGACGACATTATCAATGAGACTCTCCGTCTCAAGCCAGCTCTTCTAACGGGTGGATACCGAGTTACCCCAGCACAAGGTCTCCAGGTGGACGAAGTCCATATCCCTGGCGACGTCAATGTGTTTGTCCCAATGCAGCTGATCCAGACGGATGAGCGGTACTATAAGAATGCGAAGGAGTTTATTCCAGAGCGATGGGGAGAGCGCAAAGAAGAGATGGCCACGGGTGATGCTCCTTTTATGCCGTTTTCTTTGGGTAAGTTATTTCCTCCCTCATATGAATGGGCCGTAGCTAACAACACTATAGGTGCATACAGCTGCCCCGGTAAGAATTTGGCAATTCAGAGCCTGCGTATTGCCATCTCAGTCATTGCACAGCGATACAACGTAACCTTTGCGGACGGAGAAACTGGAGAGGATTTTGACAACAATGCCATGGACACATTTACCACCACGTTGCCTCCTCTGCAAGTGCAGTTCTCTCGTCGTTAAGAGCTCTAGACAGGACAGGCTGGCGTTTTGTTTTATTTTATGCACTGCTCCAAGCCGATGATAGCACAACACAGAAATGGGTCAAGTCATAATCGAGTATCATTTTCTGAGAGTGTCTAAATTTCTCTCTGGACTTCCCTGGTCATTCCATTCCACCCTGATCTGCAAATTTGAAGCAGGTAACCGTAGAGATTGCGTAGACTTCCAGCTCTCCCAGGTGAGAAGTCAGAGTTTCGGGTGGGGTCTGCAATCCATGTATCTTATCAATACCCAGGTCCAAAGTAATCGAGTAAATTTGTCTTGGCCGTGGCTGATACCCAAATTTCGCAAGTCTCCCTTTCCAGGAACCCAAGGGTAGCCGGGAAGAGGAGCATCAAGGTTATGGCCGGTCCATCTGGGTATTAAAAACATCGACCTTACCCCGAATTCTGTAAACGTAGTTCAGAAAACGATTCTCATTGAAGTAGTATCTGAATTCTACATGTATTTTGACCCCGCATAGTGATACTTCACCCCTGAAAACTTGAGGTCGTCTTCAATATCTATCAAACGATTATACTTCGCCACTTGTTCACCTCGACAAGGACTACCTGATTTCAAGTGCCCCGCTCCGAGACCAACAGCAAGGTCAGCAATAAAATCATCAGCGGTTTCGCCGGATCTGTGAGATACGAAGACATGCCGTCTTTGGGAGTAGGCTTTCTGGGCACTGTGAATTATTAGTTATGTGATGAATTATTGGTAAAAGACTGCCAGGGAGATTGATTCCTTACGCTGAGATGGCTTCGCTGACGGTACCGATTTGATAGACATCCAACAGCAGTGAGTTACAAGCACGGTTTTCTTTTGTAATTTGCCTGCGGTCACCGCTGGTAACCAAGAAATCATCGCAAATTAACTCAACGGAAGTGGCCTTCTTGAATGAAATCCAAGCTTCCAGATCGTCCTTTGCAAATGCGTTTTCAAGCAAGATGATTGGGTATCGGTCCAGTAAGTTTGTGTACAATTCTTGAAGCTCGTGTGAGGTGAGAATTTGTGACCGATTTGCCTTGCATCCCAGGTCATAACCAGAATGGGTGAAGAATAGGGACGCGGCAGAGTCAATCGCAAATTGAACTTTTCCGGTATGGCCTGCCTCGGAAACAGCATCCAGCAGCATATCCAGCGCTTCGGTAGGGTGAGATATTGGAGGAACGAAACCATCTTCATCGCCAAGACCTACAGCTGCTCGCGTTAACTCCAGTGGTCATTGACAGCAGCTACATGCTCGCAGAAGGATTTCCTACCAGTATAACCATATTTTTTAACCAGAATACCCTTCAGTGAGTGATATACATCGCGCCCAATTTGAACCGCATGGGCAATGGAATGGGCGCCGGTAGGAGCTATCATGAACTTTTGGAATGCCATATTGTTCCCCGAGTGCTGCCCTCCATTCAGCACATTGAAAAATGGTGTTGGGAGCACATAATCACCTTCAATCAGGGCTATGTCTCGCAGGTATTTATATAAAGGCATATGCTGTTCATTCGTCAGTCAGAGCACAGTCCTTACTTTGGCCACGATTGAAGTCACCTTCGCAGCTGCGCCAGCTCGCGCACATGCAATGCTCACTGCCAGGATGGCATCCACCCCGAGGCGAGATTTATTCTTGGATTTATCCAGTCTGCGCATGAAATGGTCGATTCTCTTAAGATCCTTGCCCACATCAAAGCGCCGTTCGATCAACGCCGGTCCAATCACTCCTTCAACATATCGCACTGCCTCCAGAATTCCATTGCCATGATAACATACGACATCGTCACCTGGAAGCTTATGCACCTTGTAGTTAGCTACAGAAGCTTCAGATGAGACATATGATGTGAAATTCCCTAGCAGTGTGAGCCTATGTCATGATTTGAAAACAATCAAGTAGCTTACCTTTGTCAGTAGTAACAACAACCTTTAGCGCTGGGTTTCCCCTCGAGTCGAGTCGCTCCGCTGCCTTTATTGCCCAAATCATGATTTCGCTCTGAAACCCTAGAAGAAGTCTTATTGAGATGTGAGCCTTTTCGAAATATATGTAGAGACGAAGAACCTTTTCGTGGGGTCGCTCCGTATATAAAGGATAATTGCACATGAATGTATCATCGTGTCGGCGAACCCTCGGTCTTGAGGCTATCACACTAAAAAATTGCAGGATATTGTTACTACTGTAAGCGCGCTTCCGAAAGTTAGCCGAGACAACAGACCGTAACCAGAAGAATTCAATCCCGATTATTGGATGGCATCAGGAAATTTCTCGGCGCTTCTTCGGGATCGGTAACGGAATATTTATGCAGATATAACATACTGCGAGAAGCGCAAGTATCTGCTTCATTAGCATTTTACCTGACAATCATTGACTGCTAGAACGCCATTTAAACATATTACCTGCAGGCATCAAATTGCTTGAACAAGATCTCACCCAGCATCCAAATGCTTGTTACGAGACATTTGATGAACGGTTAAGCATATTGATCTATTTCTTTTTAGGATGATGTCATCGTTACAGTGCTTTTTTCAAGACCACAAAAGAATTGAAAAGTGATATCGGTCAAACATTAATGCCAAAGTAATGGCCTTAGAGAAAGCATCATCAGGGTTTAAGACTTCGGAGCAGAGTTTGAATTCTTCTAAACATCGCAGCAAGCCTGGGATTCTTGACGCTGCTGCAACACATACAGTGCGTGGACAAAACTGTTAAGACCCCGGTGGTGAGGAGCGAACAGCATCAAACAAAAAAAAAAGTTTCAATTCTACAAGAGATATCACCAGCCAAGACGTACAAGACTAGCAACCATGTCTTCAGCCTGATATTTATGGTACATCCAGCCAGGATGTAGATTGTTCCACCACACACAACTTAACCCGTCAACATTCATACAAGTGGCATCTTGATAACCGTATTCTGCAGAATTATCAAGAACGCGTGTCATAAAAGCCCATGAATCATAAAACACGACATTTGCCTGTTGTTGCGCACACATATTAGATCTACATCCTTAAAATGAATCAAATTGGTGCATCTATGCACTCACTTCATCATGGTCATTAGTAAAAGATTGCACCATATCTCTAAGCCCTTCATTATATGCTGTCACCATCGCAGCATGGCGGTGGAACTGTTCAGGTAAATCATTCTCTTCATGCACCTGTGGACTTCGTGTTGACGGCGGGCAATTCAGAAAAAGAAATTTCCGAATCCCGTCGGAATAAAGTTGCTCGACAAGCAGTCTGTATCTACCTAATACTGCGGATATAAAGGTAGAAGGTTGGTCATTATGTGCGAAGCCATAGTAAACACTTTGATTATTATAATTAGTACTTCAAGACGACGCACTTGATTTAAAAAAACACTCACTCGTTGATTCCAACCCAGAACGATGCAATAGTATTATCTGCCGCCCAAGGCACGGGCCTCGAAGCATAATGTGATTGAAAAGTAGCTATTTGAGAAGTCATGTCCCCAAAGCCCCAGGTGGCTAGTGAATTATCGATTGTTGCACCGGCGATAGCCAGACTGTATGAGAGAACCAAACTGGTATTATACTTCTTAGTCAAGTACCCAATCCAGTTATCCCCGCCGCTTTGGGTGCCTCGATCTAAGTGATAGATTAGCAGTTGCTGGTATTAAAACTTCGACGCCATACCAGGAGAAGCATTTCCCATCGGGTTTGATGCTGACGGTTGCGTCGAGTTGACGTCGAAGCCCGTAGCTGAGTAGGAATCACCACTATATAATCATTGTCAGTACTACTGTGAGCCGCATGACCCGCATGAGTTGCCTGGACGGCGCCTTACAAAGCGAACCAGTATATTGGCTGATCGGCGTGGGTCGGTGTCGATAGCGTAGGGAGAGAGTGGCGGAAGTTGCGAAGCCATAGCAAGATAGTCGCGACAAACGCTGCCAGGGCCGTGTATGAGATCAAGGATCGGTAGTTCATGGCAAGGAAAAGTTGTCAAGGCTGAAATAGAGTTGAGAGTTGTGATTCGATCAAGAAGAGTGGGAAAACTGGGTGCGGGCGGAGCAGTGGAGATGGATGGGTGGCGCCGCTCCTCCCGACGCGGCGCTAAATTTTCGCGCTCCACAGAAAGAGATTTATTTCTCAGCCCTACGGAGTATACCGGTGGCGCCACTGTCTTGATCTATACGTATCTTGCTCTGTAGTTCGGTTGATGCTTATATTTTCTATTACGGAGCCAATCACTTGGACGCAGAATTGCCTTCACTGTCAATCAGTTTGAAAGATCAAAGATACTGAAACAGCACTAGACCACCATACCAGAAAAGAGCCTTTAAGGGGGTTCAAATTAGTACTTTTTCATGCTGTCACAGTTCCTATCGTTTTGCTCTAGATCTTCCAGAGACATATTATAGTACCTGTTAGTTTCAGATACTGACAAACTATATGTCTATATGAGAATCCTGGTATGTATGTCTCCTTGCGATGGAAGAGCCAATTAAACCACCTGGTAGTTCCTCATTTTGTTATGGCACTGAGAGTGCAGTATTAATAGCCCAATCTCTGGATCCTTCCGTCTAAGTACAACACCTACGGCAAATTCTGCTAGCACTACATCTCAGTCACCTGCATCTACATCCTCGTCTTCTTCTCCGTCGTCATTAAGCCTCTCAACTGATACAAGAGCAGGAATCAGCCTGATTGCGTCCTTAAGTTCTATTGGAATTATTGATCTATCTCTGAGTCTGTTCATTATTCGTTAAAGATGGAGAGCTGGCATGGGCGACGAGGAAAAACACCTGAGCCAGATACTACCAGGGCTCAATACCATAACTATCCATATGTAAAGGCACAAGATCAACCCATGATCCATTTAAGCATATGAAGGAAATACCGGCCTTTCAAGACATTAGCTGCCTAGCGTGTGCGCATCGCATTACTTATTTAGCAATGTCTCAAGATCTGTCCAAGATGCACTCTAAGCTAGAGCAAGAAGTGAGCATTTAACCTTAGTATCAGTCTTACGCCATGCGCTGGGTTTATTAAACTATCCACTTCTTTTTACCTGGATCCTTTAGTCATTACCAATCCTACTTTCATTCCACTCCTTCATCCCAGCTATCACTTTCTCGTTGCTATAGTAATGACAGATTGGGGCTTTGTTAGCGAAAAAAAACTGCTATAGAAATCGAAACAGCAGACGCACATGTTTACGATTCCACAAACGGTAAATTCTGGAGAAAACACTCAACACAAACGGGCGAGAGCGAATGCACGGCCCCGCCTGCTGGTTATGATGTTGACGGGCGAGAGCGTCAACACTAACAGTATTCTCGGACAGATTCCGCCCTGTCCCGCTACATTCAGTTGTCAACACTCCACAGCTTACAATTGTGATGTACACAGATTGGATGACAGCGGAAAAAAGCGAGGGGGATGTTGCTAAAATGCGGAGCTGTTGTCATCTGATTTTGTTAATTCTATATTCCTACGTCATGCTATAAAACAACGACAGTAATGCAAGCACCTGAATTCAAAATTGCATTTGGAGACTAGCATCGTCAGACGAAATGGCTTCTTCTACTACCAAAATCGTGAATCCGATCGACCCCGACTTTCATGGCTATCTGGATCCTGACTTCATCGATTACTACAACAGGCATCTTGCTATGCGACCTGCCACCGATCAAGTGGATTTCGCTGTTATTCGTGCCAATCCTGATAAATATCGAGGAGAGTGGTGCAAAGACTACAGCAATGAGCCTCGCGTGAAAACCTTCCATATTGCTTCCCCAGATGGAACTATGTTCAAAGCGAGAAGCTATCACCCTGATCCTGAAACGTTTGGCTCTGGACCGTATCCGGTGCATGTCAATTACCATGGTATGTTACAATTGTCACTGCTGTCTGAAGCACTGCGGCTGTCTGTAAATGCTGAGGTCATCCAGGGGGTGGGTTCTGCTTTGGAGATCTCACCGAGGATGCCACTTTTTGTATGACTGTGTGTACCCGAATTGGAATCATCGTCGTCGATGTAGATTATCGTCTCTGCCCTGGTGAGTTTAACTTTGGAGCCTTCTCTTGCAATATTGAGAGCAAACATTAACACGTTACCAACCCATCCAGAGAGTGAATTCGGAAAGGGAACTGAGGATGGATGGGCAGCGCTGAACTGGGTAGGTCAATCAGCTCTTATGTCTTAGTCTTCTCTGTTATTCTCCAACTAAATTCCACACGTAGGTCCATACACATCATAAGGAGCTAAACTCACGTCCCGACTCAATATCGATCGGTGGTGTCTCTGCCGGCGCCTTTATGAGCTGTGTCTACCAACACATGGCGCGTGATGTAGGGCTAAATCTCAAACTAGCTGTTTTATGCGTGCCCACAGCACAAAGCCGTAGCAATTTCCGCCGGCCCGAAGATGCCAATTTCCCTTCATACGTCGAAAACAGCAAAGCCCCTTGTCTAAACTGGTCACGTCTGATGTACCTCAAGGATGTCGTTGGGGACCGGACACAAGTGCCCAGTCTCTGGAATGAGCCACTTTACGAGAAGGACTTCTCTGGAATTTGTGATACATTTATAGCAACTGCTGGGGCTGATCCGGTGAGGGACGAGGGAGAAGCTTATGGAATGAAACTTGTGGCAGCCGGTTGCAGGGTTACGTTTCGTAGGTACACTGGCGTGCCCCATATTTTCCAGCATATGACGGAGTTGGAAAAGACAAAGTTATACGTGGCAGATAGCTGTACTGCCTTGAAAAATGCTCATGGAATTTGAGGCAATTGATACGCTGGAGTGCCGTCCCTATACTGTTCTCTCTATGCTAGTTGCTGAACCTAGTTTTAACGAGCTGGTTTTAGAGCCCAAGGTGTTACAAAGCATATCAAAGAAAGGCCCTACAACATGTGCCTACTAGTCTCTTCGGTCTTCGGTCTCGTTCCAAGTCAAGAACAATTGCGGCGGCGGGTGATACTACGCGTGCAAGACTGAAGTGCAGAAATTCATTCGCCAAGAGAACTCAGCCATATTTATAATATTCACATTTAAACAAGCTGCTCCCCGTGGTAGGTATAATGCATCTAATAAATAAATCGCAGCCGACTAATAATACAGCGTAAAGTGTTTCATATGCGTCAAAGAAACAAAAGCCAAAGGAACCCAGTATTTATAAGAAAATTCATCACTTCTTCTTTTTGCCAGCCCGGGATTCTAAATCAACCAGCGTGTTAGCGGTGTTGGGTGATAAAAGAGGTCAAAGACGCCTTTTCTTTGCCTCGCGAGCGGGTGTCCTCTTACCTGCGGCAGTTCTCTTCTTCTTCGGTCGACCTTTGCCACGTAGTTTTGCACTGCACAAAAGAATTAAAATCCTGATTCAACCATCCAATTGTCCTGAATAAAATAGAATAATCATACATCTGAATAGCCTCCTCCCTGTCGTCCTGTCCCTCGTCGAATGTTGTCAAGCCCAATGGCTTATATGTGTGTTGCAAGTCGCGGAAAGAAACAGTTTTGCGTGGGTAATAAGCGGCAAGCGCCGGGCCTCGCAGGCGTTGTCGCAGGACTTTGTTACCTAGTCGCAATCGCTGCGGGTTGAAAGTTGCTGCGAAGATTCGACATTGCGCCTAAAAGTGGTCGTGATTAGGAATTAGCGATCGTCGATTGAAGTTGGCGGCAGGGCTAAATGAAGATCGTGGGAAAGCTGGTCCGAGAATAAGAACCCACCTTGACAAGGTCTAGAATCCGACTCTGAGGTGCCGCCATTGTCGCGGTTGTGATGTGATGGTCGAAGCATGAAGATGAGGGAAGATGCGGAAGACAAAATTGTCTCCGCAGGGCTTCCCGCTGGGATCACGTGATCCTCCGCATTCTAACGGAGCGGATTGCAGCTCTTGCAACCTATTCTATCTACCTGCTGTCCACGATCCATCATACCTTTAAGTTCGCGGCGTCTCATAATGGGTACGAAGAGGCAACATCAGGAGACAAAACCTGACAGGGAGCTCCCCGCGGACACAAGCAAACGAGTCAAGGTGGGCACCTTTTCGGCGAGAAGAAAAAAAAAGTAACGAAAAGACACCTTATTTACCATGATAACGTCGCTCTAGAGCAATCACCATGGCAGCGAGACAGATGACTCGACAGTAGAGGCCAAAATACCTGCTAGTGGCAGCAGCCTCATCCGACAACTGAAAGATTTACTGGATCAGACGGTTAGCCATCCGCAACTACTTCAGAACCACCCTGCCGGCGCAGAAATCGTTAACATGGCCACCCAACTCCACGCCAGTCTATCTAAAACGGAGAAGAAGATGAATGTCAAAAGACAACCGCCGTCAGACTCGTCTCTACCCCCTCCTCCTCGTATCCATGACGCTTCACTCGAGAGAGCTGTTTTTCAGCACCCGTCATCGCGACTCAAAAATATCAGCGAGGGCCAAGAGATCAACTACGACCGATTAGAGGTTCTTGGGGATGCATATGTGGAGCTGTTTTCTACACGGCTGATATGGGACCAGTTTCCAGGCATGCCTGCGGGGCGCATATCTCAGATCCGCGAAGGTCTCGTCAAGAACGAAACCATAGCCGAGCTTGCATCGAGTTATGGCTTTGACGAACGTATTCAGGTCCCAGATCACCACCGAACAAACCCCAAATCGTGGACGAAGGTGCGTGGTGACGTTTTTGAAGCATATGTCGCGGCAGCGATACTATCAAACCCTGTGAATGGGCTCGATGTAGTAGAGAAGTGGCTGCGACAGCTCTGGTTGCCAAGGTTGTCCCAAATCCGACCCGAAAAAAGCGTGTTGACACACAAAGAACAGCTAGCTAAAAGGATATTGAGCAAGGGGATCGTCCTGCAGTACAACGAGGAAAGACCCATGGAGCAGCTGGAGGGGGGCAAGCAAATGTTCTACATTGGGGCGTATCTCACGGGCTACGGCTGGCAGAAGCAGCATTTGGGGTCTGGGACGGGGCTCAGCAAGAGCTCGGCCGGCGATCAGGCTGCGCAACAGGCGCTTCATAATTCGCCTTTGATAGATCGGGTAGCGGCTGCCAAAGCTGCTTATGACCGACAAGCGAAGAGGCACTGAATCTGATGTTAGATAACGAATACGCCTTAGCCACCATGTGATTATGACTGTGACGTATGATGTGTTTTGAGTATATGTGCACTATAAATGTACATCCCTACGCAATAATCACGCTGCCTGGAGCCAGTGACGAGATGGGTCCTCTTTTCCTCTGCTCCGATGCAGCAAAATTAGTTGATCATAACATCGGCAAAATTTGGCAGTAAGTAGGAAATTCTTCGTAAGATTATTCTTCTGATATGAATATGTATATTGAAAACAACGGAAATGACCAAAACGGTGCATGGAATCATGTGCGAGTGCAAGCACCGCTTTTTCTGAGCAGAAGAATTGACTAACTTCGCATCCGTGCTAGACCGTGGCGGACTACGCATATACACCTATGGTTTTCCTTACGCCTGAATTTCAACCAGACTACACTGCCAGACTAGCATGTGATTCTAGTTGTCACTTTGAAAAATAAAGATACTAGTCTCCTATAGCCTCAGTCGAGATATAAACGACAGACCTTGATATTTTTATGATATGTAGAAATATCTGTATTATAAAAAGCCTTAGGTTCTAATGTTCAATTAATCTAGATATTTTGTATATGACGCGATAAATAGCCCAATTTGGATTTACAGATTGGACAGTGGGTGTGACGGCCGGCTTTGAGGAGTCTACCTGATCAGATCTGTTGTCATGACTTCGTTGCCTGGCGTTGACAATGACTGTCCCAATGCATGTGGCAAGACTTCTGAAGCTGTGACAATCCTCAGTGTCGAGATTAGATAGCCCTAAGATACCCATCGCGCAGCGGAACTATCCTTTTGGCAATCCAATATAGCCAGGCCGGTTGCAATAGTGAAAATATACAAACATATACATATTTTATGATTTATTTAGTATTAACCTTAGACGTGTGGCCTCTATAGTCAGCATCGTGGTAGGCGCATGATCATGATCGAATCAAAGCCTGTTTAGGGTAAAAACATATCGATATGAATGAAACATGTGACAGTCTCCGATCACTGCTGAACTACTAAATGCTATACGCATGCAGAATGACTGATCTTTACGCCTTTTTAGACGGTCCAAGCGGATACGATTATCCAATGCGTTAATATTCAGTAATCTAGTGGTGACAGCGTACTGGAATAATGGAACGGCGTCGATATAATGGAATTGTAAGTGGTTGTCTTGATGGCATTCCCTTGGATGGGTTGCAATCGACTTCGACGAGCGAGGGCTCTTGGCGTAATTACTTTTTCCATTGCAACGGCAATTAGTAAATAGCTTGGGAGGGTTACTATAAGCTAAATTTTGTCGTCGAAAATTGATTATTTCGATGTAAAAGAACACTATTAATACTGCCAATGTAACTATTCACAAAAGAACTATTCACAAAAGCAAGTGGTAACGATATGAGCCTTGGAGCCTTCGAATCCGCTTCTAGTAGACTCCGAACCCGGTCATCAACCATGTTACAGTTCTTAATGAATTACCAGCATATTTAGCCAATCTAGATTTGTGAAGCCTATAGCTGGGGCTGTATCATCAGCTTTGTAGCCCCATGTCATATTCGATACAGTAATTGGCCGGACTGAGGATGCTAACTTTCAAGGATAGCCCTAACAGGATGTCGAAGGTTAGGTTATTCAGTGTAGACATTACTAAACAAACTTTATAGAATTATTTGACGGTAACTGATTAATCGATCAGCCTCATGATGGATCTGCAATGTTTTATTACGCTCTCAGGTGACCATATGACTACTAATCAGGGTTTTATCATTATTCCAGCCTTGCACAGATAGTCAGCTCCTTTATCACCAATGAGGGTCGAGCTAGAAAAGGGCAACAACGTGACCATTTGGAACAAGGCAGAATTGTGCGGGAGAAAAAGAACAAGTATAAGCCAAGAAATGTAGGCATAGATGTCAGCATGCTTGTGAGAAGAGATGGACGTCAACGAGGCTGCCCGGATGTGTCGAGTACCAGTGACAACCGGTGAGTATGGCTGGAGAGATGTCTCGACCATATATATGTGTATGTGTACCACTGTATACTTTCACATGTGCACCAACTTCCAGACGTCAACCCAGCGAATTGACAATACCGTACGTACCGTACATCGCAATACGATACGCATCTGCAGCTCGGCGTATTGGCTTCCGCTGTCCGCAGTGGGCCGAGCCGAGAGGGCCCCATTGGCCGGATCGGCAGGGAGCCCCACCGGCTCAGGCTGGGCCGCTGCAGCAGCCTGGGGAGCCCATCCCAATTGGGATGCCTGCGTGATATCATCGCCAGCCGCGAAAGACAGGCAAGACAGCAGACAGCAGACAGATAGACGGATAGACAGGCAGGTAGAACAGTCAGTCAAGTCAGTCTTCCGTACAGAGTCCATCTCGTCTGGCTGAACCGACAGAAAGAGTCATCTGCCGCCGGGCGCAGCCAATCAGCAGGGCCAATGCCCATGTGACTCACAAGTGAGTAAGGCACTAGTAGTGGGTACGCTAGCCCTGGTCAGCAGGAACCCTTTTGCGCATCGCCGCCTGGTCATGCAGACCACCCAATAATGGCTCGGCAATGGCGACTTCAGATCACCCAGTGCGCCGCTGAATACGCGCACTGCCCACCCAGCCAATCCGCGCCGTCAATTACGAGCTGATGCCTGCGCGCTGATAATTGGCATGCGCAGGGCGAATCTGGCAGCCTGACAGCCCAAGGAGTCACTCGACCTCTGGTCCATGTCGCATCTGGCAAGTCATCTGGCTGTTATTTATCGATCCCATTGACCCGGGCAGTCAGTCAGTCCAGATGGGCTGCTTCATTCATTGACTTTCCGCGCGCATTGAGGTTGCTAAATGAATAAGTGAATGAAAATTGCGCTTCGGACGAAATTAGCAGGCTCCGAAACCCGTTCATTATTGTTGATTTCCAATCGCGACTAGGCAGCGACCCAACCAGTGTCTTATCTCCGGGCGGTTAGCATCCCACCCCACCTCCTCTGGATGCGCCTCACCTGCATTGATTGTATCGCCCCCCCGCAAATAGCCTTCGTCGCCTCCCAACAATCAAGAGTATATATAAACAAGCGTGCCCGAACGCCAGCAACTTCTTGCTCCGTCAACTCCTTTTTCCCTCCGACCAAACTCGACCGTGTCCTGTTGGGTTTTAGGGCTTATCGCCGGGAACGACCCCTAAACGCCGAATCGCCACCAGCGCAGAAAAACAAAAGCGCTCGCTCGCTCAGCCTGACAAATCACTCAGCCTTCTTCACGTGCAGCGCGCTTCCATTGTCTTCCACATCGCCTTCCGCATCAGACTTCGTCATATATCGCCCGCTCGCAACTCACGCTCTCCATTTCCTTTCCTCACCATATCCACGATCCAATTTCCCCTATATACTAGGCAGAACACGACCATGACGACGTTGCCACCGCCTACGAATACGAGCCCATTGACGAAACCTCCTTTCACCATGAATCGTCTGCCGTCCGTATCCAGCCTCATGTCTCCGCCAGAGGTCAAACCGTACGAGACCTTCCACCCGGGCTATCCATCGCTCGCCGTGCCTTCTGAAGACGCTGTCAAACTGCCTCCCATCTCAGACGACCGAAAACGCAGCCGATCCGAGCTGGATTTGCCCTCGCCACCAGTCACGCCATATGCAGGGAACAAGAAGAGAAGGTCAAACGCAGAGCAGATCGACGTCGAAGTGGGCGGCACAGCCAGAGATCCAGTGCTGTTTCCTCGCAATGAAGCGGCAGTCGACGTTCCCAATGACGAGCCGCTCTTTGGGCCTGTTCTTGCCTCGGCGGCTGAAGCGCTCGTCGATCGACACATGAACTCTCAAATGGCTCGGTTTCAAAACAAGATTAACAAGCCGACTCGCGATGAATATCTGTTGGCATTGTCTTGCGTGCCCATTGTTTCGACACAGTACAACCGCGACCCCGCAGCCTGGGCCAGAGAGGAGAGGGAGCTACTGGAGCGACAAATGGCCATGATGGAGCGTGTAGAGTATCGCCCAGCAAACGGGAACTTCAAACGTCTTGCACCTGCTCCTAGAAAACACACCAATAACCCTCAGCCTCGCGCTCCACGAGCACCGAGACCTCGTCGAACGCCCAAATCAACACCCACACAGCGCGCCATGGACACTTTCGATGTTGAGTTCTCGCCTTCATCCAAGCCAATCCGGACGATTGGTACTAATCGCGATGATACCGACTACAATTCCCTCAAAGACTATTCTCCGCCCCTGGAGACATTGGGAGGCAACACCAAGGGTCTTAAGGCAGACTGGAAAGGCCAAATGCTTGATCTAAGCAACGATCCAGACCGAGGCTTACTGGACCCCGCTGAAATCAGTCTTGCGGCCACCCTTCGACTATCGTGTGCAACCTACCTTTGCAGCAAGCGGAGGATCTTCGAGGCCCGCGTCAAGGCACTCAGCATTGGCAAGGAGTTCCGGAAGACCGACGCCCAGCAGGCTTGCAAGATTGATGTCAACAAGGCTAGCAAGCTGTGGACCGCTTACGACCGGGTTGGTTGGTTCAAACCGGAACATTTCATCAAGTTTCTCAAAGCATAATTGAATGACAACATTTTGCATTGGCACTGTGCTGTGCAGCTGGTCTGTCCAGGAATTGCCCCCACCCACTGATCTACGATCTACTTTTTTATTTTTTTCTGCTCAGCTCTCCCCTTCTCATGGCTTCGAAGATTGCTAGACACGTATTATGCATCGAGCAGCCTTTGGCTCCTCACTTTTGTTTCCCATCATGATTTACTTGCTGTGCATATGATTAACGAATGTTTGTCTTGCTTTTTGGAGTTTATCTATTTACTCGATATCCGCCATCACATCCTAGGTGTTCCCTCTCGGCCCCTTTTTTTGTTGCATTGCTCTGGCTATCCTGTTGGGCTCAGACGTGGATTTCATTGACATGGAGTTATTCCTAATTCTTTTTGTGGCCTCTTATGATCTAGTTGCACCCTCTCTACTTATACAGCGTCTACGATATCTCTCTCACTTTTAAACAAATTGTTTCGCCGATACGTCGGTTGTCCAGATTGAAGCGTCTTCCTCTTTCTTATTCGTATACCAATCAACCAAACCAGGCATTGATGTATCGCCGCGTACTACTAGCTCGAGAATATGATATGATTGCCTAGGGCTCCGGGGCTAATGCGAGATCGTAGTGTTTAATTTCATGGATAAGTAGATTTTAGTAGAGTTGCGTGCGTCATAATTGCTAAAGATAGCAAGGTGTGGCGTGGCCCACCCATGAGCGTTTGGCCCATGCCGTTCAGGGATGGTATGTATGTACATACATAGCATGTACCACAGCCCGCATCCTGCAGTCTCGCCCACAGCCCGGGTCCGGCAGACGACACGCGCCAGGCGTGCAACTCCCGCCTGCCCTATCGAGTTAAGTCCAGTCACTCCTGTCCGCCCCCATCCATACTAAGAGATCGATCCTCCACCTGGCGATACTCAGTGATACACGTTCAGCTTCTCCCAAGCACTCTCCCACCCCCCCCCCAGTGCACCCGGCCTCGCACATCAGCCATGTCGCAGCCAGCACAGACTCGTACGGAGTTCCACGATGATCCGGATCTCGCCGGAAACCTGGACGACGGAGACAAGAAATCCAAGAGCAAGAAACCCGCCAGTGCGTATAATCGACCACCTCCTTGCGCGTTAACTCAGACATAAAAAGGGCAAAGAGGGGGCCGCTGTGGATATTGGAGATACAACAGAGAAGACCGCATACTTTTTGCGAGCTGGACTGACGATGGTTTTCTAGACACCGCATTCCGCCAACAACGTCTGCGAGCATGGCAGTAAGTGTGCAACTTCCGGAAATCTGGCTGGATTATGATGGGAGAAACACCGCGCTAAAGAATGTGGCAGACCGATCCTCACCCCTCGTTCGGTCCTCCCGCTTTTCTTCGTCATTGGCGCCATCTTCGCGCCGCTGGGAGGAGTGCTGCTATGGGCCAGTAATCAGGTTCGTTTGTGTCGAACTCCATCGCATTGCCAATACGGCCGCTGAACGAAAGATCCGGTTTAGGTCCAAGAAATCATCATCGACTATACGGACTGCAATACACAAGCGCCCGTTGGCGACACCCCAGGGCCCATGCCGTCTGGAAACGTGCAGGCGTCCTTCAGATCTGCATCGCAGGGTGATTATACGTGGAACCGCACCGAGATAGACACCTCAACAAATACCACGACTTGCTCGTTATATTTCGACATCCCCGATTCAATGGGACCTCCTGTGTTCCTCTACTATAAATTGACAGACTTCTACCAGAATCACCGCAAGTACGTCCAGTCGCTCGATACAGACCAGTTGGAGGGAACAGCGGTCGACAATGCCACGATTTCAGGCGGTACCTGCGACCCTTTAACCACGGAAGCTGCAACTGGCAAGGCCTACTATCCCTGCGGACTTATTGCGAACTCTCTTTTCAACGATACGATTTCCAGCCCAGTCTTGATTAATCAGTATACCTACAACATGACAAACAAAGGGATTGCTTGGCCTAGCGATAAAAAGCTCATCAAGCAGACTAAATATGAATACTGGCAGGTAGTGCCGCCGCCAAACTGGCGAGCAACTTACCCAGAATACACGGCAGACAACTTCCCCAATCTCGGCGAGGACGAAGCGTTTATGGTCTGGATGAGAACGGCGGGTCTTCCCACCTTCAGCAAGCTTGCCTTGAGGAACGACACCACCGCGATGGAGCCTGGCACGTATAGATTGGACATTGAGAGTCGTAAGTTTGTGTCTGTTTCTGCTCTCAATACAACACGTTCTCACATGATGTCTAGGGTTCAATGTCTCCGAGTACGGTGGCACGAAATCAATCATGATCTCCACCAGGACAGTTATGGGTGGGAAGAACGACTTCATGGGCATTGCTTATATTGTTGTTGGCGGAATCTGCGTTATTATAGGTGTGCTATTTACAGCTGCAAATCTGATCAGACCAAGGTATGAACTTCCAACATGCGTTACTTGGCTGTTTACACGTGCTGAACTTTCTCTAGAAAACTTGGTGATCACACTTATCTCACGTGGAATAATGAACCAACAACGGCTACTGCCACCGGCCACGACTAGCCGTTTTGCCTATTCCTCTTCCTTTCCTGCATTTTCACGTTTTCCCTACCTACGCACTCGATTGAAAAGCATTTGCAGTGATTCTTCTGACTGTGGATCTTAATGATTCAAGGGGTGTACGTGCATAACTCACTTGACGAGACTTTTTTCCCCCCTCTTCCACAAATTGATATTTTTGTGTTTAGTTGATTTGAGCATTGGTTTTGTATTTATATTATATATTGATTGTTTCAGGGTGTTTACCGCTGGGATTTGTTCACACTATAGATTTGATGGGTTATCAGTCTTTCAGCCACGGCTGATTGCTTTTCATCAGGGAATGACACATTCTTCACGCTGGCCCAGCATTCCAACCCACCAAGCCGAGGAGTTCGTACGTAATTGACTCGAATTAAGTAAACATTCCTCTCCATTGTGGCTGCCCGAACACGTTTCACATCAGCCAGGACTTGCCGTTTCGTGTTTGAGAAGACTGCATACTCCTCCTGTCTTTCTCATATACACTGTACTCCATACGAGCACCTGTGAGCATCAATCATCGTTGATGCATCACTCACGGCTCCTCGCAACATGCATTTGGTTCTACGAGACCACACGCTCATTTTCCTGGCTCTGATAATTTCTGCGGTTTCAGCATCCGTGTCGACAATTGTGTTGTCCGAACATAGTAACCGCAACAGCAACAACAATAACAACAACAATAAAGCCCCTAATAACAACACCAGCCAGCCCCAATCCCGGCAATCCCAACAACGACAACAATGGCCCTACTCCCAGTACCGCGGAACCGGTGGCTGTGGTACAGAAGAACCCAGCCCGGCGCTGCGAGATGTGCATAAACGCCTGTCCTCGACTGAGTATCGACATGTTCCAGATGATGGTGACAATGCCGGGACCCCTTCCCTGCCTGTCATACAGATTGATACATGGTTTCACATTGTGAGCACCAGTGACCAGGTAGATCTGGTTACGAATGCGATGATAGCGGATCAGGTATTTCTCCTACCCCTGTGCAATACCCACACGTCTTGCCACACGTTTGTTGATTGACGAGAGAATGGTATAGTTCGTGTACCTGCAACAAGCATACTCCAACACCAGCATACAATACAACCTTGTTGGCGTAGATCGCAGTATCAGCGACACCTGGGCACGCAACGGGGATTCACTGGGCATGAAACGGACATTGCGACGAGGCTCCTACAGCACACTCAACATCTACTTTCAGACAGACCTGGAGGCTGGCGATTCTGCAGGTGTCAGCTCTCGCAACACGACTGCAAAGGAGTATGAAATGACCGAGTTCCCCCGAGACTCACCACCGCCCTCTTCTTCACCAACACCGAACCTCCTCGGCTTCTGCACCCTTCCCAGCCCAGCAATTAACAGCTCCTCCGCCTTCCTCGAAGACATCGACTACATCTCAGACGGCTGCAACATCCTCGCTGCCACCATGCCCGGCGGGTCAATCGCGCATTACAACCGGGGCGGCACCACAGTGCACGAAGTTGGACACTGGCATGGTCTGCTACACACATTCCAAGACCAATCATGCTCCACGAGCTCCGAAGGGGACTACATCGCCGACACACCGCAGCAGTCAACGCCCACAGACGGTTGTCCAGCAAGCAAAGACTCGTGTCCCGACTTGCCGGGCTTGGACGCTATTAACAATTTCATGGACTATTCGTCGGATGATTGTTATCAGAATTTTACGCAGGATCAGGCTCTGAGGATGAGGAGTATGTGGGAGACAATGAGGGAGGGGAAGTAACTATATTCTCACTGTACGGGTTGTGTTGTGTTTTGTCGAAGTTGCTCTGTTTGGGGTTGCGTTACAATACTTACCCACACTACAACGCGCATATTTGACTAATTAGATAGATATCTATATTGTGTGATGTACTTAGTTAATACTTAATAGGAAGCATGAATAGCACATGTAAGAGTCCTACTTTCTGGCCAGGGAATATCAAGCGATATAACGTTTCGATGCAAACCAATTGAAGAACGCCACTTGCTTACTGCCCTTCCCCTGACTAACTATAAAACATGGGTGGATGAATATGAGAATCACAGAAAAAGAAGAGAGAAAAAAACCTAGCAAGTGACAATTTGTTTGGCCTTGATAATATATACGCCCATCACGTCCATTAACGCTTGCGCTTCTTGCCTCCTCGGTCCTCATCCAGGCCGCTCTCCCTATCCTTCTTCTTCGCCTGGCGCTCCAACTCATCCCAGTCTTCGCCACTCTCTTCGGCACTGAGCTCTTCATCGCTAGCTTCAGCGCTGGCATCATCGTCGAAGTCACTGTCATCCTCTGAGCTTTCTTCTGAGGCATTCATCTCGGATTCCGACAGCTCAAACGCTGATTCTTCCTCGGACTCCTCGCCGTCTTCGGAGTCGGACTCAACGGCCAAGAATGACCAGCCGCCGTCAGCAAAGAAGTTGTACGGATCTGCTGCAACCGTCTTCATGATGGTGCCCCAGTTCAGGTTCAGAGGTCCTTCGGTGAAGGGGATATCGACCGAGTCGAGCCAATCCTTGACTCCCTCTAGAGACTCCACAGGGATCGTGTTGATATGGATAGGAGGTCGGTTGAAGTCCTTTAGCACGAAAACGAGATCAAAGTTTTTCAAGCCGAACTAGTTTAGTTGCACAAGGTTAGTCTTTGAAACACTGGTCAAAGGGTTGTTAAGAGACTTACCTGTACACGCTCCAAATGAGCAACTTCAATCTCGTTCAAAGTCACAACCAGGAAAGGTGGTTCGGTCAGCTGCACAATAGCGTCTGTAGTGGGCTGAATCAACACGTTTGATCTGTTTGGCACACCATTGAAACCGATTTCTCGGAAAGGAATGTCCACATCAACGCCTTCATCCTTGCCGGCGTCGGAGATTTTCTCGGCAAATGCTTTGAACTCCCTGTCCAGCGCAGCCCGGCGTCGTCTCTCTTCTTGCTCTGCTTCAAACTCTTCTTCATCTCCATAACGGTGTCTGCGGCGGCGGTTTCCTGTCTCATCGAACTGCATCTCGGTGGCCTCACGAATGAATTGCACGTCCTTGGTCTTTCTCTTACCCACCAGGATGGGAGTCTTGAGGTGCACGTGAATGATGACAATGAGCTCGTGGGCACATGGCTGGAAGAACAAATGCTTGACATTGCTGAAAAGAACATCGACATGTTCGTTTCGTAGTGGCGACTGGTATCGAAGACCATTTTGATGGATCTCGACCTCTCCTGGAACTCGTTTTCCATCCAAAGGAGGACGGAGGTAGACATCTGGCAGCTTGACAGGTCGCCGATCTATTGGTTATAAGTTAGCATCATTGTAACGTATCACAGAAGAAACTTTGAATGGTACATACTGCGAATCTCAACCAGCTTGTCCTGCTCTACCACGTCTTCCATTTCTTTACGTTCTTGCTCTCTGCGTAACGCATTTTTCCGGAGCTCTGTGATGTCCTGGGCAATTCGAGCAAATCTGGAATTGTCCTTTGACCGGAGAGTCAGATTTCTGACAAAGTTCGCCGATGGATCTTCGAATGGCTGGTCGTCCTTCCTTCCTACACCCTGTCCGGGGGAGAGGAAGTTAATTCGCAGATACGCGTATTCCCCTTCGTCACTTTTGCTGGCATTCTTAATAGTGTTGATGTGGAATGGCACTGGCCGACCCATGATTGGTACAATAACTGTAGAAGCTTTGTGGTCTACATATACTGTCAGATCCTTCACATTGGGAGGCAGCTGGTTATCACGCTTGTAAGATTCGAAACGTTTGAATTTCTTCTGGGCTTCGCCGTTTCCATCGCCAGTGGTGCCGGCGAACCGTTCAAGCCCTTCCTTGAGTTTCTTGGAAGCTAGTTCCTTTTGATGTTCTCGACGTCGTGCTTCAGCACCCTCGCTGACTTGAGTTGGTCTTTCAGCTCGAAGCTTTGTCTTAGTGATATTCTTGCTCGCAATCGCGCTCGACCGCACATCTGTCTTCTCCTTTGAAGCTTTCTGAGGCTCCTCCTCGTCGCCAAAGTAGAACGATACCGAGTCCATATCGATGCCTGCATCTTTGGTAAACACATGGGCGCCAGTTTCACCAACACGAACAGTGTCAGTGATGACCATTGAGTAGACCGCATTCTTCTTATCTTTGGCATCAGTGTCCTTAACATCTGTGAGGCCAATAGAGATGTAAAGTGTCATGCCGCTTTTCAGAGTTCGAGTGTTCTTCCCGTTCAGCACCATATTAGCATCTCGCAATTCGATACCAATGCCAGCGCCGACATTCTTTAAGAAATTATTCTCCAAATCCGGGCGCTTTGCACGCACGATGCCGATAGCTTTGTTGTACAAGTCTTTAGCGGTCACACCATCTCGTACCTCTTTGATGACTGCATCGTAGATGTTCAGAAGAAATCCATAATTAGTCTCCTGAGCTTTTGTTGGATCCACCAGGTATGTTCGTGCAATAATGGCGCTATATGTCTTGTATCTGATGCCAAAGCCCGCAATGATAATACCAGCATGAAGCTCGTCCGAGTTGGCAGTGGCAGTCAAACGCAAGTCGTAGTTCCCTCCGCTCTGAACAACTGGCCCATAAGCCCAGTCAATTTGTTGAGGATCGAATTCCGCGGGCAGTTTTGCCAGTTTGTTGAAAAATTTGGCATCGTCAATCTTGGCATCGATCCTCGTAGCCAGAGCTTTGTGGGTTATTTTCTTTCCTTCGTCCAGGAGTTGCGACATGTCCTCTACAAAGTATTCAGACATGAGGCCGCTGCAGGCCCTGGCGGCGTTGCGCATCGACACCTAGCAGGAAGTAACATATTAGCGTTGAATCGATTGTCCAGAATAATAATTTAAAGTACCAGTTCTTCCTGTCCTTTGATGGAGAATGCTGCCGCAGAAAGGGCAGGCGAGATATCGACCTCCTCCACGTCCTTCAGTTCTTCCCCAAAAGTCCGCTTCCATTCTTCGGCGAAAGGTCCCTGAGCGCTGTCTTTGGGTAGAGTTCCTACTTTCTTCTATGGTTGGAATATTAGTGCGAGTCTTGAGATGGAAGGGGATGGTTGAGTGGCTTGGACTTACTCCGGCTGCTTTGATCGCCTCTGTGCATTTAGAAAAGGCTTTCGCCTTGTCCGCAGGATCCTTCGTTGTGACGAGAATTTCGACGGGGATTTTGCCACCCTTAAGCGGTTCCAAATGTTTCGCTATGATTGTGCATGTGTTAGCGACTTGGCATGAGCAGAGTCGTTGACAGCTTTTTGGTACCTTTTTTCGCTGTAGTCACGACATACACCGTGTCTATAGTGAATACAAAGAGAGTGGCGGGGAACTCGTAGCCAAGAAGCCAGAACTATCCCGAAGAATCGTCAGTCGTTCTGCGAAATTAAAAATCACAAGATTGAATTCTTTTGACACTTACGTGCATCGCATTAGCCTTTTGAAAAGCATTTGTCTCATCTGTCTTTCCCATCAGGATGACAATAGAGCCCACTCCTCCAAAGACGCCCGCGCCCGATCGTTTATCCGCCTTCCACGCATTGTAGAATGTTGACAAGCGATCGAAGAAGATCGTCTTGTCTATGACGATATCTTCCGCCATGTTTCAGAGGACCTCGAGCGAAGGCTAGGTAGAGAGTAAGGCGATCAATGAGTAATGCTGCATAAGATTCAGCGCTCCAAATCTCAGATATGACAGGTTTTTGACAAATCCAAAAGAGCTTTCAGATGGATAACCAGCGTCAGAAAGTCGGGAGGTGAACGGAGAGCTGGCCAACTTTTTGATGTCCAAGTGAGAAGTTGTAGACGCGAGGCGCGTTCAATCATGCCTAGTCGGGCTTAGCCGGCCTGTGGCGCGCAAATCAAACAGAGCAAACACGCACCCTGCAGATTCAGGCACCAACAAAGTTGTGATGCCGCAGGACTGATTTGCTTTGTCTGATCATCCAGGCAAAGCAACTTGGAGTCACGGCTCAGCAAGGCTCTTGTCAACTGATCTCCAGCCTGAGATCCTTTTCCTTCCCTTTTTATTCACCAATCTCTTCCCGTTGAGTTTTGGCACACCATGTTATTTTAATCACCAAACTCTTTCTTCGCCGGACGAAAACAAATACGCCGACAATGTATAATTATGCATAGAGCCTACGAAGCGCATTATTTTTCTCCATTCCAAGCAGACCTGGATCGCCAGTGAGAAATGGCCCTCTCCGCGCAACCCCGTATCAATGAGATAGCGGATTCAGATGCCGACAACCTTCAGCGCAACCACCGCACTCATGCCGCTACCGGGGCGTCTGCTGCAGGAACTCGTGCTCTCAGTGCACAACTGATAGCCTTCTATTTTCGAGCGCCAGTCAAAGCGTTTTTTCGCACTCGCGTTGAGTAAGCCAGCATATCACTGTATAGGTGTGACAGCTACTAACGTTCTGAAGTTATATGGTACCTACTTGACTGTTCGCATCATCCAAGTCCGTGGCTTACGAATATCGTGCCTATAGGCTTTCCCCCGGGCAATAAATCCGCGAGTACGAGACAATAAATGGTCGCTTCACACCACCACCCCCGGATTAATAGCTCATGCGGTGCGCATTCATGGATGGAAATTCGTGCCTAACCAGCTTTTTCCTCCGTTGCTAGCCAATACAACGTCAGTCCTGTTCTGTCGTTCATCCATCCAAAAATCAGACTACTAACGAAGATCCAAGTGTCGGTGCTATTCTTTACACATCCTACCTACAAGTTTTAGGCGCCCTCTATCCTCCGGCCAAGCATGGAAATGGAAAAATCTACCCGCCTGCACCTCCAATCTGTACATTCACCGCAGGATTCACAGCCGGGACCATTCAGTCACTGGTTGCAGCACCGCTTGATGCTCTGCAAGTCCGTTTACACACAAGTGGCGTACTGGAAGGCCAGTATCAGAACATGTGGGAGTATGGCTGGAAGAAACTCCGGGAGATCGGGGTCCGTGGCATATTTGCAGGATGGACACTCTCTTTCATGCGTGACTCTCTTGGGTATGCTGCTTTTTTCTCCTCATTTGAATACGTTAAATCACAGGCATATTACTCCTATGTCACGTGGTACTACGGGCGCCTGCAAGAAAAAGATCTTTCAAAGATGGCAACTCTCGAGGAGTACGAGAAGGCCACTATCAAACCACACTACGCCCTAGAACCGGGCTTTCTATTAAGCGCCGGAATTGCAGCGTCTCTCACACAGCAGATCATTCAATACCCTCTGGGTATCATCCAGAATCTCCACTATGGTCGGCTGGAGTATCTTGATCACCAAGCCAGTTTGCGACACTCGCGCCCGCAGATGCTGCGGCACTACTACCATGCATATCAAGAAACCTTCAAACGGTGCCGCAAGAGAGCCAGCCGCAGCGGAGGCTGGGCGCGCTGGTTATACAAAGGCTTTTTACGGAATAGTATCAGTCAGGTGCCTAGCACCAGTGCCGGTCTGGTGATATTCGAACTCATGAGAAGGAAATACGCCAGTGCAGCTGACACGGTGATTATTGAGAAGGATGGCTTTAACATTCTCTTGACTAAATAGTGCCTACATGGCGAGGACCATAGTCTGTACATATACCCTGGCGGCGCCCTGTACGCTTTATGCATGGATACTTGAGACGGAAGATCGTATCTCCGCACACGCTTGATGCCTGTATATATCCACGATAGAAAATCCTATAGACTTATACGTTACTACGAATGATAAAACAGTGATAAACAAACCCAGCTCATGTATTCCGCCAAATCATCAAATTAAAACCATAACAAATATACAACATCGATCAGTATACACACGGACAGACACGAGAGACATGATGTCACGGCGCACAGCAGCAGATGCGATTGGACACGACTCAGGCTGTTTCATCAAGAGACCGCAGAGTATACTCGGGCGTGGCGGTGACTAGCATCTGTACGATGATCCAGTGGCAGCGCGACCCGCTGCGCTAGGCCTGTTGCGGCAGGCTAGCGTGCTAGCCTCAGGCCGATCTGGGAACGTGACTTTCGCTCTTTCCGTCGGCGCAGCAAGTCCAGTCAGCCAATTCTACGCCGGACTCACTGCCAACTACCAACTACTACGTGTCTCTCGCTCTGCCATACGCCCTCACACTCTCACGCTCTCTTTTTGCCAACAAGAATCAATCCAGATCTAAGCATCCCCTATTCCATCCACCCCAGTCCCTCGCTATATACCCTCGGCTGTCGGCGCCTGCATTCCACGGATCCAACCCCCCCGTACTAATCCTCCAGCAATCGAATCAAATCAGCCTATTCTTATTACCACGCCCGCCGTCCTGCAATTCGCCCAAACCCGCAGCCTCCGCTCAGCTTCCCCATAGCCCAAGAACTAGCTGCCCTGTTAGTGGATATTGTGGCATTTAACCATTGACTATTTCGTCCTCGAGAACGGAGAAACACCCTTTCCTCCCGCTGCAGCCAAAGAGGTCACCTGCTCCTTGCATCTGTCGGTATCACAAGTGCCTGGAAAGAGCATAACTACGCCTAAACGGAACACTCAACCACACAGAGACTGCGGAATAAGCGCATTAGCGACCCGCTCCCCTGTGACGACACGGCGAGGTGCCTAACTCTAGTACCAAATTCCCCAAAGTCGGCGGACCCCTCCGTCCTCGACGTCGACTTACCTTCTTCCCCCTCTTTCTTCCCTAGAAAGGGCTGATCTCCAAGTCAGCCCGCTCCACAACCGCCATCATTTCTTCAACAAAGGAGAAAGGGATCTCTAGTCCTGCCATCCCTCTTCAATCCCTCCACCCACAGCCTGAAGACTCGGGAGAGCAATCGGCGTCTGGTTTGGACTCGGAGAAGTCACGACATCGTGCCAGCCGGCGTTTCTCGTTATCGTCCCATTCTTCAGCCTCGGATTTCTCAATCTGGAGTGATACTGGCGACCTTGCTGAGCAGCTCGCCAACGAAGAGGATCCCCTCCGGATCAGACTCCGGAAGTCTGAGGACGGTGGCAAGGGATCAGAGTCTCGGTCGCGCTCGAAAAGAGTCCATTACGGCGATGAGACGTTTCACCCTGGTGGCATAGACAAAGAAGCTATAGAGATCCCAAATCTCGCTCCACGACGTATTTCACGAGCCGAATACATTCTCGCCGTCATCATGTCGCCAAACAACCGATCATCGGCTCGTAGCCGTGGGCTGGTGGGAAAGCCACTATTGTTTGTGCTAACTTTCTACTATTATTGCTAACCTCAAGCCGTGCTTGCTGACCAGCTGTGTCTAGATATTTCACGAGTGTATTTGTATCGCTCGGTGTGTTTCTTTTTGGTTATGACCAGGGTGTCATGTCTGGAATCATAACGTACGTTATCTTTCTCTATGTGTGGAAGACTTTGACTGACTTTTCAAAGTGGCTGGTACTTTAGAGATTACTTTAATCAACCATCTCGAGCCGAAATCGGCACAGTCGTCGCCATCCTCGAAATAGGCGCCTTGATTGCGTCGTTGTTAGTCGGTAAGATTGGGGACGTGATCGGACGCAGGCGAACGATTTTATATGGGTCCGCAATTTTTTTCGTCGGTGGTGCTTTCCAGACCTTTGCTACGAGTCTTCCCATGATGATGGTTGGACGGATTATAGCTGGTCTAGGAGTTGGTGCTCTTTCTACAATTGTGCCCGTGTATCAGTCTGAAATCAGTACGTCATGCTGGATGTCTCCAGGATGTGTAGGGAACACGGTGGAGTTGCTGATTCATACTAGGTCCTCCACACAACCGCGGAAAGCTTGCTTGCATCGAGTTCACGGGTAATATTTGTGGTTATGCTGCGAGTGTTTGGGTCGACTACTTTTGCAGCTATATTGAAAGCAACTATTCATGGCGTATTCCATTGCTCTGCCAATGTATCATGGGCGCTCTTCTGGGAGTTGGTAGTGTTGTTATTCCCGAATCTCCTAGGTAAAGTTTCTGCCATTTTCAGCATATGCTGACCTGTTTCTAACTATATCCAATTTCTCAAACAGGTGGCTGCTGGACAATGATCATGATGAAGAAGGGCTTATCGTCATCGCTAATTTATACGGTGGCGGAGATATTCACAACGACCTGGCGCGACAAGAATACAGGGATATCAAATTCAATGTCCTCACTCAACGACAGGAAGGAGAACGATCCTACGCGGATATGTTCCGTCGGTACTGGAAGCGCGTTTTCATTGCAATGTCAGCCCAAGCTATGGCCCAGTTGAACGGTATTAATGTTATTTCGTACTACGCCCCACTCGTCTTTGAATCCGCAGGCTGGCCTGGTCGTTCGGCTATCCTCATGACTGGTGTCAACGCCATCACTTATCTGGCATCCACTATCCCACCTTGGTATCTCGTTGATGGCTGGGGTCGACGCCCGATCTTGCTTTCAGGAGCAGTGGCTATGATGGTGTCATTGAGCTTGATGTCTTATTTTATTTTGATTGACGTGCCGGCAACGCAAACTCTCACCGTTGTTTGCGTTATGGTTTATAATGCTGCCTTTGGTGCTTCGTGGGGTCCGATTCCCTGGCTCTATCCTCCTGAAATATTACCATTGAGTATTCGGGCAAAGGGGGCCAGTCTAAGTACCGCTGCGAATTGGGCCTTCAATTTCCTGGTTGGAGAGGTCACTCCTGTCTTGCAGGAACTAATTAAGTGGCGACTGTACCTTATCCACGCGTTTTTCTGTGCTTGCAGTTTTGTTCTTGGTGAGTGCATCTTTATATCCAAAATTGTGAGAGAGTTATCATACTAATGATTGCAGTGTATTTCTTGTACCCGGAGACGAGCGGTGTCCGTTTGGAGGATATGAACGTACTCTTCGGAGACGCCACCACTGCTATGCCGACGCCCGTCACACAAGGAGAACGGGATTCCTTGATTGGTGTCAATTCACCGGTACCGTCTCTTGATCTGCATCGTCAACCCGGACAATTCACGTCCGACAGTGCAATTCCAGGCCTCAACATTGATCCTCCTACAATAGGACAAGACAATACCGGCAAAGCCGGCAATGGTGATTCCGAGGATCGTAGTGAAGGCTTTGGTGGCTGGATCTCAAGCATGCTTAGTCGAAACAAAGACCAAGCAAAGAGGAGCCAATATCGCCGAGTTGATCAGGATGAGGAGAGTTAGAATAAAGAGACTCCGCATATTTTATCAACTGCTATCCTGTCTTCGGTCTCACAAGAGGGACTATGCATTCTTGACTGACCTTTTCTTTTTTTTCCTTGCTGTACAAAGTTGTCTTGATTAAGACTTCCCATCCTTGAATTGTTGTTTTATTATTCACCCGCCCTCCGTCGTACATCTCGGTTCCTTTTCGTCACGATCGCATGTCCATAGATTTCCACAGTTCACGCAACAATTCTTCCTCCGCCTGTTATTCTCCGAGCACAACAAGCGCTTTATAGCTGGTGTATGCGAGGCACATACATCCACCCATCGGCTGTTTTTTCCGTTTTCTGTTCTGCTTGCGTGAAGTTGGATGTCCTGCATGTGTGTGGTGCGTGTGTATATATGTAGATTGAATGCGTATACCCCATAGAATCAAGTTGCTCTGCTGCTGCCATACAGTTATCAATCTATTAGGACTTGGGTATTAATTTGAATTCCAACTCTTCAGTAGGAGTACGTTTGTTTTGTTTCCTGACGATTGCGGATGTGCGGCCCATGTGAAGCCCGCGCTGAAAATAGAGCGTTCCCGCCGCTAAGCCTTTACGGAAGCTGCGATGTGGACAACTGGCGATGCTCGTCCATTCTTTCCCTCTTCCTTCGCTTCTCTTTTCCCCCCCAGGCCATTGCATTCCTCTTTTTTTATTTTCTTCTTCTTCTTCGGCTTCAATTGGGTTTCTTTCGTTTCTATATTTCTCCTCTTTTTCCGCCCAGAATTCACTCCTGCAACGGCCCCTGCTCGTTGTTCCTGGTTTATTGACCGCCAGCTCCTCCTTCATTCTCAAAACAGGCGCGGCGACGTCTTTGGTCAACACCCTACGAATAATTCCTCCCTCGGACAACAGTCGACTACCTATCATAGGAATGGTTCTGTCCGGATAGCTTTAATTATTTTGGAACCACTGAATCTCTTTGCGTGCGGGCCAACTCTGCACCCAAAACAAACGTCATACTATTATTTAGTTGATCTGCGCTTGAACCCTCAAGCGCAACAACGCCAGCAATGGCTTCCAACTCAGCATTTGCATCTGGGCGTGACCAAAATTCGGATCTTCGTCGCAGAAATGTCGCAGATGCCAGCAGGGCTTACGGCGATGTGCCTGTTATTTCGGTTCCGGACACGAAGCGAGTCGTGAAGGTATGAGTGTCGAAGTGAGCATTATTTTGCAAAGCCTAATTGGTCTAACACTACATGCGAAAATAGGAAAAGTCTTTCACCCAAATTCTCGACGAGTGGGAGTACATCATTGCGCCAATAATCTTCACTGCCCTTGCGTTCTTTACTCGCATGTACAAGATTGGATTGTCCCCCATTGTGACATGGGATGAAGCTCAGTATGTATACCTCGAAAGATTACTTCTATTACACAGGTCTTATCTGACTTTTGTCTCATAGCTTCGGTAAATTCGGGTCTCATTACCTGAAGCGTGAATTCTATTTCGACGTTCATCCTCCTCTTGGCAAAATCCTCGTCGGTCTGTCCGGCTATTTGGCTGGGTATAATGGTTCTTTCGAATTCAAATCGGGCGAGAAGTACCCTGAAGATGTCAACTATACTTTCATGAGGGTGTTCAATGCCTTCTTTGGTGCCATTTGCGTGCCTCTTGCATATTATACTGCTCGTGAACTGAACTTCCGTCGTCCAACTGTCTGGTTGGTCACCATGATGGTGTTGTTTGAAAACTCGTACGCCACTATTTCACGGTTCATTCTTCTAGACTCCATGCTCCTATGTTTCACGTTCACGACTGTACTCTGCTGGGCCCGTTTCCATCGACTTCGCAATCAGAGTTTCACTGCCGAATGGTTTCTATGGCTTTTCCTCACAGGTGTTAGCATCGGTTGTGTTTGCAGTGTTAAGCTTGTCGGGCTTTTTTGCACTGCCTTGGTTGGTCTTCACACTGCCGAAGACCTGTGGAATAAGTTTGGCGATATCAGGATGCCAGCGGTAAGCGCTTTAGCTGGTTTCATTTTCTTTGATAGTGACATGGTCTAATTCCCGTTTTCACAGACAACACTCGCTCGTCACGTTGCTGCAAGAGTTTTCTGCCTCATTGTTGTACCGTTTGCGGTCTATATGTTCTCGTTTTGGCTACACTTTTTGATCCTTGAGAACTCCGGGCCTGGAGACGCTCAAATGAGCTCCCTCTTTCAGGCCAATCTTAAAGGAACCGAAGTTGGCAGAGACAGCCCTCTCGAAGTCGCTATAGGCTCTCATATTACCCTCAAGAACATGGGTTACGGTGGTGGACTGCTCCATTCTCATGTCCAAACATACCCAGAGGGCTCAACTCAGCAGCAAGTGACATGTTATCATCACAAGGACGCCAACAACGATTGGTTTATTTATCCTAACCGGAATGAGCCCGAGTACGATCCACAGGGCCCCCTGAAATTCCTGGGTGATGGCGATGTCATCCGTTTAATCCACGCTCAGACAGGTCGAAATCTGCACTCACACCATGTTGCGGCACCTATTACCAAGGCTGATAATGAAGTTTCCTGTTACGGTAATACTACCATTGGGGATGAAAAAGATCACTGGAAAATCGAGATCGTTAGCGACGCTGCGTCTTGGTCTAAAGATAAAGTCCGCACTCTGACCACCGCTTTCCGACTACGCCATAACACCGGCTGCTATTTGAGAGCCGGGACTGTCAACCTCCCACAGTGGGGATTCAAGCAGATTGAAACGACCTGTACTAAGGAAGATAATCCCCGGGATGTTTACACACACTGGAACGTTGAAACACATATCAATGAAAGATGTAAGTTGCAAAAGCAATCCGATTCGTTGCGGATACTGACTCGTTATAGTGCCACCTGGAAATCCTGGGTCTTACAAGTCTCCATTCTTCAAGGACTTTATTCACTTGAACGTTGCTATGATGACATCAAACAATGCGCTTGTCCCTGACCCCGATAAACAGGACGATTTGGCCTCCAAATTTTGGCAATGGCCGATTCTGCACGTTGGACTGAGAATGTGCTCCTGGGATGATAACACCATCAAGTACTTCCTCCTCGGAAACCCGCTCGTATACTGGGGAAGCACCGCCAGTCTTTTGGGATTCGGCCTGATCTTCGCATGGTACCTGCTGCGATGGCAGCGGGGTTATGTGGACCTGACTTCTAGTGAAATCGACCAAATCCACTATTCCGGACTCTATCCGTTGATCGGCTGGGTCTTTCACTACCTCCCATTTGTCATCATGGCGCGTGTCACATATGTACACCACTACTACCCTGCTCTTTACTTTGCCATATTGACTGCCGGATTCTGCGTCGACTTCCTCACTCGAAAACTCAACTCGACGGTGCAGTGGGCCATCTACGTGCCTCTCTACATTGCCCTGATCTGCCTCTTCATCCTCTTCAAAGATATCGTCTTCGGCATGGAGGGCTCAAATATGCAGTGGCATTACTTGAAATGGTTCGATTCGTGGCGCATCAGCGATGACTAATAATCCGTCTACCGAAGCGCTTGCTTTGATCTCGGTCAAAAACAAGCTTAAGCAATCTGACCGATCTCATATCAATAATATCTCTTCTTGTTGGAAAAAACTTCTCTCTGTGTATTTACTATTTTCAGAAGTTGCAATCTCGCTGGTGCTTACGGTTGACATTGTTTTACTCGGCCATGAGAATGAAGCATGGTAAAAAGGATGACTTGAATTTCAAACATGAGCGAAAGCAGACGTTTGTGTACTTTTATGCCTAATCTCAATTACTAGACAAACGATTATTATTTCATAATATATATTTTTATTCGCCATTTGCTTGATTGACCTCAACCTAGTAGTATTTAATATACATCTATTACATCTCCAAGGACATAACAGGCCTGATTGATATTGAGAAAGGGTATCAGTAATAACAAAAACAATATAGAAACAGGCACGGAAAGACTCCCTCCTCAGCAACACCCATTACTCCAACTATTCCCACCATCATTCAGACCCAAGGCGATCGCCTTTGGAGCAACGTTATTATTCACTCCTGCACCGCCACTAGCACCATACCCCTTGACACCACTCCTTCGATCGTTGAGGTCATACTTTCCCGCCTCAATATTCCGATATATCCTCTCTGCGACCTCCAGAAACGCACGCTCCACACCCTCGCCGGATTTCGCGCTGGTCTCGATGTAGCGGATCACGTTGTTGCGCCGGCACCATTCCTCGGCTTCCTGGCGGGTGACTCGTCTTTGGCTGTTGTCGTTATTATCATCATCCCCTGCTAAATCGCACTTGTTTCCCACCAGGACAACCACGATGCCCTCCTCGGCAATCTGCCGCAGGTCTTGCAGCCACCCTGTCACTGACGCAAAGGTGGCCGGGCGCGTAATATCGAATACTAGCAAAGCGCCCGATGCGCCACGGAAATAGGAGCGTGTTACGGATTTGTACGTCTCTTGACCGGCGGTGTCCCAGAGGGAGAGTTTCATTTTCTTTTGTGTTATTGCTGTTTGTTTCTGGTTCTGTGGTTTCCGCGCCGCGCTGCCAGACGGCGAGGCTGATCCATCGGTTTCTGCGTTGAGCTGCGTTGCAGCGGGGTAGAGGGATGATGAGGGGATGTTGTTATCTAGATCACTGATGTCTAGACTGTTGGACGCTGGAGGGCCGACGGGCACAACACGCGAGCCGAACTCGACGCCGATGGTGACATCGTGCGTCGGCGAGAAGCGGCCTTCACAGAGCCTGATAGAGAGCTACATGTTTCAACCAGCCATGTCAGTAAGTTTTCCACAACGTGTATACAAACATAGGCTTCAATATGATCAATCAGATGACGAAACGCATGCTTACGCTGGATTTGCCCGTTCCCGAATCACCGATGCAGACGAGTTTGGCGATGTAGTCCCATGGCAATGACATGAAGATTAACTTGACCGAATAGCCAGGATGGTGAAAGATGTCTGTCCTTTGTTGGTTGCTGGCTTGTGGGTACGGGGATGTTGAATTGCGTGGGAAGTACGGAGGTTGTTTCCTGCCGGAGATGGCCAGACTTTATTTAGTGCGGTGACGTCGACTGCTGAAGCACGTAGTACGATCCGTTCGCACTGCTCACGAGAGGAACAAACCCAAGTCAATACCTACAAATTTCTAGTTCTAAAAATTATCTGCTATCCTGACAGAAAGCAGTCGCATTTGAATTCAACGTCAGTCGCCAAAGGAAAATTACTCTTTCAAGGAGGATGGCCATCCAGCCAATTTACGAAACCAGCCGTGCAAGCAGCTGAAAGATAAGAGTTTCATCTCTAGGCTTGAATGCCACAACATGGTTCAAGAAGTCAACGATAGAAAACATCTGAAGAAGGTCTCTTGGGGTCTAATCACAGGGAGAGCATCAATTTGTGTTATGAATATGTACAACCTCGGTATATTCTCTCTGCTCTTTAGAATATATCGTTGCCCGCATACTCGGGCCCGTATATATGATCTCGTAGATGGACATCTGTTGCTGCAACTCCAACAACACACGACCTTTTTACGGTTTGAATAATAATCAGCTCGGTTATGAAGTAGTAAATAGACTTAAATTAATCAATCCACAGACCAACGTGGATTATCTTTTATGGTGTAGTGTTTGAACTTGGTTAAGGAGAATACACCTCATACTCTGCTTCTTCTGATTCCTTGCAGCAACCCGATATTGCAATAGTCCGCAAGACAACCAAAGAGGTCCTTGGTGTTATCCCTTAGAGTTGGAACCAGGCAATGTCGAGAGAGAAAGAGCGAGGTAGGGCACATGAGGTTGTTGACGGGTCGATGTTTGCGGCAAGCGCATCCTTATCAATCAGGCAGGCATCTCTCACATGACGCAGGTCATCCATCCTTCCTCCGCTCTCTCCACCGACTGACTGCTCAACCACTCACCTACTTGTCCTTTCTACCTCTCTGCCTATTCCCCCCATCCTGCTCTACTCTTTGATATTTCATATCTTTGGCTGCTTGCGAGCGCCTACCCAGAGTCGGCCGATGCAGCTGCCGTAGTTAGCGAGCAACTACACCGCAACACCGATCTCCGCAAGGCTTGTGCTCCCACAGCGGGACGAGACCATGTTCTCCGAATGTAAGACCTTTACCAGATTATGCAAGAAAGAACTTCGTAGAAGTCTCGCTGACACCCCCAGATGCATCTCGCTTCCTAGCCCAGTCCCAGTCACGACTCACCACGCGACCCGACGACGGTAACCACGCGAATGAGCGTGATCGGAGGCCGAACTTCAACTTCTCCAGATATAACAATAACGCTGCCTCACGCTCCTATCTAAACCGAAATGGCCACCCTTACCAGACAGGCTCTTCTCAGCTACCACACCTCCCCTTTGCATCTCGATCAACCGCTCAACCCGCCCCTCTGTTCTTCAGCGCCACTGACGAGTTCCTCGAAGACGACGAGCACGAGCGGGAGCGCGAAATAGCAGATTACTATGCCCTTCAGAGGTCACGCCGGAATTTTGGGAATATTCGATTAGAAGAATCGTCGGAGCTTGACGATGCTGAGAATGAATCCCAGACATATCGGAGTGGGAACGTGAAGGACGACGGATTATATACTCAAAAAGGTATAAAAAGCTCATGGAGGGATGACAGGCTACCCTCTCAGAAACGCGCACGCAATATGTCGCCAAACTCAGATCTCAACGAGCGGGATGAAGATAACGAGAGCCGGGGAAGTCCATTTGGAAAAGGGAAGATGGTAGATGTTGGACTGGACAACCCAACAAGCTCCAAGATGACAGCTTCGTATGACAATAACTCGGAAGCTACAGACGATGATGCCCCGATACAACAATTTCGCACACAGCCCGCAGCCCAGAGCGACTATATAGAGGGCCTAGCTTCCTCACCACCGCGAGATAGTGACAAACAAGCTCTACTCGAGCAACCGCGCCCTCCAAGTTCTGGGGGTTCGTCAATCCATAACGCAATGGATCAGACAGATTCGGAACGGCCTTTCCACGATGCTTTCTGGGGCCATCTTTTCATCATATCTCTTATCGGGTTGTTTGCCACAGCATTCCTGGTATACTTGCACACAGCACCGCCTTCCGACGGGCGATGGAAATTGGTGGACACAATTTATACCACGATTCACAAGTCTTACTTCCTGCTCGGCATTTATACCCTTGTCTCTGTTCTAATTTCCTTGTTATGGCTTGCACTGTTACGAGCTTATGTCCGATTCCTCGTTTACGGCATGATCTTTGCTGTCCCGGTGATTCTCTATTCATTTTCGCTCTACCCCTTTATATCGAGTTTTCGCGGAGCCTGGGATGGACAGAGTGTCCAGGATCGGGTCATGCGCTGGGGGTCTATCATTCCATTCATCTTATCTACCCTTTGGATATACGCCATAATACGAAATCGGCACTCGACAGGCAAAGCAATAAGCATATTGGAATTTGCATGTCGAGTGTTGGCTTCGAATCCTGCTCTCCTCGCTCTCGGCCTTGCCACTCTCGCTATTACCGTTTCGTGGACTTGGGTTTGGATGATGATGTTTACACGGATATTCCTCGGCGGACAAATCCGCTCAGATTCGTTTGTCATAAATGTTAGCAGCTGGTGGCTCGGTGCCTACTTTATCCTGGTTTACCTCTGGTCTCTCGGCATCATTGCAGGTATTCAGCGAGCTGTGACCGCAGCGACTGTGAGCCAGTGGTATTTCCATCGACTAAGCCTTCCAACGCCCACATCTGCTCAGGTCGTCAGGGCTGCCATGAACCACGCTCTAACTACTTTGTTTGGTTCGATATCACTCTTTGCCCTTATTGTCTTGCTCCTGAGACTTCCCCTCTTGGTCTTCCATAGGAGGATTGCCTCGGTGATTGCATTATTCGCCTACTCTCTCATCCCCTCGCCTATTGCTGCTCTTATCAACCCCCTTACTCTAACGTATGCTGCAATACACTCTCAACCACTCGCTCAATCGGCCCGTGGATTCACACAAATGGCAGCATTCTCATCGTTCTCCACCACCACTGGCGGTCTTTATGCGCCTCCATCCATGCCCCGTGGATACTCTTCCCTGCTCTCCTACCGACTATCCAAAATGGTTCTCCACGCCTGCCGATTCGCAATGTCCCTCGCCCTCGGCTTTGGCGGCTGGGTGACAACTGCTCGCAATCTCGACGTGACTGGCAATAACACTTTCCGCGGTAGTCTGTATGCCTATATAGTTGGGCTGATCGCCGGCACAATTGGATGGGGCGTCCTAGGCTCAATGGAGAATGTCTTGGCCTGCGTTGTCGATTCAGCGCTGGTCTGCTGGGCTAGTGAAGTTGGCAACTCGGGACGCGAAGCTACATACTGCCGTGAGGCGGAGTGGCTTTTCAGGGATGACGGGGCTGGCTCCGAGGGGGCGACACAGAGCCGATGGAATCGGGTCTGATCGTTCGTCTGTTGTCGAATCGACTCACCCCATTTGTTCCTTTCGCCTGATTAATTCATTGATTGACTGGCAAACGTACACTATGCAGCGACATGACTACAACGATCCAACGTTCCTCTTCTCTTATTCCTCACATTTGCAGGCGTGTTCTATTACCCATTCTGTTTCTATTCCCAGCTAGCTTTCATTTCTTGCCTTCCATTCCAATTTGGGGTTTTCAATCTAGAACGAGAATAAATAGCAGACAACTTTCTTTTTTTCCAATTCATGTACGGTACGAAAAAATGACTTCGTGCTCGGCCATAGAACAATATATATACAGTCTATCTATAAAACCAATACCTGGGCAGATTAAAACAACCCTCTTCTAAACCACGATCTCACATAAATTATAAGTCTATCTACTCAAGCCGTCCTTGAGTCGTCTACGATGACGCATATTCCCAGACACACACACACACACACACACACACACACACACACACACACACACACACACACACACACACACACACACACACACAATCAGGATCATACATGGGAACGAATATTATTCTTCTCTCTACAAGAAAAGCAAGTGTGAAAGAAAACCAGACTCCGCATGGCATTAACATAACATAGCTAAGAGACTTGGTCCCCACCAGGATGGTATCATAAACTGAAATCAGAGAAAAAGAGAGAGAGAGAGAAAAGGCATTCTCGATGTAAAAAGAAACATGCCAATATCAATATCCTCCGGAGACAAACCGGCCCAAAAAAAGAACCAGTATCAGTATCGGTAGTAAGCTAAAAGAGCAAAAGAGGCAAAACAGAACATATAGGGTATGCACACAAATTAATCATCCGTATCATCGCTTAAACTAGACCCCCAAAAAGCAGAAAGAGAAGAGATGAAAAAGAAAAAGCAGGAGAATAAAAAGTCGAAAATAATGAAACGAAACGAAATAGATTATATGGCCGTCATTCAATCAGTCAATCACAGCTTCAAGCGCGCTTTGAAGTCTATATTCTCTTTATCGCACCATTCGCGTAACAGCATCGTCCCAAATCGGACAGCTTCCATGGGCGTCGTCGTCCGCCCAAAGGGGAGGAAAAAGGCACCTGCATAATGACCTGGTTTAAAACTATCGTGGCCCCGTTCGGTATAGTTGCGGGAACGGGTTGTCCATGTGTCTGGAAATTCTTTGGCGAGAACATCATCTGGGAGTTTTCCACACCCTTCTAGCCAGAGGCGATTAGCCTCCTTGTGGTTCTCCGGAAGCCGGCTTTTCAGCTCGAAGAATTCTCGTTTCTGGCTCTTGCTTCTGTCGGAATGGACGGTGTTGCCGTCGCTGCCAGGTGTGGGTACAGGGCTCTGTTCGCCAGGAACAGGGCAGACGGCGAGCCGCTCCAGATCTAACGAGTTGATGGTGTCGTGAGACACGGCTCCTAGAATGAGGCAAAGACCGTGGAGATGGGGATATGCAGCTGTGGTCCTTTCCACCACACGCCAGTAGGGGATTATAGATCGCCAGGTCTCAGAGTCTACGACTTGCCGCGAAAGTGTTTTGGAGCGGTCGTTTGCAATGAATGCCACAATGAAACAGAGTATTGCTTCAATGGCAGTTACTGCAGCTAGCTTTCCGTCTGTAATTGAAACATGCTCACTTGTAGCTTTTGCTCTAGAGTATCGATCCGCAATGTGCTTGAGTTCTCGACCCCAACCCGTATGTTTCTGGAACTCTTCGCGCCAAGCCCGTCTCTCTTTGTCTCGGGAACTCAGCTGACTGTCCCCGTTCGGAGGAGACATTTTGATGCTCTTGTCTGTAGTTGTTGCTAGACTCTTGCCTGAGATACCCGACGGTGTCTTCACTTCCGCTTCTGCGCTGTCGGCCTGGCGTTGGGGTTTGAAGCGACTCTCTTTGGCTGGCGTTAAAGCTTCTGCTTTCGAGACTGGAAGGCGTTTATTTGAGGGCGATTTGAAGGAGTTAGTGTGAGAAGGAATAGTTTTACCAGCACTGGTTGTAGCCCTTTGCTCTTCTTCCATTTTAGTATCTTCTGGAGAACGATCTCGTATCTGGGCCCGCAACTTCGTATCGGACCGGGAAGAATCTAGGTCTTCGTCCCCAGAAAGTGATTCCTTCGAAGCCCTAGAGGGTACACTATCCGACAGCTTACGTTTGCCGCCAAACTTCAGAAGAGCACCCACTCGTTTTCGATTCCCTCGCCCATATCTTAGCTTGACAATAAGCGTCCTCGCTGTCGCGGACCCTGTCGTTGTGTTATGTGCCACACTTGATCTCGCAGTGGCATTCAGTAATGGCGATTTTTGTTCGTATGGAGAGGTCGACCTCTGATCGGAGCCTCGATGCTTTATATTATTTTTCCCGCTAGCAGCGAGCAGGGAGGTCTTGCTCTCTTCCTTCATATCGATTTTATTTGTAGCTGGTTTTGAATCTGAGACGGCTCGATCACGACTGGGGGCTTTTGTATTCGGTGTATTATTTTTTGAGACTTTAGGAACGGTGGCAGCATCTCGCTTGGAATCTTTAGACAGGGGAGTCTCATCCACTATCCGAGCAAGTTCTTCTTCTAATTCAGGCGGTAGGGTAGGAGACAACAGTTCTGGCAGTTTGGATAGTTGTGGACTGGTGGTTGTTGGAGGGAGGGTTGGTGACAGCAGGGCGGGAATAGAACTTTTCCCACCTCGTGAAGGTAGAGACGCTTCTGTGGACCTCGGTGGAGTCAATCGCGCACGCTTCGGAGCAGGAGCATCACTGGCATGCTTTGATGACTCTTTTAGTGGCCGTTTAGAATTTGGGGACATCGCAAGTGAGTTATTGTCAACCATTCGGTCATGCGAGGATCGTTCCTTTATCGTACGAGACGGAGGTACTTGTAAGCTTTCGTTTTTCTCCTTCTTGGTAGAATATTGGGATGGCTCTTGGGACGGCTCTTGGCTAGTTGTCCTCGATTGCTCTTTAGATGGCTCTCCTTTCGCTCTGGTCTTGTAGTCGCTAAGTGTAATCTTCTTTTTGATGCCTCCTATTTGGGGTGTCCCAGAAGCACTAGGTAGAGCCCGAGGCTTCTCGTCATCTTTCTTTCCCATGGTCGTCTGTCCGTCGTTCTCTGTCCAGTCTCCAACAGCAACGAGCAAAGAATCTGCGTCGTGGTGCATCAAAAAGGTCATGTACTGAAGCTGTTGTTCCTCGACTGCGAACGGGCCTTTCTTCCCCACTGCCCAATTGTTGACAAACCTATTTCCAAGGCGAAAAGGCACGTCGGTTGGAACAGTGAGGAGATACGGCGCAGAAGGGAGGATCTCGTCTTTCAGACGGCGCAGGCGTTTATCGACCGATGCAAGTTCTGCTGGAACGGCGGGTGATTGTTCTGGAGACCCGGTGGGATTTTTGTGTCGCTGATCCGACGGATTCACTGACATCGCCGACTAGCACAGGGAAAAGTGAGTTGCAGAAGAGATTCATACAGGCGTGCTCTGGTCAGATCAGTAAGCTAGAACATGACCTTTTTGCGTCGCGGTCGTTACGTCGTCACCTTGTCGCCGAAAGTACAAGCATTAAGATCACCGGAATAGGCCCTTAGAGCAGTTGCAATCAAAAAAATAAACGAGTCACCTAGATGTCGGTTCGATTATGAAATCTGCAAAACACATCACAATAGATTGTAGTGAGTCGCGAGAAGTCGTAGACAGCCAGCTGATAAGACCTGGTTCCTCGCGGATCGCGATGATGACCACCCTAACCGGCACGTCGAGAATGAGCCGCCAAACGCCTGTCCAGTACAAATCGAAGCAAATGCTTTGTGAGGTCGAGAATCAGGAAGTGGTGAATTCCTTTGTTGCCCGCACCGAAACAGCTAGTAAATTCGAACGGCCAGGCGCAGGCAGAATTGCAGTGTTATGGCAGCGGCCATGGAGAGCTCCCTACCAACAAGCACAACGTATAGCTGAGACGGCCAACGCTGTCAGCTGGACGGGATCCTGCGTCGTTGAGTTTCAATGTTGGGACGAACGATATCGAGCGTACGCGGTTGCGGCGGGCGTAAATAGAGCGAGCGGATCGGCTTTTGCCGTCGCGCGGCGGGGAGAGGGTGTTTTGAGCAAGGGGAACCAAACAATTGGACGGTCTAGTTCGCGGCTGCGTAGCCGGGTCGGAGCACAAAAGAAAACGAAAGAGCCGTAACAGGGAGATCTCAGTGGCGCGGCTGGAGAGAGCGAGAGAGAGAGGGATATGTATGGATGGTCTGGTCGGGTCTGCAGGCGGAGGTGGTTAACGTCGGAGAGGAAGGAATCGCTGCTTGGGATTCGTCGGAACCAGCCAAGCCTTGCCCAACCCGGACTGCCGGCCCCACAGACACAACAGACTACGCTCTACTATAAGATGCACTATCAGATATGGACAGCCTTAGATATAGATATCGATTTCGATGCTGCTCCTCAGGGAATCGACATGTACATGCTTTGAGGAACGCAAGAAGAAAGAGCATGAGATGGCACAAACAGACGTTAAGACGAAAAATTATAGTCACATGTTTTATATCCAAAACGCCCAAGGAAATCCCGACGATACCACATACAAACGTCACAAGTCTAATTGTCCCCGCGCTGCCAGGTGGTCTCCTGCTTGGTGCCGGGAGGAAGCCAGTTACGCGAAACACTGGTCCCGCGAGGCCGGGCCGAGGAGGTCGGAGGATCGGCCTTTTTACCGTCGCTGGACTCGGCGCGGTCGTTGTTGATGGGTGGGAAATGGAAGGGCTTGGGGTCCCGGTTTTTGGAAGCAGCAGCGCCGGCAGCGACGTTGAGAGGCAAGAGGGAGTCACGATTGCGGAAGTGGTCCGCGTTGGCCCGTTGGTCAGCCAGGTCGTCGTGGCTGGTGCGGTCATAGAGATACAAGCCAACACAGGTGAGGCAGATGCCAACGGCCTGGGTAGACGTTGTAGAGCTGCCAAACCAGATAATCGCCACGACAATGACAAACACGCGTTTGATCAACGATGCCACCGAGTAGGAGACCGGAGAGACCATCGACAGGATGATAAATGCCAGGATGTTTTGCGCAAAGTGAGACACGCCGTTGAATACAAATTCTAAAAATAGAGCACCATGGTCTAAAGAATCTTTCTTTTCGCTCAGACTGATTGCCCCGTGGCTGAAAAAATCAGAGATCAGGGAATATCCTTCAGTGACGAACCAAATGGGTAATGTGAGCAGGAAGGCAAGTCCTGAGCAATAGTATAGAAGGTTGAGCTTGTCCAACTTGCGCCGTCCCGCCAGAGAAGGGTCTGCTTCAGCGCGCGAAGCTTCGTTGAACAGCTTTTTCGAGAAGATGTTTTGGGACACAAACACGATAGTGGCGATTAAAGCACAAGTGATCCCAAAGAAGTTTGTCGAGAAGCCTGTCGCGCATGCGAGCATGACCCCCATTGTAAGAGGAACAAGCGACAAATAAGTTGCCCTTGCGTACCTGATCCGGAAGAAGACGCGGTAGGCTAAAACCGTAAAAAGTGGTGAAAGGCCCTTGATGGTGTGGACCAGCGAAACGGGTATTTGCGACGTCGACATTGAGCTGAGAATATGTCCCAATAATTGAAAGCCTGCCAGTGGTAGCGCGGTGGCAATCACGTCGCGGGATGGTCGCAATATGCCATTGCGAAGGGCAGGAATTGAGGTCTTCAAGGATGGGAAAAGCGCCGAACAATATGCAAGAAGCAGGCACCATAACGAGACGAAGGCGAATTGAATGATGGTGAGGGTAACCGGTTTCGGAAGGGCGTTCAGAATGGATTTGGAGGATGTGTTAGTGAGAGCTGAAGTCATATACCAGATGATACATAGGACCTATAGTACGTCAGCGATGTGATCTTAGCGGGTCGCATATTGCATGCCGCGGCGGGGGAGGGGATTGTTAAGCTCTTACAATTAGCCTATATGATATCGGGGCCCTCAGGGCCTCTGCAATTTCTTGCGCGTTTGCGCTTATGCTCGCATTCCTCGTCCTGATTGTGGTGATTGTTTCGCTTATGCTTTTGCGCGGTCGGTGTTTCGACGCTGGTTTGTGATTCCAGCTTACATGCCCGGCTTTTCGGGGCTGCCATGTATCTTCGTGTAGATGCGGCACGTCCTGAGGCTTTCCATTTGCTGCAATCTCTTTCGTCTCGTCGACAAAAGACGGAAAGGGGTCTATTGGGCTATTCTGGGCATGGGGGCTCGGATCCCTGTGCGATTGTGACCAATTTGATTGACGTATTGATGGATGGCGCCCGATGCCAGTGAGGGTAGTTGTGCTCATGATCTTGTCCTAATGATGCCAGCAAACGGCCAGTTCGTCTCTTTGGTGGTGGTATGTGCTGGTGCTGAATGCCGGGCTGATCTTGAATGAGGCTCAGCTACTTGACACGGACGTTGGACAACGGCGGGAGAGGATGTCTTAACAGACGGAAACGACGACGCCAGTCATGGGTGGGGGGAAGCGAAAGCGACTACCGGTACAATTCGCGCTCGACTTGCGGATGGAAGGAATTATCGGTCGAGGTTGGAGTATCTGCAGCTGTCGAGAGCATGATCGAGGTGAAGTGAAGAAAATCGAATTGACAGATTGGCGCAACGCTGCTAGGACGTCACGTAATAATGAACTGAAACAAAACGGCTCGTAGCGCCGGCCTACGGAGGTCAGCGCGCCGTATCCGTGTGTATTGTTACAATACAAGGATTCACAAAAATACGGACTGTGATTCGCCTGTTGATTATGCGCTAGCTATATATGGATTAGCGCTGAATGTGTATACCAAATACATACTAAACACATCTTAAATTTATCCATACACCAGGGCACGACAGTAGATCATGCAGTATGTCAACATTCAAGCATTGGAGATGATGCTCCATAACCAGTGCTGAGATAGGCCACGAGGAGAATAATTGGAGCAAGTGAGAACCTCCGATAGTCAAAAGAGAAGACACTCGGCGTTTGACTTCCTCTGTTGCGCCGGAGACTGCGGGCGTCAACCGTAGCGTGCCAGAGTCGATGTGAATAGAACAGCTGATTTTGCTGTTGGTACCTGGAGTTCGCGTGATGCAGTCACTTTCTCGCCTTGTGGCAGTGTGTTTTCTGCATAGGTTGGTGGCGCTGTAGAAGTATTGCTAGAGGCTGCGACTGCTTGACGGCACATGCCTTCCTTTTTATGGCAAGATAGGAGCAGTCTGCCATAAGTTTCAGAAGCATGACAGGGCTCGCTGGTTGGCAAGCGTGCAATTACCACGTAGAAGTCGGGCGGATTCATCTCTTTGTTGCAGAAACTGCAGCGCGAGGCACGACGAGAACCTTCCCTTTTGGGACGAGTGCCTGCGTGCCGCGGTCTTCCCCTCCTCCACCTCCTCCTTCCTCGCTCATCCCTCTCTCGTCTCCTTCCTCTCTTCAGCTTCATCTCTCCTTCTTCTCTCTCGCTTGCTCTTTTGCCTCAAAGTCGCTCCTTTCATCCTCCCTCGTTGTCACTTGTCATTTCTTTCCCCTCAACGGGCCCTTCCACTCTGTTAGTTCCTTCACATTTGGAGAGAGATTGCTCGAATTTGGACATCTCCCACCTTCCACTGCTGATTTTGCACGCGTTCCTGCCACATGCACTATTTTGCCCACTTTTTATGCTGATTCTTTGACCATCTATTTTCTGTCATCTAATCCTCTTTGACCCCTTCAGACATAGACACTCTGTTATTGAAATCATCTCCTATTTTGAAGGACCATCTGCGCTGTCTACTTTGTCAAACATTCATTCTTTCTATTACTCAATTCCCCTTCACAAAAGAAACAGAAAAAGCCCGCTTTCGAAGTCCTCAAGCGTTCATCATGCCTCCGCCGGCAGGCAACATCAGAGTCTACACTCCCAAGCATTCTGTCCCTGAACGTCGTCTTGAGTCTTCAGATAGTCGTGTGAAATCCGCCCGTCAATCTCTCGGGCAGGACTTATCAGTAAGCTATTCATAACTGTCGTCTACTTCTCTAGCTATACTTGCTGACTTGCATGATTTTATCAGGGGGCAAGCCATGCATCGAATACTTTGATGCCATCAAAGCTGGGAAACATCCAGCCCTCTTCGAATGGAACTGATGAATCTTCAAGCAAGGTCCGTTGATACTGTTACATTAACGCATGTATCTGTTACTAACCTTTCTCTTCTTACAGAAACTGGATCATTCGTCTACAACAGCCCAGGCCGAATTGCACATGTCAGGGGTGGAGAAAATATTTGCCAAGTTGTCACCCAAACCGCAGCCTACCGGGAAGAAAGTACCATTCCACAAGGGTGCCGTGGAGAAGGTAGACGACAAACAGACTATGCAGCCTCTTCAGCCTTTAGACCAGCCTCGCGAGTCCCGCTCTGTTAGCAGTCCTCCTCAAAGCAGCTGCAAGGAACTCTCTATTTTTGAGAGGGCTGTCACGAAACAGAAGTTCCCTACCCAAAGCCCTGCTATGCCTGATCCAGAAGCACCAGGGAATAGTGACAATCTCGGGTTCAGTCCCATCGAGATGCTTCGTTTGAAACGGGAGCTAATGGAAGCAAATTCGCGTATAGCACAGCAAGAACAGGAGCTGGCTGAGACCCGTGTCATCAAACATACCATCGATCAAGCGCTTGGAACGCCATCTGAAGCTGAATTCGTTGTTGTTGATCACGAAATGCCCCAACGCAATCTAAGAGACCAGCAGCCAACCTTCAATACCTCCGCAAAGGGTTTCAATCAAGATCATGATCTTTGGCTGCAGGAAGATGCTAATTCGGACATTTCTGAATCTTATTCAGCTGGTGCATACAATAGCACCCGACACTTGTGGGGTCTTCCTGCCCAGGCAGCATTTGGAACCCAGGGAACTGAAAAGTGCTTTCACGTTGCTTCTCCTGTCGTCCAAGGCGTTCAGGATGCTACGGCTTACCCCTGGACAGCTGCAAGCAATTCATCTGGTGTAAATTCACCAAGTATTCAGCAGCCACATCGAATCTTTTCCGGTCCCTCTGCTGCACTGGATGGAAGATATGCGAGTGAGCATCCTTACGCGGCTAGCATCAACCTTGGCCTACGACGCTCCGTCTCTCAAGTAAATCGAGCGCCTGCTTACTTCCAATCTGTGCCATCCACCACTTCTTGGGCAGCATTCAATAACGCGGTGCCTAACAATGTCGCTACCAAAGCTCCACTCAGTCCAGCTTTCAGTGCTTATCAGCAGGTTGGACTTTACCAAATGCCCCAGTATCAACCTCGTCCTATTGGCACTCCTCTGTCTCCTACGGCAGCAGAATTCACCTCCAATACCTCGACTATCAATCCATGGCAAGGAACAAATGTAAGTTTATCCTTATTATCTCCTGAAACTTGCTAATTGGTGGTATAGACTGGAGGCACCTCTAGTCCAACGTATGTAACGCCGATGGAGCCATTGAACTACCGCCGTCTACTTGACAAGAATGTTTCCTGCGACTGGAAGTACATTGTGGACAAAATCGTCAGCAACAGCGATCAACAAGCCTCCATCTTCCTCCAGCAGAAGCTCAAGGTCGGTACTGCAGAGCAGAAATACGACATTATCGAGGCTATCGTAAATCAAGCTTACCCTCTCATGATCAATCGTTTTGGCAACTTCCTGGTCCAGCGCTGCTTCGAGCATGGAACGCCAGAACAGGTTATTGCAATTGCTAACTCCATCAAAGGCAACACCTTGAGTCTTAGCATGGACGCGTTTGGGTGTCATGTCATTCAAAAAGCCTTTGATTGTGTACCTGAAGAACATAAGGCGATGATGGTGCACGAATTGTTACGACGTATTCCTGAAACTGTGATCCATCGCTATGCATGTCATGTCTGGCAGAAACTTTTCGAGTTGAGATGGAATAACGAGCCGCCTCAGATCATGACCAAGGTGAATGAAGCACTGCGTGGTATGTGGCACGAGGTGGCATTAGGGGAGACTGGTAGTCTGGTTGTTCAGAACATCTTTGAAAACTGCGTCGAGGATGAAAAGGTATGAATTCTGTGTTAAAAGCTCTCAATATGTAGCGTACACTCACACATTCACAGCGTCCTGCTATTGAAGAGGTTCTGGCACACATTGACCTCCTTTCCCATGGTCAGTTTGGAAATTGGTGCATTCAACACATTTGTGAGCATGGCGCACCCCATGACAAGAACCGTGCAAATGAACACATACTTCTTTGGTGCGCAGACTACAGTATGGATCAGTTTGCCTCCAAGGTTGTAGAAAAGTGCTTGAAAATCGGAGGACTGGAGTTTCTGGACCGCTACTTAGCACGCGTTTGTACTGGTCGTGCGGATAGGCCTCGCATGCCTCTCATTGACAGTAAGAAATGAAACCTAGTGACACTTGATCAGTTAACTAATGTGCCACAGTTGCTGGAGATCAGTATGGAAATTACTTAATTCAGTGGATTCTGGCCAATGCCGCCCCTCATCAGCGCGAGTTGGTGGGTACTCACATCAGGTAAGACGTATTGAATTTCACAAATTTTCGAGAATCTGACAAGCTGTTTTTTATTTCTTTAGAAAACACATGGTATCTCTGCGTGGGTCTAAATTTGGCTCTCGCGTTGCAATGCTGTGCTGTAACCCGTCCCTCGCGACCCGACCAGGTCCCGGAGCAGGCGTCCAAGTGAGCAGATTCGCTGGTGCGAATGAAGATCGGTTGCAAGTACTCAATAGCTCTGGAACTAGATTCAACCGCGGCAGCCACTGGGCTCAGAACTACCCTCCATTCCGCTGAAGTCCGACGTTGTCCACCATCGAGTTAGGGTGACAACCACCTGCTGATATGCGTTATTAGTCGACAAATTTTTATGCAAATTCTTTCATTCTTTTAATCTGAAACACAGAAGATGTTCTTCTCGACCTTCGACTTTTAGCGTCACATCTTTCTGTTGGATTCCAAACAAACGAGCGATTCTATTTTCAGCATCGAAAAAGCCCCCTGTCTTACATTTTTGTTTTAGGCGTCACTTCGGTCTGGGATCATCAATATCTTATAACCAGCACATATCCGGAGATACATAAGTCCAAGTCTGGCAGGACGGTATTAACTTTGCGAGCATATCGAGGACTTTGGTTTACCGTGGCATTTCTTTGTTGTCTGATTCTTTTCTTTCTTTTCAACTATTTCATTTTGTCTTGTATCAAGTATGTCAAGTGTTTTACGTGGTGACAGGAACGTGCCGATATGGGCAGTCATCTTTTCAGGTGATATCAAGGCCTATTCGACGTGCTCTGGTGATACACCCCGCGCTTACCAGCTCTTTCCATCATTGTGGAGCAACTTAGGTAGTTTATTTTGCAGATGTATTATAATACAAGAAGTTGCATGGTCTATGAAACAACCCAATTTCTAATGCCATGTTGGTCGACCGTAGTTCAATCTGAAATGCGTCCTAGACTAACTCTTATCCTCAACCACAGTTTCTTTCTCCCAAGGCTTCCGTCTTCGGGAGGCTTTACTGGGTTCATCGTGGCCAGCCAAGACCGTATCTGGGATTTCCTCAATGCCAGGTATCGGCTGATTGTTGGTGATCAGATCCACGATATGCGCGAATGAAGATGGATAAGCCGGTTCTGCCGACGACGATGCTATCGCTTCCTTTTCATTTCTTGGATCCTCTTTGACATCATTACCACCACTGCTGTCGTCTTCAGTTGGTGCCTGTTTCACAGAGCTTTCCTCAATGTTGTTGTTCGTATTATTCGGGTGTTGTGCCAGCCACGTTTTATAAGCCGTATAATCTATAGAAGGGCTGATATTCTGTTTTCTATTGAGCATTAGATATGTCAAGCTCTCATCTGTCATCTGTCTTGAACAGCAACCAAACAAAATGCATAATAAATCTATGGGAATGTAGTCCGAGCAGAAGGCTAGGTGTGATAATCTCGGTTCTCCGACCCGATTCTTTTCCTTCTTGGTCCTCGGACTGACTGACTGAATGTTTGACTGGTTGACTGGTTGACTGACCTAGAGACATAAAAACATTTCGCTTGCAAAATAACATCCTCTTCACTTAGCAGCTCAGTGTCAGACGCTGGAGTCCCGGGATGGCCCAGGATCGTCCCCAGGCCCTTGCGAAATTCTAAATCGGAGGCGAAATCATATGAGGAAATGTATTTGTATGCATTTATTGTGGTGGTGGTATTGCCAGTGTCTGTGGGCTGAGAGGGTGCAGACATTATGAGGTATTGTGGTATATTTTGTAGAGGGAAGAGGACGTGCGTGTGAGAGGTAGAGGCAGAATATACAAGACTTGTTATGGAGGTCTGTATAGCTTCATGTGATGGTGGGGCGGGAAACTTGAGGGGTTCTCCGCAGCATGTGATTGGCCAATTGTGGACGACATACGGCTTTACTCACACGACACACTACAGACTATAGTGCTATGGTACTTGATGTGCAGAATGATCTTGATTGGATTGGATTTAAATCTCAAGAAGTCTCCCTTCCAGATTTTGATATGGTAGACAGACGTTATCTAATTGAGAAAGTCTCGGTGTACGATCCTCATGTATATTCCCAGATATTGCCGCGATAACACTTGATCGATATAATGGCTGCAGATCTGTTATTATATCTTGTAATGTTTCTCCATTACAATGCGATGGACAAAGCCAGTGCAACGTGCGATCTCGCATTCCAAATACTTCACAGCGCGTATTCAGTGCGTCTGTAAGTACGGAAAGGATGAAAGATCCCTTTTCTATGGCAGATGCATGACAGTCATCATCGCCATCGAATGCGACAGCACGTATTTCCTATTGCGGAGGCGAGACGAGCGATATGACTAATATCCATCAAATACCATAGACACGACGTGAACCCGGAATTAGGGTGGACGTCGCAATTCAGTATCTTCATATAGTACCCACTTATCTTGCTATGTTCCCTCCATACTCACGCTTGGTGACGACGGAGCCCCATCCTGAAGACTTCCGGTCAGGTGGTTGCTACTTTGACATCCAGGGCAATTATGAACCACCTCGTGTGCAAAAAGATCGCAGTCAATGCAGAAATGGTTCTGACATGCGGGACACTCATAACGGCTGCTTACACTTACCGCCTTTGTTTGACTTTCTGAAACCGCCCACTGATCTTCCGAGGGCACAGGGGGGAATGGGATACCACAGGAAAAGCAGTGTGAGCTGCGCAAGGCACGTTTCCACGGCACTTCAACCCAATTGATAAGAGGGAACAAGTGATGGTAGGAGCGGGCTAAATGAGTGGACAGAATCAACGTAAGGCCGCATGATGGGCATTCTGCTGGAAGACCGCAGACTTTATTCCCGCATCGCGAGCATAGATACCCTCCACAGGATGGCTTCGAGTGGCATGCACATAAAGATGGGAATGATTCCACGGTTCGTGACGGAAACCCCATCATCAAAAGCGCACTGCTAGACTTTCTGTAGGCATACGCTGCTGGAGGAATTGTGACCTCCATCATTAACTCCCTGAAATGTTGCTCATTCAAAGCCACACCATAGACGGTGTCATCTCCTCCGTTTGTCTTGGCGCAAAGCTCGCGACAAATCGCAACTTGTGCAGCTAGCCCAACTATGCCCACGCGGATCCTGTCTGCAACAAGGGACTTCAAAGTCTGGTGGATATCCCCTGGATCAGAAGACAGCAGCGAGCCAAAGATTATGAGCACCTCTCTGGTGCCATGACTGGGTGTATGGCTGAAGACGTAAGCTGAAAAGGCGGCGAAACATGCTAGAATGACAAGGAGACTTACAAAAGTGCACCCCGAGCCATTTCCAATGCGTTCTGCAGACTAGGAAGTCCCTTTGGATCGTCTGATCTCAGCTCGTGGATAGCAGTGATGTGGTCTGTTGGATTACCACTCATATCGCTTATTCGTACGGCTAATCCATCCTTCATGCCAATGACTCCTAGCTGTGATATGGGGTTCTGCTCAAAAAACTCAATGACAAACTCTTGAGCGTATCGCAACGTCAGTAGATAACGCGTCGGCCGAATATCCTTTTCTGACATGGACTGGGAGAGGTCGAGGACTAGGATGAGATGGCGGATGATGCCTCGTTGTAAGGGCGTGGTATCTCGGAGCAGTCTATGTAGGAAACACGATATTAGCCCACTGTATCTGTACTTGATTCTCTTATTGCAGACCCGATGTAAATTCACCTTTTCCTTTTCCCAGCCTCTAATAGCCCCTCGACAGTTGAACTGATCGTACCATCTGCACCTTCTACAACCGACTCCCATGTCCTGGACACTTCCCACTCCGCACCTCCGCGTTTCTTCCGCCGAGCGCGCGTCCCAGCTCCACTCGACACGATGTGTGCATCGACGTCTTCGTCGTCGGACAAGGAGCCGACATACTCCTCGTCAGAGTCGGCCATGCTGTTTTTCGTGGAGAGTGCTTTGAAACGGTGTTGCGAAGGCGAGGTGTGGTGCTCGTGACCAAGAAATAATTCCCGAAGCTTCAAAGTAGACGAAGAAGCTTGGACGAAAATCGACTCTTGGCCGGGTGGATCTGATCGCCCTTTTGATCTAAACCAACCACCCCGCCAGAAAGACAGCACAGGCGGCGAGCACACACAGCGCAAATGTTGGAGAGTCCAGCGTGGAAATGGTGGTGTAAAGCAGCTATCAGGACCGTTCGTGGTAGGCCGACGGTAAACGCAGCTGCGACCCATAGAAATGTCCCACTCGCGGTTGCTGGCCGCTTTTATGCGACATTCCCCTCACTTATCTCTCGTTGTGCCTCCACACAATTCCCCCCGGTTTTTCTGCAAAGACTCCCGCCTAGAAACCTAGGAATCACAGCTGGATCAACCTTGGCAAGATACTGTTCGTTTGAAGCGCGCACAATGGCTCACACAGACCGTGATACGTTGCCCGACGTGTATGGCATAAAGACCACATCTTCTAACCTTGCGATTTCAAACCATCTCTGACCCTCCATCTACAGAATTAAACCGAAGCACTATGACATCTCTCTGGTCAATTTGGAGCTCGGGGGCTCCTGGGGTTACGATGGAACAGTCAAGATCGACGCCAGCGTATCCAAGCCCACCAAAGAGCTTGTCCTGAATGTGAAGGAGATCACCGTTGTCCAGGCGGAGGCACAAACTGGTAATGACCTATTTTACCATGACGTGATACATAAAGATTGTTATTAATCAGTGATTTTCATTATTGTAGCTTCAGGCTCAATCGAAGCCGTCGATATCGCGTACGATAAGGTATCAGAAAGAGTGACGTTGTCTTTTGAGAAGGAATTAACTCCTGGAGATGTCCTTGTGAACATCCAATTCACCGCTACCATCAACAACGCCATGGCAGGCTTTTATCGTTCAAAGTACAAGGCCCCCGTACAACCATTGTCCTCCACCCCCAAGGTGGACGAATTCCATTACATGCTGAGCACTCAATTTGAAGCTTGTGATGCTCGGAGAGCTTTCCCATGCTTTGACGAACCAAACCTGAAGGCGTCGTTTGACTTTGAAATCGAAGTCCCTCAGGAATTGGTCGCTCTAAGCAATATGCCCGTCAAGTCGGAGCGTGATGGAAGTAAGAAAGGGTTGAAAATTGTATCCTTTGAACGGACCCCGGTCATGAGCACCTACGTAAGTTACAGTCTTTGACTTGTCGTACTTGTAGCTAACCTGCACTTGCGTGAAGCTCTTAGCTTGGGCCGTCGGTGACTTTGAATATGTCGAAGCAAAGACGGAGCGCAAGTATAACGGAGCTAGCATTCCCGTTCGCGTGTATACCACAAGGGGTCTCAAGGAGCAGGCTCGTTTCGCTTTAGAGTGCGCTCACAGGACTGTCGACTATTTTTCAGAGCTTTTTGGTGTCGAGTATCCTCTTCCCAAGTCAGACCTTCTCTGTGTTCATGAATTTGTAAGCCAACCTCATTTTTTTCCTTATGGATACGCCACTGACAGACCCAATCAAGGCAATGGGAGCTATGGAAAATTGGGGTTTGGTGACATATCGCACCACGGCTGTACTATTTGACGAAGGAAAATCCGATTCCCGGTACAAGAATAGGATAGCTTATGTCGTTGCTCATGGTATGTCTCTTGAGGGGCCTCCTGGTATCGTATCTAACCTCTCTAGAACTGGCACATCAATGGTTCGGCAACTTGGTAACAATGGATTGGTGGAATGAGCTTTGGCTCAATGAAGGATTCGCAACATGGGTTGGTTGGCTTGCGGTTGATCACTTCTATCCAGGTACATCTTTCCTCTATTCAGCTGTTTTTCAGCGCTAATTTTACGTATAGAGTGGAATGTTTGGTCTCAGTTTGTGGTACGCAAAGCACGAGGTATTTGAAGACAATTGACGTTAATACATTCTCCAGGCTGAGAGTTCACAACAAGCTTGCCTACTTGACTCGTTACGCGCATCGCATCCTATCGAGGTTCCAGTTAAGAACGCCCTTGAGGTCGACCAGATTTTCGACAACATTAGTTACTTGAAAGGTAGCTCTGTTATCCGTATGCTCAGCAATCATCTCGGCCAAGACATCTTCATCAAGGGAGTATCAGACTACTTGAAGACCCATGCCTACGGTAAACACTTCATGTCTGACCATTGCAACTCAAGGCTGATCAAAGTTTTAGGCAACGCTACGACAAACGATCTGTGGTCTGCACTTAGCAAGGCATCCAATCAGAACGTCAATTCTTTCATGGTATGTTGTACGCTGCTGGTCACTGTCTCTCGCTGACAGGTTATAGGACCCGTGGATCCGCAAGATTGGATACCCCGTAGTCACCGTCGCGGAGGAACCAGGCCAAATATCTGTGCGACAAACTAGGTTCCTATCATCGGGAGATGTTAAACCAGAGGAGGATGAAACTATCTGGTGGGTTCCACTTGGCATTAAGACCGGACCGCAGCCAGCCGACATCAAGCTGCATGCTCTCACCTCCAAGTCAGATACTGTCCGAGACATCAACGACACATTCTATAAAATCAACAAGGATCAGTCTGGCTTCTACCGTACCAACTACCCTCCGGCACGTCTTGCAAAACTTGGCCAGAATCTGAATTTGCTGAGCACCGAGGACAAGATCGGCCTTGTTGGAGATGCTGCCGCTCTTGCTGTTTCAGGTGAAGGGTCGACACCAGCATTGCTAGCTCTGATTGAAGGCTTTGCACAAGAGACTAGCTACTTGTGAGTGTTCTTGGGCTCATCATTAGATGTTGTTTTCTCACTATTCTTTAGGGTTTGGTCTCAGATTTCAACGTCGCTCGCAAATCTGCGCACCGTATTCTCGTCCAACGAAGTCGCAGCGGCGGCTTTGAAGAACTTCAAGTTGAAGCTTGTGACGCCAGCTGCAGAGAAGATCGGATGGGAGTTTTTGCCAGGCGAGGACTACCTCACAGGACAGCTTCGTAAACTGCTCATTTCGATGGCCGGAGATGCAGGCCACGAAGGGTAAGACAGAAGCTCCTGGACTGTAAACATAAATACTAAGGCTAAGACATGTTTAGGATCATCGCCGAGGCCAAACGCCGCTTCCAACTCTGGGCTTCTGGCCAAGACCCAAGTGCTATTCATTCCAACCTGCGATCGACCATTTTCGCGCTCAACGTTGGCGAAGGTGACCGGGCGGAATTCCACCGGGTGAAGGAGGAATACATCAAGACCGATTCTGTGGATGGCAAGGAGATCTGCCTTAGCTCTCTCGGCCGCACGAAGAATCCCGAGTTGGTGCAGGAGTACCTAGACCTCGTCTTTTCGGACATTGTGCCTATTCAGGACGTGCACACTGGCGCGGCGTCGTTGGCTGCGAACTCCAAGGCTCGTCACCTGCTCTGGCAGTACATGAAGACCAACTGGCCCGCTGTCTCGAAGCGGCTGTATTCCAACAACGTTGTTCTCGAGCGCTTTGTGCGTGTTGGACTGGCCAAGTTTGCGGACAATGCCGTCGCCGAGGACATCAAGACGTTTTTCCAGGACAAGGATACTGGCGCCTTTGAGCGCGCTCTGGTCATTGTTGCTGACAACATCCGCACTAACGCTGGGTACAAGAACCGAGACGAAAAGGTGCTGTTAGAATGGTTCCAGGCGCATGGGTATGCTTGAACTGCTGTTTTATGCTATGGGCATAGTCGGAGATGTTGAAGGGATCAAATGAATCCAGTTGTGTGCCAATGTGTTCACGCGTAGAAGAAACCGCCCGGAGTTAATTTACTGTATGTTGTGCGTAGTATGTAACGTGCAGCGGCACGGGACCGCCGCTCGGCTCAGCTGGGCGCCTCAGGCCTGCAGGTGGTGGCTCGCGCCTTTCCCAATCGGTTTCTGCACTTGACAACCGCCAACTCAACCTCCGCTGAGACCTGATAGTTATAATCATAATATCATCGGCCACCCAGACTCTACCGCGCCTACTCCTGCTCCTGTGATCCGCTGACAATCCCAGTATCTGAAGCCAGCCCTCGGTCTGTCCTTACCCTCTTGCAAGTGACTGCCTACTTGCCTCTGTCTTCCCTCCCGTTCGCTTCTTGTCTCGCTCGGTGTGTGTCGATAGATCAGCCCCCTCTGTGGCATCTCGGCGTCTCCTTTTCCTCCACGACCTGTGTCTATCTATCTACTTCGTCGCTCATAAAAACTGCAACGCTGTTTGCCCATCATGAATCCAGAGTGGTATGCTCCCCTGGCCCCTTTTTAATGGTGCAAGTTTTATCGCCATCGTCGGACATCGCTAACAGATTCGTTGCAGAGTACTCTCTCCGCCTTCTCATCATTCCATCATATGCGCTTTTGATGAACCTTCGCTCCTTCCATCCTAATCCCTAACGCCCTATATCTAGATACGATTATCTATTCAAGCTTCTCCTTATCGGAGATTCAGGAGTCGGCAAGTCCTGCCTGCTGCTTCGTTTCGCCGACGATACATACACAGAAAGCTACATCTCTACGATCGGTGTCGACTTTGTACGTGATTCTATTAAGCAATGGTCTGTTTGGCGTGGAGCAAAAGCTAACCAAGATTGCTGTGCAGAAAATCCGCACTATTGAATTAGATGGAAAGACTGTGAAGCTTCAAATCGTACGTGAATCCTCTCGATCAGGTTTACACGAACATGTATTTGTATAAAGAAGATAGAAACTGATCTGAAATAGTGGGACACTGCCGGCCAGGAACGTTTCCGAACAATCACATCTTCTTACTACCGCGGAGCACATGGCATCTGTGTTGTCTACGATGTGACTGACATGGACTCCTTCAACAACGTCAAGCAGTGGCTGCAAGAGATCGACCGCTATGCTACCGAGGGTGTCAACAAGCTGTTGGTCGGCAACAAGAGCGATATGGAAGACAAGAAAGTCGTCGAGTACACAGTGGCTAAGGTTTGTCTCGCCCCACTTATGTGTACCTAGGAATGTTGTGCTCATTCAGTTGCATGACAGGAGTTCGCCGACAGTCTCGGAATCCCCTTTTTGGAAACCTCTGCCAAGAGCGCATCCAACGTCGAGCAAGCATTCTTGACCATGGCCAGACAGATTAAGGAACGAATGGGCACTGCCACGGTCAACAACAAGCCTACGGTGCAGGTTGGTCAGGGTCAAGGCGTCCAATCTGGCTCCGCTGGCGGTTGCTGCTAATTGGAATGTCGCTGTTTGGGACTGTGATGCTCGTTTAAGATCGGGGTGCGCATGAGTGTGCGCCTTGTTTATGGGACAGGATTTGATATTTATCTGCCGGGACAGAATACATATATCCTCATGACGGCAGCGAAACGCGGGTTTCCTCGTACGTTGCCGCCTCTTGAAGACAATCGTCGTGGCTACATGCTTGTACCCGCAAAACTTCCTTCCCAGCGAGATGGCTATCTCTCTCAACGCTTCCATCCACTCTTGTCCCTTTTGTTTTAGTCACCAATGTGTCTCATGTCTCTCGTCTACAGGTCTACTGCTCACTCAACATCGGTTATCTCTCTTTCAAACTTGTGTTTTTTTTTTTTCCTTCTTCTCCCTTTGAGTTGTGATATTTGTAATGTGAAATTGTTGTGTAGGTCCAGACTGTTGTCTTTTATTGCCCCAATAAGGAATAATGATTTTGCAAGAACATGAATTCTGAATGAGCAGTTCCTCTTGAGTATGCCCAACAGTTGGACGATTTAGCTGATCTGTAAATGCTAAATCAGTGCACAGTATTTAGCTGTAGCCTGACCACATGCCAGCAGCGGTAGGGTAGAAACAAGTTTCTATGCTGATTGCCTGTTTCACGTCGGTATTTCTGTATCAAGAGATCATCAGCTGAGAGAAGTATCAGCTGGAGATCACATGCTGTGCGCATAATTTAGTCTGCTCGCCAGACTCTCGCGGCTGAGATGGCTGCGGGTACTCAGTCTGCGTTACCGAGGCAAGAGTGGCCAACGTCATACCCAGCCGCGTCCCTTGGTTCACTGGCTTACTTCCTCGGCGAGAAGCGCAGACAAAGAGCGCGCATATTATATATTGTAATATTGCGCGGCCCATTATCCTCCACTGCTCACGAGCTCAGCAGTAACGTGGTGTTCAATCTCTCTTCGCCCTCAAGTCAAATTGCGACACTCCCGAAATCACCCGCCTTTGAGAAAGTGAGGCCCCCTCCTATAAACCTTCAAACCAGTTGCCATCATCTAACTCTCCTTGTTTTGTCGCTTTCCTCAGGACATATCATCTTCGCAACATGTCTCAAGCACCGGTCGAACAGCAGAAGAAAGCCGCGGCGGCATCTGCCGCGGCGCAACAATCAGACAACATCGCGCACGCTCTAGCTGGGGCAGGAGGTGGCATTCTTTCAATGGTCCTGACGTATGGATATCTGAATCGCCGCTCGTATATATCATGCTGACTTGGCCCTCCAGTTACCCCCTTATCACCCTCTCGACCCGAGCACAGGTAGAGTCCAAACGCGCGCAATCATCGACCCTAGATGCTGTGCGACACATCATTCAACGAGAAGGAATTAGCGGGCTATACTCCGGCTTGAACTCGGCCTTGTTTGGAATCAGCATGACAAACTTCGTCTACTATTACTGGTACGAATGGACCAGGGCAGCGTTCGAGAAAGCCGCCGTCAAAGCCGGGCGTGCGTCGAAGAAGCTTACCACTGTTGAATCGATTATCGCCGGCGCGATTGCCGGCAGTGCCACGGTGCTCCTCACCAATCCTATCTGGGTTGTCAACACCAGAATGACCGCACGGCGATCTGATGCGGACGAACAGGGATTGCCAGGCGGCGCTCCGAAAAAGTCTCGCTCTACTATCCAGACTCTGCTTGATCTGCTGCGAAACGAAGGGCCGAGTGCTTTGTTTGCCGGTGTTTTGCCAGCGCTGGTGTTGGTCATTAACCCGATCCTGCAGTATACTATCTTTGAACAACTGAAGAACGTCTTGGAGCGCCGGCGGCGAGTCACTCCAACTGATGCGTTCTATCTCGGTGCCATTGGCAAGATTCTGGCCACCACCATAACTTATCCTTACATCACTGTCAAGAGTCGCATGCATGTTGCCAGCAAAAATGATCCACGTGAGACTCTCAACGGAAGTCTGAAGAAGATAATCAAGGAGGAAGGATACGCCGGTCTCTATAAAGGTGCGTCTCGTTACTGGTCTTGGCTTTTTGTTTTCTCCCTGACATGATAAATATACAGGTATCGCACCAAAGGTGACCCAAAGCGCTATCACGGCTGCATTCCTCTTCGCCTTCAAGGATGTCTTATACGACACCATGGTAGCTGCGCGAAGACGCCGAGCGATCGGCAAGTAAATGGCGAGCAGGAGAAGTTTGTGAAGTCTGTTTAGCACCATCAAGTTAGTAGTGGCGCTCGCCTCGGTCTGGCAAGAGATCAGATCCGGGCGATTGACCGGAATCACTCATAGCGCGGTGATATCACATTGCTCTGGCTAGACGCAACGGGTGGTGGACACGATGGACACCATCAGCAACCTGTAGTGGGACATATATCGTTGATATACCATATATTCACCAGGCTTTACTTTATGTATATTAAGTGTAATTAACCAGCTGGTCTGCTCAAGCATTGACTATGAATTTATTTTAGAGGTCAATAGACTCTGCGCTGTATAATTAAGTGTGGCATCCAACAAATCTCGAATTTTCAATTGCAATCTTCGTAGACGTCTTATACGACCAGCCCAATTTTGCTCGATCTGGATGGGCTTGCAGGGTAACGCGTGCACGTGCCGGAAGCAATTAGCGCCTCGTCGCGGTTTCTGCCTCGTTCTCAAAGTTATATCAAAACCTCACTGACTACCTCTCTACGAGCTTGCAATAGCCACTTAAGCAATTCTTTCCTTCAGCCACAGCAACACGCACATGGTGAGATATTGCTATACTATCCTCTGCACCGGGTATCCGCCTGCTAACCTGGGCAATCGCAACGGCGACTGCGACAAACAGCCACTACCTACATCCCTTCGCCCAAGACGACTCCAAACGAAAGCGATAATTGTTTGGCAGCTACTGTGAACTGCAAACAAAGAAATTGCGGCTTTGGGGCATTCGCAGCTCGCCTGCTTTGTCTGTGCCCGGCCTGCGGCTCCCTCTCTCTTTCTGACCCAGCCAATGGCGCTACTCACCGTGAACTTGTTACTATGATATGGGCAGCTCAGATGAGTCCTCAGACGCGGGTAGAGACTTGCTCTCCAAGTTTCAGGCCTTTCGTCCGACCTCCTCTCACCACCACCGTCACCACCACCACAACAACAACATCCCTTCACCAACCGCATACCATGAACAAAAACCGGTATCCCGAAGGCGAGGGAGACCCAAGAAGCTAGTACCCATAATCAACCTGGTAGAAGAGAGTCAACCAGGTCAATTTTCCCTCAGCATGCGCCCGTCACCACACAGTCCTGGCTTCAAGGAAGCTCGAGTAAGACATGACTCAGGTACACGTCAGAGAACCTCCCACCAAAGGGAACCTACGCAGACTACCAGCGAGACTTCCCGTTCACGAAGATTCAGAGCCCCGGTTGAGAATTACTACTCCAACGCAAATTATTCCGGCTATGTTTCGAGTTCAGACGAAGAGAGATCACAGCAAAGCAACCATGTCCAAGTCCCACGCCACAGACTCGTACCACAAGTGAAGTCACCGCCCAAACAAGACAACTTTCGTGTGACGTACAATCTGAATGGCATACGAGTTTCTAGACATATTTTCTCTGAATTGGCAGACTTGCCTAGCCTACCATCAAAAATCCCATACGCACCAGAATCCGAAGCTCAGGAATATGCACGACGCTTCCAACGTGACCCCCAAACGCACGTACTACATGTCAGCTTTAGCAATAGCGAGGTCGAGGCCATGGTCGGGTTGCTCGCTCCTGATGGAGTTAGTTCTTTATCATCTGAGATGAGCCCAGTGGACCAGGCCATCCACCTTGTCCAGCAACTGCACAGAAATCGCCAGCGGCAGTTAGCCAAAAAAATCTTTAAAGTGATCCGACTGCAAAAAACTCTTGCCAAAAAGGGCTTTGATAGTTTGGCCGCGTACCATCAGTCCCCGAATCCTTCCAATCATCGGATAAACTCTCTCTACAGCAAGATTTCTGATGGAGAAGGCATGAATTACATATCACCTGAATATCTTGCAATGGCAGCTGTGCTTTGCAAGCGCCAGAAAGAAGCTATACGTGCGTTTATTAAGGATGCAAACCTGGGGAATCTGCCAACAAGACCGTATTATATCAGTGCAAGCCGAGAAGAAACTCCACAAAGCTACAGATACCAAAAGCCAATGCCTAACTGGTCATTACCGCAGCTGTCCTCGCACACCCCGCACAGAGGGTATAGCTTACGAAGAAGTCATACCTGGAAAGGTGCTTCTAACGACGTGCTCAACCTTGCTTGGTCTCCCGATGGGTCGAAATTTGCCGTCGGTGCAGCAGCCCAATGCGACGAACACAATATGCAGTACAATCGCTCCAATAACTTAATATTGGGCGACTTAATGCACGATTCTATCAAGGAGCTTGCTGGTCATCGGATACCGTACCCTGTTGCCAGTGCAAATAACACACATTTGTACATGAGTGTGAGCGCTGTGCAATGGTTTGGTGATTCTCTCTACACATGCAGCTACGACAAGACTGTCAAGATATGGGATGTTTCGTCGTATCAAAATGCGGCCTGTGTTCGGACATTAAGGCATGATCTGAAAGTACAGATCATGGCAAGGTCGCACGTGAATCCTAAGTTGTTGGCGACGGGGACAGACTCGACCCTGCACTTATGGAATTTTGATGCATTCAGCGAAAAATGCCATACACTGGACTTCCAGAAACAACGGTCTGTGAAGAACCCTCGTCTGCTTACCAAGGATGCTGAGCTATTGCCAACGTCGTTAGCATGGGGCATCTCTGCTAGAACACAGGATTTGCTTGTCACTGGCTTTGCTGGTAAAGGCTATCATGAAGCTGATGCATGCAGAGATGGCTTGCTGGCAATGTGGAGAATGACTGAAAGCTCAATCGTTCCTGTGCCATTGCAACCAAACGCTCAGAATACATTTGATGTCAAATTCCATCCTACAGTGGATTGGCTTGCTACAGGCACCTCTGTTCCCGCCATGGGCACTAATGGGACCGGCAAACACATTCGTTCTTTGGTCCGGATATACGAGCCTTTGAAAAAAACGAGATGTGCTATTGAGTTTGACTGCCCGGCCCTCGATATTAACGATGTCTCGTTCTGCCCTATGGATCGGTTTTATATTTCTGCTAGTTGTACAGATGGCGTGACTTATGTGTGGGATTTCCGGAATCCGTCCAAGATCCTCCATCAATTACCTCACGGAGACGCTTTAAACCAGCTAGATGAGCAACTTACCCGAGAACAGGCAGATGTCGGTGTGCGTGTTGCTCTTTGGGGCGAGTCCATGGATAAATTTCTTACCGGAGGCTCTGATGGCGTCCTAAGAGCATGGGATATACGTCTAGCCCCTGAAGATGTCCATCTTCGAGAAGTGGTCACAATCCAGGATGAAATTATGTCTGGTGCCTTTTCGCCTGATAAGTCTGCGTTGTTAATTGGAGATGCAGCTGGTGGTATTCATCTTCTAAACCCTGCCATAGATTCGGATCCTGTGAAGGAATTTAATTATGAACATGGTGACAGTGGTGCTGAAACGTCGAATGCACCATCAGACTCGGGGAGAGAGATAGGACGGAACTTGCTCAGAACCGGTCAACTTATTCAACATCCGAAATATGGTGTTGGCCAGGGACCAGCATACAGAGGCCCGTATGCATCCTGGGCTCGCCCCGAGGGCACACCAAACGACAAAATAGCAGTCACGCCGCTGTTGAGAGAGATACAAGCACTTCAGCTTGACCAGCCACGATCTACATCGCCGAGCACTGGAGCTGTGTCATCGCGAGGGGCGGTTGATATGCAGCGAAAGGTGGCAGAAATCCGGAATAGAGACTCAGTTGTCCGGAAACGGAGGCACGCCATCGACCACGAGTCGAACAAAAGGTCTCGACCTATTGATATTATTGATCTCTGCAGTGACGATGGGCAATCCAAGCAGCAAGTGTGGATCGATCTAACGAACGAGACGGATATCGAGAAGAGTGACGAGTCTGCTTCTGATGACTATGATGCAGATGCAGATGAAGATGAAGATGAAGATGAAGATGAAGAAGACTACTGGTTCCCAGAGAGTTGTAATGTTGACCCAAATATTCAGGCTACAGAATAGGTAAGGACTATGTCTGTGTATGTATTTTAGAAACATACTTTGTCTGTTGAATAGCTTGAATAGGATGTATGGTATGGTGACTAGCAACTACATCAGACCATGATTTAGTCAATAATAATAATAATGAATGCTCAATAGATGAAACTCCATTCTGTGCCACGCTGTGGAGGACGCTGCTGTGGCTGTGTTGCCCAGCCCCGGGTGTTCCGCCGTTTTCGATTGACGCCATCGCCACAGTCAGGCAGGTACGATCTGACACCTATAAAACCAACTTCGCTCTGCTCACACTCGACTTGCCAGATTCTCTCTTCATCCTGTCCCACGACTAATTGACCTTGGATTTCTCTTCGTACTGCCAGCAGCGACAGAGCGCACATCCAGCTTCAACAAGTCAATGTCGTTTGCCCCTCCCCCAGGCCCGCCTCCTCCGCCTGTGCCGCCAGGTTGGAAGGCCCAATATGACGACCGATACAAACAATGGTAACTCTTTCCTGCTGCGAGAAGACGTAATCCTCAATCATACCATTTCGCTAACTAAACAATAACTAGGTTCTTCATAAATCTGCGGACTGGCGTTTCTCAATGGACGCCCCCAGAGGAACACGACAGTGCCCCGCCTCCAGGCGATGGACCACCACCATCGTATCACGACGCTGGCGGCCCATCAGGCCCAGCACCGCGTGGTGACGACAAAAAATCCGGCCTGGGCTCTAACAATCCCTACGGCCATGGGCCCGGCGGCCAGGCCAACATCGACGACGACGCCAGACTCGCAGCGCAACTACAAGCCGAAGAAGACGCTCGTGCCGCTGGCACCCGCAGCCGCGGGGAGAGTGCAGATTACTACAACAGCAACAGCAACCTGCAATCACCCTCGTTACCGCCGCGTCCTTCATCTAGCGGATACCGAGACGACTCTTCTTCCCCCTCTGGCAAGCGAGGTCTTCTGGGCAAATTGATGGGCGGTGGTAGCTCAAGCAACTCGTCGAACAACAGGCCCGATTACGGATCCCAAGGACCTCCTCCACCACCGCCTCATCCTCCACGATCCCCGTATCCGCCGCCTCAGGGGTATCCGCCTCAAGGGTATCCTCCTCCGGGATATGGATACCCACCACCGCAACAATACGGCTACCCTCCTCAGGGCAACTACTACTATCCCCCGCCAAACCAGGGCTATTACCCTCAGCAGGGATATCCAATGCAGCAACAAGATCAGCCCCAGCAGAAAAAGCACGGCCTGGGAACTGCCGGTGCCGCTGCGCTGGGTGTAGGCGGTGGTCTTCTTGCCGGCGCGTTGATCACAGATGCTATTGAGGATCACGACGAGCATGAGTACGACCAGGGGTATGATCAAGGGTATGATCAAGGGTTCGACAATGGAGGTGGCGGGTTTGATGGCGGGTTCGATGGTGGTTTCTAGCCTTTTTGTCGTTGCCTTTTTTTTCGCTAGGCATTTTTCTTATTTTAACGTATTTTCTGGCTTTGATTTGTTTTACTGCGACCAATACCTCTTGCTTTTGTTTCTTCTTTGGCGCCATTTGCTGCTACGACTACGACTACTACTTGTTATGCCACGAGAACGCATGCATGAATTGATGAGTAGATGCATTTACATTGATTGTATTGTTAGCAGACTGCTTTTGAATGACAATCTTATACATCTGGCCACAGGGCGAGATACAGCTTCGTCCAATAGTGTCCGTATATAAAGATCTTCACTTAGCATGACCTTTTTCTCCTCAACTAAACTCAACCAATCACTATCTATCACAAAAATCACACGACAGATTTATCTACCGCCTCCTCGCCCCGGCTCCAGCTCGGCCGCTCGCCGACCCAGTCCCAGCTCCCGACATTGGCGAGGAGGTCGTCCCAGCCATCCAGCCTGCAAGATCGAACCCAGGCGCTCCGCCAGCTGCCCCTCCAGGTACAGCACCAGCCGCAGCCGCGCGACTCGCAGACGAAAGCGGGCTGGAGCGGGATTGTTTCTGGAACTCTTCGCGCATTTCAGGATCCACTGTTGGTTTCCCCCCAACATGTTAGCATGTAGTATGTACTCAGCAGGAAAGCAAGAATAAGGTAGACGTACTATTTTCAAGCATCTTCGGAATACCAAGTGTAGCCACCAGCGCGAACACGGATAGCAAGATCATGGGGTTCTTGAACAGATCGAGAGGGGAAACTGTAGTCAAAAAAGAAAGTCAACCATCTTTCCTGACTACTATTTATCCTTTTTTTTTTCTGTTTAAAAGGGGGTAAAGGAAAGCATTACACTTCGGCCTCTCCTCGTAGAAGCCCTTTTTCGCCAAAACATGGGCCTGCACGGTCACATCGCGATGGATGTTGCTGTCTTCGTCGCCTTGCAGCTTTGCGTACCGCTCCATGCCGCGGTTCTCCCATTGATGGCCGCGGAACGTTTCCCATATGCCTAGCACGGTGCCATCGGCGGCGACGTCGACGCGGTAGGGGGCGAAGATGTATTCCTTGCAGCGGATGTCGAGCAGGTAGGATTCGGGGGACTGGGTGGTTTGGAGGGCTGGGAAATGGAATTCGCCGGCTTGGGTGAGGGGGGCGGAGAGAATGTGCTGTTGTCGGTGTTGATGCTGCTGTTGCAGTTCGGATTGAGGGAGTGTGGTCAGTGTTGCGTGGGTGTTGGGTGGGAGGGTGTGCGGGTTCGGCAGGATGTTGCTCGACGGGATTTGGATGGTGAGCGAGGATGCAGCAGCTGCCGCTTGTAGGATGGTGGCCGACGATAGTGCGGCGAAGATGAGGTTCTTCATGGTGGGGTGTTGTCTATCTATGTCGTGGTTGAAAGAGAAATAGAGGGACGGATGAGGTTGTTGAAGTCGGAGTGAACGGAGGGAGCTAGCGCCAAGCTTTGCCTTGCCGACTACGTACAATGTTATACTAGAGCATACAGCATGGATTTTAAATATTATCTCTATACTCTGTACATGTTTATGCTTGTGCTCTCGCTCTGCAAGAATATACACCAATTCGAGATAAATTATTTCAAGTGTCCTTCTATAGCTTAGCTTTAGGCGCAGATTGCTCTTCGGCCAGCTGGGCATACAAATCATCTAGTAGCGAGCGCCATTTCTTGACGATCAGGGGACGCTTCATTTTCAGGCTACAAGATTGTCAGCTTATGTTCTTTATTCTCTCTTCAGTAAGGAAGAAGCCTGGGAAAACTTACGTTGGCGTCAACAGGTTGTTCTCAATGGTAAACGGCTCGATCATCAAGGCAATATTTCGCACTCGCTCATATCCAGCAAACTTGAACTTCTTCGCTGTGCGGTCAAAGTCCTTGAGTATGGCTTTTCGGATGCTATCCTCATGCAGCACGGATTCGATCTGTTGCAGATCTGTCGGGCTGATTTCCCGCTTCAGCACCTTGCTGGCGAACGCCGCAAAGGTGTCTGGCTGTACCCCAACGATGCCGATCAGGGAAGTCTGCAGGCTGTCGCCGTGGACATAGGCCTGCGCCAGATATGTATGCTCGGCCAGCAAGACACCCTCCAAGCGTTCAGGAGAGATGTATTCTCCCTGGGCGAGCTTCAAGACATTCTTCCGTCGGTCGATGATCTTGAAACGGCCCAGCTCGTCGACGGTGCACACATCGCCAGTGCGGAACCAGCCGTCTTCTGTAAACGCAGCAGCTGTTTCCTCTGGATTTTTGAAGTACTCGCGGAAGATAGAGTTGCCGCGAATCAGCAACTCTCCGCGAGGGAACGGCTTGTCATCGGCATAGTACTCCATATCAGGGAGAGACGCCAAGCAAATCTCGTTGGCCACAACAACGCCACCGCAATTGCCTACGGAGCGGTCCTCTCCATTTTGCAAAAGCGCCATGGAGTATGTCTCTGTCATGCCATACCCCTGCTTTACATGTGATCCAGTCGCAACGCGGAGAAAGTTTTGAATGGTTGGATCTAGCGGTGCTGCGCCAGATGAGATGTCCGTTGCTCGGTCCAAGCCCAAAGCGCTCGAAACCTTCCGAGTCCAGATGCGGTCATAGAGGATATGTTTTTCAGTCGCCTTGGTGGTATCCGGGTCGGCCAGATTGGCCAACTTGGCGTTGACGATATGTCGCGATAACGCACCTTTAAACCCTGGAGCGTCCACAGTGCTGTCGCGGACTACACCTGCAAAGCGTGATAGAAGCCGGGGTACAGAAGGGAAAAGTATCGGACGTAACGTCTTCAGATCATCTACTATTTCCAACATCTCACCGTGGTAGTAGCCAATACCACCGCCAACCCAAAGAGCTGCTTGCTCAATCATTCGTTCGTAAATATGGGCGAGTGGGAGATACGACAACACAGTGCCGTTGGGGTCGTGGCTGGTATTACATACAGCGCAGCTAGCACCGGCCACGGCATTCTTTTGAGTCAAAACCACACCTTTCGGCGGCCCTGTGGTGCCTGAGGTATAATTGATGGTGACGATATCATCAGGGGAAGGTGGATTATAGGGTCGATGAAGGGAAGCGCCAAGCTCTTCGACTTCTTGAATCGTATAGATTGACAGGTCGAGGCCGCTAGCCATGTCCTTCAAGAGGGTTCGTTTCGACAGTCCTGGCTGTTCGTCTCCATCAAGTGGATCCAAGCAGATGATAAACTTGAGCTCTGGCAGTTTAGGCTTCAACCTGATGAGGGTGGGAATATGCGGGAGCGACGCGACGACACATTTCAGCTCGGCATGGTTGATAATGTACTCGGTGGCATCAGGGCCTAGCACGTCGTAGATCGACACGGAATACAGAGACTGCGAGGCGCATGCCAGGTCTATCCCAGTTAGCTCAACTTCTTCAAGCAAAGTTTTAAGATGCCTACCTGTGATCTGCCACTCTGGTCTGTTCTGACACCACAGCCCGACGCCATACTTTTGCCCATTATGGCCATACTTCTTGTGCAGCTCCACAATCCCAACTCCCAGGTTTGCTCGTCGTCGCTGAACGGTCCCATAGTCGATCCACTCAAACGCACCAAACGATTTGGTTTTGGCATCGTACTTGCGCACACCCAGGCAGCGGGCATTGGGTATTCGGTTTGCTGTTCAGTAGGTGTTTAGTAAACATGTGTCCACACTTGTCTTTGGAAACTGGGGGTAAATACCGGTCGATTCGAACATTTCATGTACAGTTGTAATCTATTCAGGTCCTCTATCAGCCAAAGACCACCGTCAAATCGCAAACAAAAGCTTGCTTACCGCCGGATCCAACGTCACCAGCAGCTCCTTTTGCATTTTCCATTGCCGATAAACTGCGCTCCGGCCTGGTTTTTCTGAGCCGGGAATAGGCACCGAGTACGGCTGCCCTTTTGCAGGGGGTTGCTGGAGCTCGTCCGCTCTTTTGAGGGCGACTGGCTTCGAGAAGAACATGGCTGCTACTGTTGTTGGCTACTTCACTTTCACAGCAGCTTTCGCAGGGTCGAATGACGATCTAAATGTGCTGAGCGAGTGACGATGCCTAAGGATTTTTTGGAGATGGGGCGGGTGGACACGGCCGTTCAGATCAGCTCGCGATGCATGTATGTACGTAAACGTGTTTACGAGGCCGAACTGGCAAGAAGAGGGACAAGACTGGAACGACTCGGAAAGGAGAATGAGAAGATCAAGCAAGAATTAAAGGGAAAAACGAGGGTCACGGGGGCTTCACAGGGTAAACGAAGATGATGCATGTGCTTTCTGGGTCTGACTAAGCCGTGGCAGCTGCCCCCACAGAACAAAGCTGCCTCGGCACTTGCCGCTTTGGGGCAGACCGTGTAATGCAAATACAGGCCTCCCTTGCATGCACCGCATAACGCTGTATTTTGTGTATCTTGTCGTATGGATCTGTAATTCTCAGTACCGGAAATGCCTGCTTTGAGACTAGGCCCTCGCACTGACGCTGGCATATGCCACCGCAGCGTGGACAGCCTCGGACACTTAATTAATGCTCAAGCTTATACTCCGTAGATCCTGTACTAACAGGCCTAGTGGATATGATATGCAGGCATTCGTATGCGGAACAATGTCTTTGAACCGTCCAGTATCAACCACCCAAGTAAGTTATCTCTGGCATTCCCACGCATAGCCCTAATTGCAGCCTGAAAGTTGCACTGCGAGTCTACGAGATGACAAGCTGTTATAGACGAAAATGCATATATACTCAAATTCTAGCCCGGACCCGAATACTATACGAAACGTCTTGAACTTTATCTTAGTTTCAAACCCTGTTTCTGCCACTATGCACCGCCTGCATGGGGGCAGTAAGATGAATTAATGTAAACGGACCCCGACACATAAGTTACTCCGTGTTAATTATACAAACAAATCTCATTTATGCATGACTATTGCGGACGGCACAGCGTACAGCCCACTTGTCTACCCAAAAATCTTGCGCCAAAACTTCTTCGTCGTCGGCTCCGGCGACTCGTAGACACCGTTGTCCGGCTCAGTGCGGCCCGTGTCCAGGTCGGCATCGATGGGCTTCACGAATGACGTGCGGAAGTAGATCTTGTGCCCGATATAGAGCACCGCAAACAGAATCAAACTGATGTACGAGACGAAGAACTCGGACGTGCTCCACGTGGGGACCCACGCCGTGAAGCCCTGCGTCAGGATGATGAGGACGTTGAAGAAGAGCCCATACCAGGCAAAGTACGGCTGCCACATGGCCTTGTAAGGCAGCAAGTCGCGCGAGATGTTGCGGGCTTTCAGCGCCCGCATAAATGCAATGTGGCACCCGTTCAGCGACGACCAGCTGATAAACCCGGCGACGCTGGAGATGTTGACGAACCAGTTGAACACGGTGGCGCCGTTGTTGGACAGATTCAGGAATGCTAGCAGGCCGATGGCAGACGTGAAGAGAACGCCGAAGTAGGGCACGCCCTTGGACGAGGTGCGTCTGAAGATGCGCGGCGCAAAGCCCTCTTGTGCCAGGCCAATGAGGATACGGCTTCCGCTGTAGACGTTGGAGTTGGCGGCGGACAGGACCACCGTCAAGAGAACCCCGTTGATAATACCGGGCAGCACTTTGACGCCAGCCAGATCTGCGGCGATCACGAAGGGAGATGCAGAGGCGTCCGTATTACCCGAAAGAAGCTGTGAGTTCGTGTACGGCACCAACAATCCGATGAAGAAGATGGTGAACACGAAAAAGAACAGAATGCGATAAAAAGTCTTGCGGATGGCAGAAGGCATGGTCTTGCGCGGATTCTCGCACTCGCCCACGGCGATACCAACCAGCTCGGTGCCTTGGTACGAGAATCCAGCCTGGATCAACACCGCCCAGAATCCGACAAACTTGGCCTTGGCCCCGGTCGACTCGAGCAGATAGGGCGCAAAGGCACCGGGGTGTCGCCAGGTGTGGAAGCCGAGGTAACCCTGCTGGCCGGCACCGGCGTCGATGCAGATGGCGAAGATCATGAACCCGACAATGGTAATGATCTTGATCGTGGAGAGCCAGAACTCGAGCTCGCCATAAAACCCAACGGGCACCATATTGGCTGCTGTGATGCAGACCCAGAACACGGCAATGAACACAGCGATGGAGATAGATTTGTCCCAGTATTGGATAATCAGGCCCGTCGCGGTCAGCTCGAGGGCGTATGTGATGGCCCATGAGAACCAGTAGATCCAGCCCATGGCGAAACCCAGGCTGGGGTCGACGAACCGAGCGGCGTACGAGGTGAAGGCTCCGGGGATGGGGATGTAGGTGGCCATTTCACCGAGCGAGGTCATGACCGAGTAGACAATCGTGCCGACAAATGCATAGGCGATTAATGCTCCTGCTGGGCCGCTTTCTGCGATGGCAGTTCCACTACCAATGAAGAGACCGGTTCCGATGGTGCCGCCTGGTGTGCGTGAGCAAAGTTGACGGCAGTCAGTATAGGTCAGGGTTGGTGTTACTAACCAATTGCGATCATCTGAAGATGTCTGCTCTTGAGCTTCCGCTTCAAGTCAGGCACCGGCAGAGACTCTCTGCCAGCGCCATACTTTTCGACATCCTGGGGGCCTGCGTCCTCTAGCCGAGGGCTCACGATGGGCTGGTCATTGGAAAAGACGGGCGCCTTCTCATTGTCGTGACTGTGGGCATGGCTCTTGGCGGCAGTGTCGATTTTGTCTGTGGGCTCCATTTGTGACTGTGTGCAGGGGAGGGGGTTTCTATTATGTATTATGTCTGATGTGTGATGTCTGAAATATATGTCGGGTCCGAGGTGAAGCTGCACCCCAGGTGCACGCAATTACCAGGCAGTCAGGCCGATCAAAACCAAGTCTATAGTCTGAAGAAAGAAAATCCAAAATCCAACGCACACGCGAGAAATCTATTTATTACATCTGCGCAGAGCATTGCGAGGGCGAAAAGGGCAAAATTTGCGGTTCCGTACCCACATCCACCCGGATTTGCCTCTCGTGGCCGGTCGAGGTAAGAGATTTTTCTGCAACGCTGGTACCTGGCAGGTGGACCCTCTGCGCGATGGCTTCGCCGGGGGGTGATAGATAGCAGATAGTTAGTTACCTCAAACAGTGAGTCATATTTATTCTGCTTGCATGCAACCCAAGAAAGAGCATGTTCTTTCTGCTCGGCTCTGCTCTTGAAGCGACGATCTATAACTCAGGCTACACCTTCCCGATGCGGCATGGCGGCAGAGCCCCGGATTCTTCTTTTCGGTCTCTGCATGACTATGATATTTTTATTCTAACCAAAAGCATAGATTTAAAAGTAAGTTGATTGGGAGAGGCAGTATTCAAGATCGAGAACCAGCCGACTACCCCAGCTTATACAACGAAGCAGCAAGCACGACACGAGGATTTTTGATTTGGCATTACGTACAAACAACACTAGCCCGCACTAACCAACTCCCTCATGCTCAGCTCCAGCGTCTAAGAGACGAGAAACCCGCAAGACTAGAACAGACATAAGTTACTACGGAGTATGACTAACGTGTAAAGTTGGAGCAACTGATCTGCACTCCGGCTCGCTTTGCCGTAATGCACTCTACGTAGTATCTTAACGGTGGCAAACCCCGCAATGAGCAAGCATTGTGCTGACAATCTGCATTATACATATTAAGACATATTATGAATATTAGAGAAAACATCAGACTCGTCACATCGTATCATGCGTATCATGCATCGCGACTGGAAACTGGAGATAGACAAGGACAAATTGCTGCGGAGAATAAGACACAACGGGAGTGGGTATTATGAAGCAAGAAAATCAGTAAAAGGAAAAAGAAAAATAAAGTTGTCTTCGCTATACGATAGACAGCATCATACGTCGCATGTCGACTATTGATCCTACACATCGGCGTGCGCCTGTACTCCCGACGTTTTGACATGGACTGCAGACGTGTTGTGATTCCTCTCCTGGTAGGCCAGATGGATCGTGAAAGCGGTGGTAATCGCAAACAGCAACCTAAACCCAGAGTATCAGCTTAATTTGTTCACCGCACACAAAGAGACAAAGAGGAAAGAGGAGGAAAATACCATTCAAATGCCGCAAACACAGTGGCGGCCGTCAGCGACTCGCAAGGCCCATCGTTACAGTAATGGGGCGGCGGCAACAGACAGCCCAGTGCAATGAAGCCGGCAAACCAGAAAATCATAGTCACGATCTCGACGGCGAGCACGGCGTAGACATGCGACAGGTTGGCGAAGAAGATGGGCACGAGCGAGAGGTAGGGCAGCGCGACGACCAGCGTCCAGATGGAGTTGAAGAGGTCGAAGTTGACCGTGTCGTCCGAGTACCAGGACGATTCGAGCTCGACGTTGATTACTGTGCGAGTCAGCATTGCTATCAAGTGCGTGTGTAAATGTGTAAGGAGGACCTACCATAGGCTGTCAGGCCGAGGATGATGATGGCAAAGGCGGCCTGGATGATGCGGACGGGCAGCACCCAGTTGAGGTGGTGCAGATTGTGGTGAACCATGTTGTCGGATGCCTAATGTACCGCTTGTAGTTGTACAGTATTATGGTGGGTATGGCGGGGGAGAAAGGCGAAGACAAAAGGACGTCGTCGGGGTTATTAAATATACATAACCGCTTGGCGACAATATAATAAAATGATGCAATGACGAACGTGGCTGAGGCTGTCACAACGTCGCTCCTTGGCGCATCGTGCCGCTGCGTGGCACTTATTTGGTGCTATTATGCGTGCTGCGTACGTACATAGTATATTTGATCTATGACTGCATGACAGGCTATTGCATGTGTATAGCTGGCCGTGCTATAGCCCTCTCTTGCGGATGATATCATTTTCTTAGCGGGCGTGTTGAACTAACAAGTTCACAGTAAATAGTAGTACTCCCGTCACCAACGGCCGTCTAATTAGGGCTAGTTCACCGCATGACTGCATGACTCGTGGATACGCTAGGCAGGCTTTTAATATCTGGAAATTATATCATCACAACAGGAATCTGGCTTGAGTACAAATGACTCGCAGAGATACATGCGTCCATCAAATCGTAGTCGGAAGCTGCTTGCAAGCAAGAGAAGGCTCCTGAGCAGTATAAAAGTGGTCTCTGTATTTCTTAGCAGGGTAGGTTGCTCACAAGATGAAGATTCCATGTTTTACCCTCCAGCTTGCACGCTATGTAGCGCAGGGATAATTCGGTGTTTACCAGGCCCTCTTTCTCCGTCAAAAAGTTGTAGTACCGCGAAGCCTTAACAATCAGCTGTTGAAGCTGGTAGCTATAGTACGCCTCGACAATACGCCCCTTGTACCCGCAGAACGCCAGCACCTTGATCTAAAAATATTTGGTTAGACATGTAAGCCACAGATCAAAGGAGGAATGGCCTACCGGTATCACACTGTGCATTCTGAGTCTCGGCTTTTTAAGCTAAGATATTGTGATGCCAAGTATCGTGAGAAGCTCATGGCGTTGGAGAGCCTCTTCCTCGGGCTCATAGCACATAGCAAGCGAGACCATCGCATGCGGAAGCCCAGTCCGTGTCTCGTAGGGATCAGTTACTGAATTGTAGGTGCCGATTACATAGGGAATAAACTCATCCTCCAAGAGTGAGTCTCTGAAAGACCTATAAGCAATCAGCATCAGCCAGCAAACAAAGCGCACTAATTGCTTACCCACGCCTCCAGTCAGAGATTTTTGAAAGGGTGGCAGACGATTCTTTGCCTGGGACTGCTCTCTTCATGGTACAAAAGTGAGAACGAAGTACACTGCACGCTTCTAGAGCGTCATGGAATTGTCCCATGGGAATTCCACGGCCCACCCGTCGTTGATTTCTGAGAAACTCCGGAAAGAGGCTTTCATCCCATATGGAGTCTCTGGCTCTGAAACTTCTTTTTGTTGATTCGTCATCCAGATCTACCTCACGTTTCTCCAGGTCCTCTTTCATCATAGGAATGAAGAACTTGTCTTGTGCCGAAGAGGGCTGCTGGTAGAGATCGAGATCATAGCATCTGATGCCGATAAGAGAAAGGACGTCTGCCTCGAAATAAGATCCGTCGCCGTCTCTGATGTCTGCATACATGAGTTGTAGAGTGTTGATCATGCGTTCACGTTTCTTCTCATCTCGCTTTTCAAGAGTCAAGACGGATTTTATCCGTCTGACTATTGAACACATGATGAAGTGTCACGATCAGTGGTGTTCTGTGGCTGCATTTCGCGACGGAGGAACGTCAGGAGGCATCAAAAATTGAGGAACAGAGAGCAAGGGTTGAGGAGAGGATGATGAAGATGGAGGGGGGGGGTGAAGATTTAATGTTCAAGTAGCACTAGGCGGCAGCATCAGGCAGCTGTCACTGTTTCTTTTGTTTGTGCCTTTGAGTAACCACGGAAATGCATCTCTACCACAGACCGAGGCATCTAACCGGGTAGTCCAAGCAGACCTCTTAAAAAACACATCTATCAAAAGACATGGAGAGATTGTACGATCCATACGGAAAAAATAGCATCATACTCCAAGGGGCCTCTCAGACTATAAAAACACCCATGTTGGAAGCTACATGTCCTTACGGCCCACAGTAGTGTCGAGCTGCTGAATACAGGTTTCGCAATGGTTGAATCATACTTCATCACATATACAGCAAAATCCCTAAAAGCTACATACAAAGAAAGGAGCAGCCACCCTTGCACCAGCAAGCATCTACAGCTAGCTAGCTTTTTACGCGGCAGCCTTCCACGCGGCAAAGGACTGCTCAAAATCGGCAATAATGTCGTCAATGTGCTCTGTTCCGACGGAGATGCGAATAGCGTCTTCAGTGACACCAGACGCAATGCGCTCTTCTTCAGTCAGTTGTTCGTGCGTCGTGGACCAGGGGTGGATGGCGAGTGTTTTGGAGTCGCCGACACTATATACTAGTCAGTCTTTCCGTTTTCCAAAACCATACTGCAGCAGATATGAAGAGAAACATACTTGGCAAGGTTCGAAATCAGCTTGAACCCATCCACAACCTTGCTACCCGCAGCAGCATCACCCTTGACACCAAACGACAGCACGCCTCCAAATCCGCGCGGCAGATACTTCTTGGCCGTCTCGTGGCTGGCATGACTCTCCAGACCCGGGTACGACACCCAGGAGACATTCTCATTCTTCTCCAGCCACCTCGCCAGTGTCAAGGCATTGGTCGCGTGTCGCTCAGCACGCAAACTCAACGTCTCCAGGCCCAACAGCAACTGCTGGGCACCAAACGGGTTGAGCGACGCGCCCAAATCGCGCAGGATCTCGACCCGCACGCGAATCGCAAACGCCACGGCGCCAAACGTCGCCCAGAAGTTGATCCCGTGGTATCCCTCTGACGGCTCCGTGAACTGCGGGAAGCGAGCGGCGTGCTTGCCCCAGTCAAATTTCCCGCTGTCGATTACCACGCCGCCGATGGTCGTGCCATGGCCGCCAATCCATTTCGTGGCGCTGTGCACGACGATGTCGGCGCCATGGTCGATAGGGCGCGCAAAGTAACCGCCTGCGCCAAAGGTGTTGTCAACCTATATCAATCAACTCATCAATATACGCCTATAACCTTAAGAAACTACGTAGTAAAGAGGGAAGACAAAACGCACCACCAACGGCACCCCCTTCTCATGCGCCACCTTGGCAATAGCCTCGAAATCCGGCACATTGTACCGCGGGTTGCCAATGGTCTCTACATAGACGGCCTTGGTGCGGTCGTCAATCGCGGCGGCGATGTCAGCGGCATTGTCGCCGTTGACGAATTTGGTCTGGATGCCCAGGCGCGGCAGGAAGACTTTGAATTGGTTGTAGGTGCCGCCGTACAGGTTGGTGGTGGACACGATGTTGTCGCCGGCATGCGCCAGCGCAGAGATGGCGAGGAACTGTGCTGCTTGGCCTGAGGAGGCAGCGACGGCAGCGATGCCGCCTTCGAGCGCTGCAATGCGTTTTTCAAAGACGTCGACTGTTGGCTGTTTTCTCTTTTGTTTAGCTGGGGAAAGTCAAAGTGAGGTGGAGGGGAAAAGAGGGGGTTTCGTACGTTCATAATACGGGAGTAGATGTTGCCAAACTCCTTGAGACCGAACAGTCTCGCGCCGTGCGCCGAGTCATTGAAGGTGTATGACTGGCAGAGAGTCAGATATTCTTTTTTATATCTATATGCAATCAAGAGACTCCACTCACCGTCGTAGCATAGATGGGGACTGCGCGCGCATTCGTCGCAGGGTCAGGTTCCTGGCTGCACAAAATATTAGCCCTGTTCAGCGGCAAGCACTTTCTTAGTCAGTCGGCTTACCCAGCGTGCAGCTGCAGGGTCTCGAAGTGTTGGCCGGCCATGATGACTGAGCAGGTATATAGCAGTAGGCAGTTATTGGGTATTCAGGATTCACTATAAACAGAATATAAAAATACGCAGAAAGTAGCCAGGCAGTGGTGGTTATGTACCATGGTACCCCTCAGTTTAGATAATCGCCGTCTCCAATTACGGCAAATGGCGTGATCGTCACAGGACGAACCTAGGTTCAGTCTTGACTACTATATATGCGGCGCACGGTTTGCTACTGCTCGTATTGGTCTACTGTACTGTCTGTCGACGCAGCTACTAACTAACTGACACTCAGGTAATAAGTTGATCGATTAGGGTGATATCTGAAACGAAATAAATCAACCAGCCGCAGGGATGAATGAAGAATGAGTAATACTTTTGCTTCCCATGAAAACATATGGAATAGAAAGAGAAAAATACAGCCCGTGCAAATCAAGTCATGATTATGTAGAAAACGACAAAACGCCCAGTGTTGCCCCGCGTCCAACAAACCCAGCCGATGAAGAATTGGTACAGGATAAAGATAGAATAAGCAACACACAAGAAGAGAAGAAGAAGAAGAAGAAGAAGAGAAGAAAAAAAGAAAAACATTCACTGCCCCGGTGGAGGAGGCTGAGGCGTTGACCCCGGCTGCGCTCCCCCAAGCATAAACCCCTGAGGGAAGATGGGCATGCCTGGCAGCTGAAACCCAAACCCAGGCACAGCCGGCGCAACAGCTGGATTCGTCGCGCTCGAGTAGTCGCGCTCGCCGCCTCCATACATGCCTCCTCCGCCGCCGCCGCCGCCGCCTCCGTTGTTCATGTCGCGCTCTTGTCGGCGGAATCGCTCGGGCTGCGTGCGTGACGATTGCGGTCCTCGTTTACCGCCTTGGTCGGTGGCCATGCGTCGGCTGATGGCTGTGGGATACGTCAGTATTGTTTGCATGCAATGAGCAGGAGAATAACAGGACAAACCTTTGGACGAAACGCCAGCGCCGATTTCAATGTCTGGCTCCTCCACCACCATGCCGCTCTCGATGGGCTTGCCGCCGGTGCCTCCGTATTCGGCAGTCAGCATCCACTTGCGATCAGCTTCGGTCAGTCGCTCGATCGGAATCACGCTGATGCCGGTCTGGTAGTCGCTGCAGTCACGAGGCCCGAATCCAACGCCCCAGCGCGTCTGGTCACGTTAGTACATGTGCGCGTCCAGTATATAAGGCTAGAAACTCACTCTCAGTTGCATGTCACCCGACTTGTACGTTTCCATGCCATCCCGCGCATTCATCGCGTCGCGGCGGTTGATCATTTTGATAAATGCATGTCGCTTGTCCACATTCACAATGCAGGTCTGGACGACACCGAATTTGCTAAACAGGGATCGGAGATGTGCTTCGGACGAGCTGCAAACCGTTAGCATATGCACAAAAAAGAAGGCAGAAAGGGAAAAGTAGAACATACGTCACTCCACCAACAAACAGCGTCCGGCTCAGCACTTTGATATTGCCCTGGCCAATAGAGTAATCCCACTCGACCAGCTTCGGTCCAGGAGGAGGCAGCGAAGCATCCTGGCGAGGAGGCGAAGGCGTGCGTCGTCTGCGGCCCGGCGGGCTTCGCTGGCGATAGTCGTTCCCGCGACGACCGCCACGGCGGCCAGGAGAGTCTCCCACGTACTCCCCATAAACAGGACTGTCACGACGGCGGGGAGGCGACGCTTCACGGCGACGGTCCCAGCCTGGAGAGCCTGAGCGACGGCGGTACTGGCCGGGTGGCGACCGCATATACTCCCTCTCTCTGCCGCGGTCTTGATGGCCATCGCGGTCCCAGCCTTGCTGGCCGCCGCTCAGATCGGGCATATTGAAGCCCTGAGCTGCCCCCAGGTTGGGCAGTCCACCTGCACCCGCATTGGCGTTGTTTGAGAGACTAAGGATTTGAAGAGCAGTTGCCCATTGGTCTTGAGGGATGCCTTGTGCGGCGAGTAGCTGGAGCAGTTGAACCTGCTGGAACACATCCGGGGTTAAGGAGGCGCCGCCCTGCTGCTGGTTTGCAGCCTGGGGAAGGATTGCAGCCAGAGGGTTGGGTTGCGGTTGCGCACCGGGCACAGCAGGCACAGCAGGCATGCCCCCAGCAAGATTACCTAGCGCTGCGAAAGGATTGCCATACGGGTTTACGCCTGGTCCGGCCGCTGGCTGGCCAGCCTGGTCTACAGACGACACAGGAAGAGTGGGTGTGGCCGACTGCTGTGCGGCGGCGAGTAAGTTCAAGGGATTATTAGCCTGTGCAGGAGCAGCAGCGGCCGAGGATGACGGCGCTGCCGGGTTTTGTTTAGCCATGTTGGCCAGGGCCTTTAGGATGCTGGAGGTGTCGGGGGCTGCAGCACTAGCAGCATTAGCATTAGCAGTGACAGTGGCAGTAGCAAGCCCCGCAAGCGGATTTACACCGGGTGCTGGCGAGCCTTCGGGCGTGGTCGACTCGACGTCTGCGTTTCGTGCAATTAGAATCCAGAAATGGCCAAATTAATATACATGTTCCGTAGCTTACTTTTGGTGGCTGGTGCGTTGAGTTTCTCTTTGATCGAGGCCAACATGGGCAGCGGGAACGTCTGGCCGCGCTCCCAGATGTCCACCAGCTTTCTGATTTTTTCCTATATGACGAGAGGCGATACGTAAGTTTTCTATCTTCATATGTATGACGGCTTAATGATTAGACTCGCGGCCAAACGCAACGGTAGCTGGAAGAAATACGGATGGCGACTAGCGACGCATGCAATATTTACCAACCCCGAGTCTTGCTTTCTGCAGGGGGGTGGGAAACGTGTATAGAAGTAATAGTCTGTAATTTTTCTCTAGAGCGTACCTTTTGATCCTCAGGCGCATTGTTTATGATATCGGTCATCAGAACCGGGAGAAGTTCAGTTACTCTGTTGACGCCGGCGGCAAAGGTGCCGTCTGGAGCAGCGCTGCCTGGTGGTTGCCCGGCCTTGCGCGCGGCCTCTACCCATTGTCGAGTTACAGAGTCTACGACATATAGGACGCCCAACTTGTGTGTTCCCGGGGTTCTCTTGAAGTGGGTGTACAGTTTCTGGATTAGAACGGATTCCGACTGAGAGCGAGAGCGAGAGACGTTAGAAGCCGATATGCAACAGCAGTACTATTCCGACCGAGCGAGCGCTTACCTGGACGTTGGCAGTGCAGAGCTGTGTGATGCTGCCGATCTTGGACCCTGACACGCCTGGCGGCTTTAGACTTTGCATGGATTGAAGGTAGCCATCGAGCTCTGCTACGGCAGAAGTCATGATGGCTGGACTAGATTGAGCTTCCAGGCTAGACGTGGAAGTGAGTTCAGCGGCGCGTACTCTAGCTGACTAGGGCGTCTACTGACGGCGAGTACTGGAGCAATGAATGAGAGTTAATGGTAAAAAAAAAAATATTTGATGTAAGGAAACTCTAGGACTGTCTGTCTGGTGGCTGATCGCGTCCCTACAGACTCGCGTATTACGAGTCGGTCGACCTGGCAGTGAATCTAGACGCGACAACGTGTACGAATACAGCTAGCTGGAGCAGCACAGTCAGCTTCCCTTACGGCGGAGATGGCGGTGATGGAAGCGAGTGATGGTGGTGTTGGTGTGATGGCGATGATGATGACGATAAGAAAGAGAGGAGGAGGAAGCAGGAAAAAACGCAGCGGCAACGTTGGGCGAGAAAAGGGCGGTGCGCTAGCCGGGGAGGGCTAGCGCAGTCACGTGAATAGTATGTATCACGTGATATAGATATGTGCTGATGCAGTGCCTTAGTGCCTCGTTGCCTTGCTGCCTGTATTATTATCAACGCTAATTTGGTTAATTGCAAATAATCATTACGTCGTCCGTACGGTGCGATAGTTAACTTAAGTTACCAGCGTATACTGAATACAGCTGTCTACTCTGGCCTCACGCCGCGCCCTCGACCTGTCCACTGACGTCTGACAGCGCCAGTACTCATAGTAGATCGATCCTACAGTAGCAAAAGTAAAAAGGATACTCCGTGCAGCTCCGTCTGTCCGGCAGCGGCCACGGCTTTTCGGCAGCGCCGCCAGTCCGCTTCGGGCCTAGCCTGGAAAAACGGGCCGAGCAGGATGAATTCTGAGCTGTGGCTTCCTCTTCCTCTTCCTCTTGCCTTTCCTTCCAAACCATCCGCCCCGGCGCTTCTCCTCTGTACATCTCTCCCCCCCGTTGTATCATAATTAATCCCCCATTCTCCTTCTTCTCCCGATCGCCCTGTCACAGGCATTGTCCACGCTTTCAATACAACACATCCCCTCTCGCCATGGCCTCTTCACTGAGATTGGGAAGCTCTGCACTTCGTGCTTCCCTCGCTTCCAAGCCCGCCATGCAGTCCGCCGCCTCCAATGGCCTGCGCTGCTACTCTGCTGGCAAGGCCAAGGTGCGTACGCGTGAAGACGATGCGGAGACCACGTTTGCTGACGGGTTTTGTGCGTAGTCGCTCAAGGAAACTTTCGCCGAGAAGCTCCCCGGTGAGCTGGAGAAGGTCAAGCAGCTTCGCAAGTACGTCATTTACAAGAAATCTTTCTTCGCCGCGCTCTACGCTTCTACTGTCATGTCTACGCTCTTCATAACTAATACACCGAATTTTTTAGGGAGCATGGTTCAAAGGTCATTGGAGAGGTCACCCTAGACCAGGTCTACGGTGGTGCTCGCGGAATCAAGTCCCTTGTTTGGGAGGTGCGAAAACTCAGCTCGCGGCCCAATTGAATCAATATACTAAATCTGTTGTCTGCGCAGGGCTCCGTCTTGGACTCCGAGGAGGGTATTCGTTTCCGTGGCCGCACAGTCAGTGACCCTACAAAGATCGAGTCGTCAAAAAAAAAAAAAAAGCAAGCGCTAACCAGATCGTAGATCCCCGAATGCCGGGAACAACTTCCTAAGGCCCCCGGTGGAGAGGAGCCTCTCCCCGAAGGTAGGCACTCGCCTTGACTGTGAATTGAAGGCACCCAGCTCACGAGAATAGGTCTCTTCTGGCTGTTGCTCACCGGCGAGGTTCCCAGCGAACAGCAGGTCCGTGATCTGTCCGCCGAGTGGGCAGCTCGTTCGGACGTCCCCAAGTTCGTCGAGGAGCTCATTGACCGCTGCCCCAACGACCTCCACCCCATGGCCCAGTTCTCCCTCGCAGTGACTGCCCTGGAGCACGAGTCTGCCTTCGCCAAGGCCTACGCCAAGGGTATCAACAAGAAGGAATACTGGCAATACACCTTCGAGGACTCCATGGACCTCATCGCCAAGCTGCCTACCATTGCCGCTCGCATCTACCGCAACGTCTTCAAGGACGGCAAGGTTGCTGCTGTCCAGAAGGACAAGGACTACGCCTTCAACTTGGCTAACCAGCTCGGATTCGGCGACAACAAGGACTTTGTCGAGTTGATGCGCCTGTACTTGACCATCCACTCTGACCACGAGGGTGGCAACGTCAGCGCCCACACCACTCACCTTGTCGGTAGCGCGCTCAGCTCTCCTTACCTGTCGCTCTCTGCTGGCTTGAACGGTCTTGCTGGTCCTCTCCACGGATTGTAAGTCCCCCCTCTCTCTCCCCTCGCCGCCACCTGACAAGTGCTTACAATCTACAATCTACAGGGCCAATCAGGAAGTCCTTGTCTGGCTCCAGAAGATGAAGAAGGCCATTGGCAACGATCTCAGCGACGAGGCCATCAAGAACTACCTCTGGTCGACCTTGAACGCCGGCCAGGTCGTCCCTGGCTACGGCCACGCCGTGCTCCGCAAGACCGATCCCCGCTACGTGTCTCAGCGCGAGTTTGCGCTCCGCCACCTCCCTGACGACCCCATGTTCAAGCTCGTCAGCCAGGTCTACAAGATTGCTCCTGGTGTTTTGACCGAGCACGGCAAGACCAAGAACCCTTACCCCAACGTTGATGCTGTAAGTCTTTTACCGTCTTTTTGGCATATTTTACAGCGATGCTAATTTAGAACAGCACTCTGGTGTCCTTCTCCAGTACTACGGTCTTACCGAGGCCAACTACTACACCGTCCTCTTCGGTGTCTCCCGTGCGCTCGGTGTCCTTCCTCAGCTCATTATTGACCGTGCTCTCGGCGCCCCTATCGAGCGTCCTAAGAGTTTCAGCACTGAGGCCTACGCCAAGCTTGTCGCCAAGCTGTAAGCTGTGGCTCGGAATATTGAAATTGATACGGGGAGGGGTTTTCAAAAGCAATTGATACAAGTGATATACCGTTGGTGGGATGCGATGGACAGGTAGCTATCGGAATTCAACCGGTCGATAAATGAATGGCTTGGGATTGATTGGCCGATGTACAATTTTTTTTTTTTCTTTTTCTTTTCCTTTTATTCCACAATGACTTTAGACCGGTATTATTATTATTAAATCATTATTACATGACATGTGGCTTTCATATTTTTTTTTCCCATCTGCAGCGTCTGTTGATTGGTCATTCGCAGACAGCGTAGGAATGTCTGTCCGCACTACGTAAGGGCCGTTGGTTGGCCTGGCATGTGATTGATAGATACTCCATGCTAGTCACATTCTAAGCTCACCCACTGGGGGCATCGATCGCAAATAAAATAAATCCATTGCCTGCACGCTTTGTCTATGATATTAAGCGCTGCCTATCGCAACGAGTAGCATGCTGCGCGCAGAAAAAGCAAAACGGCTCAACAGTTGACCGGTCCCAAAAAGGTGTGGGAATTTCCGTTGGGGCTAGATTTTTGTCGCCCGGGGAGCTCCTTCTGATACTCCGTGCTGATACCAGGTCGTACTCGGGGTATGTGCTTTGCTGTGCTTTGCAACTCCGAGAGTGTCATTATTACTCAGTAAAATATCTGTGTTGGACTATGTTACTGGTGCTAGAACTCGTAGACACTAAACAGCAATATATATCAGTTGTTGGGCTACGCCGTGTACCTGGCTAGTTCGGAGGTGCTCTGCGTGTCGGAGCATTCTGGCTGCCCCCGACCTCCGACCGAAGCAGTATAGGGAGCCACGCTTCTTGTCAATAAGCAGTGAATAGTAATACAGCCAGTAAGTAACTATACTACGTTCGATCGTAGATGCGTAGTCCCAAGTATCTTGGAGACTCAGGTGAAGAAACCGACTAGCGCCACGGACGCCGGGGATCCGCTGGGAATCGCAACTTCCCGCGGCTGGTGATGCGCCGTTGCTTCGTTTCGTTTCTTTTTTTCTATTATAACGAAGATAATTGCTGCTGTCTGTCTGCTTGTCCTCTGGTCTACTTGCCGACTGCAGATACGGGACATCTTTCATTGCAACGGGGCGTCGTTTCGGCTTGCTCGTGATTCAAGACTACTACTGCCTAGCCCGGCAAATCCAATTAGCTCGCGCCAGCTGCCAAACCTCGGCCCTCAACCGGAGCCCCGTCGTCCTCCTCCACTCCAACCAGCAACAACTTTTCTGCCAGTCCTACAGCCACAACAACTACTCACGTTGGCGTGCTCGACTACATCGCACTCAGAACTCTTTCTTCTCTCTTCTCTCCTCTCTTCCACTCTTCCTACTCATCTCACCCACCCCAGGCACGAAGCCCCCTACATCCCTTGGTCAGGGCCCCTTTCAGCGTTCCCCAACGTCTCAAAATGTCGGCCACTACCGCTCACTCGATCGAGAAGAAGCCCGTCAAGTTTAGCAACCTGCTGCGTAAGTCGAATTCCACGAATGGATGCAATGCGACAATGGATGAAGACGTTCTGACTGGTCCTTTGCAGTTGGCGCGGGATTGAACATGTTCGAGTAAGTAATCACCCACGCCGAGCTTTTTCGGATCGCAGTCTAACCTTATCGTCCACAGGGTCACGTCGTTGGGTCAGGTAGGCCGATTCTGTTCTTGCGTATCAACAGCTACCATCGTTAACATGACATGCCTCTAGCCGCTGGAAGTGATCAAGACGACCATGGCTGCCAACCGCTCGGACACTTTCGCAGGCGCCATGCGACGGATCTGGGGCCGTGGTGGGATTCTCGGCTGTAAGCATAACATTGCTGCGACATAATACCTACTCATCACTGACGACGTTCTACAGACTATCAAGGTCTCATTCCCTGGGCCTGGATTGAGGCTTCCACAAAAGGCGCCGTCCTGCTCTTCGTCGCATCCGAGGCCGAGTTCTACGCCAAAACCTTTGGCGCTTCTGATTTCGGTGCTGGCATCGTCGGCGGTATGACCGGTGGTGTCGCCCAGGCCTATGCCACCGTCGGGTTCTGCACGTGCATGAAGACCGTCGAAATCACACGACACAAAATGTCGGCCACGGGCGTCAAGCCGCCTAGCACCTGGCAGACGTTCATGGACATCTACCGCAAGGAAGGCATCCGCGGTATCAACAAGGGTGTCAACGCCGTCGCGATTCGGCAGACGACCAACTGGGGATCCCGATTTGGTCTGTCGCGCTTGGTCGAAAACGGCATTCGAAACGTCACACACAAAGAAGAAGGGCAGAAGCTGAGTGCGGGTGAAAAGATCCTGGCTTCAGGACTGGGCGGTGGCTTGTCCGCGTGGAACCAGCCTATTGAAGTCATTCGCGTCGAAATGCAGAGCAAGACTGAGGACCCGAACCGTCCTAAGAATCTGACTGTCGGCAAGACGTTTAGGTACATCTACCAGACGAATGGTATCAAGGGTCTGTACCGAGGAGTGGCGCCTCGTATTGGCCTGGGTATGTGGCAGACTGTGTGCATGGTGGCTCTTGGTGATCTGTACGTTCTTCTCTCTCTTTTTTCTCTCCCCCCGCGCTGCAAGCTGGACAGCCAGACTAACTTATTGAACAGTGCCAAAGACGCCGTTGAGAAGCTGACAGGCGAGGCGGTCACTGCAAAGCACTAAATACGAATACCTAGGAGGGTTTGAAATACCCCTCTATCTGCTGTTCTAAGTTTAAGATATAGAGTTTTTGATGTTAATACCTGTATTTCCTTTTCTTTTTTTCGACTCTTTTATTTTCACCTTTATATTCCACCTAGGGTTTGAACAAAGACTTTTTTTAGAGCAAACAAGGAATTTAATTATATAAGAAGAAGTCACGGCTTAGTCTATCAGCGTACTCTAGTATCAACCATTCTTCGTCTTTTAACTGGCACTATTCAACGTACCCTAGAAACAAATCCCACAGAAACTCACACAACACAGATTATGACTGAATGAACTAGCTTCGGTGATGTAAATCCAATCGTGAAATAGAATAAATCATTACCAGATCTCTACTCAACACAAGTATTAGTGACCCTCGCCAAGGTTGAAGAATAAATAATACAAGACACTACACATACTTCCTCAAAAACTTGTGTTATCATGTCCCTTGGAATCCGGTTATTCGATTATTCGATTACTCGATCCACTATCCACTATCCACTATCCACTATCCACTATCCACACTCATATCAAGGTCGATATTCTACATACACAGACGCTCTGATTGATGTAATTGATTGTTCGCATTTGGTACAAGTACATACATTAAACAGACTCAAAATAGAACGACAGACAAAAGAAAATAAACAAGACAAGAAGGGTCTAACTATTTATGTGATGGACTTGGCTTGCACGCTGACTGCATGATCGAACGTACTGCTTTGCTTTGAGGGTGCGGGAAAATAAATTGAATTGGTACATTCAGTTCTTCTTTTTTAATTTCACAGGATAATGTAGTATCCATGACTCGGAGAAGGGGAGGGGAGAAAGAAGGAAGAAGAAAAAAAGAAGGGTAAGAGAGAAAGGAAACTTTCTTTTCCGTCTAAATATAATTCACATGTTGGTTTTTTTTGGGTGTTTCGTACTTTCCTTTCTTCCTTCTTCCAATTCCCTCGACTCTCGACTCTCGAATTCCTCCGCTGGACACGACAGAATTAAGCGCTGAGACCAAGGTCTTCGGCAAAGGGGAGTTTGTGGAGGTCTCCCACAGCGGCGACGGAGGCTTTGCCAGAGACGAAGGATTTGGCGAGCTGTTTGTATCGTTAGTATCTACAATCTGCAATCTGTAATATACGTGATTATTCAAGACAAACTTACGTCTTGCACTTGCTGAGGAGAAACCTTCTCAAAGCTTGCAGCCAGCTCGCTGATCTGGTATGGCTTGCTGCCGTTAATCAGCGCGGCGCCAGTAAGCTCAACGCCCGTCTCGGCAACTTGGGCGGCCTCGAGGGCACGGAACTTGGCAAGCGCGATCGCTTTCTTGATGTCCTCGGCCGGGACCTGGCCAGCAGCAACCTGCTTGACGGCTTCGGCGGCGCGCTTGGCCACGGTAGCCACAGCATCGGCCTTGCCGGAGACAGTGATGGTGAACAATCCGGCGTCAGAGTAGGCAAAGTTCTTGGTCGAGACGCGTGCGCCAGTCTGGCCTTCAACCGCCTTGGCGAGCAGAGAGAAGCCCGGAGACCACTTGATGGAGGACTCGCCGCCGAGGAGGGCAGCGAGAACGGCAGTCTCGGCTTTGTATCCTGACGCACCGTATTGGGCGGAGCCGGGGAAGCCAATGACAATGGCGTTGCCGGCTTTGCTGGCGGTGCGTTGCTCGCCGCCGAAGTATTTGGAAGGAACGCTTTCCTTGACCTTGAATTGGCTGGAGGATGCGGCGGCAGGGTGCTGAGCGAAGAACTGGCTCACCCACTTGGAGATCTCTGCGGAGTTGGGGCCGACTGAGACGAGGGAGATGTTGGGCTTGGCGTAGGCGCTGGCAGCGAATCCGGCAATGCCGTCTTCGGAGAAGTACGACTCAAAGGGAGTGGCAGAGGTAGCGAAGACGTTTTCGCCGAGTCCGCGGTGGAAGGCAGAGGCGTGGGCTGAGTCGACGGCAACAATCTCGGGGTCGGACAAGAAAGCCTTCTGGCGGATCTTGAGGTTGGGGAGAACGGTCTCATTCCACTCGTGGACTATTCAACGTTAGCTCGGATTTTTCTGTGCTGTAGTAACTATATGACTCACTGCTGTACTTTGTTTGCGAGCTGACCTCGGCAAGGAGCTCAGCAAAGTAGGGAAGGTCGGCAGAAAGGAACTTGGCCTGGAGAACGAGGTTCTCGCGTGTGTGCTTTGCTGAAATGTCGCTGCCCAGGAGTTCTGCCTCGCGAGTGATACGCAGAGCCGAGCGTTTGAGAGTAGACTAGATTGCGCCATGTTTAGTATTGACTACCAGAAAGCAAACCATTTGTCATGTTGCATAGCATACCTGGAAAGCAAACCGCTCCAGCACGTCTGTGTAGCCCGGGAATGGCTGGTATCGGGAACCGGCCTTCGCAACCAGTGCCAGTGTAGAAGTAGGGCCTTCTAGCTCTCGATTGGCGACTTTGACGCCGGCGGCTTCGCTGGTTTCATATTGCTGGCTGGGAGAAGCGGCAGAGGCAAAGGCCCGGCGACTGCTGGCAACCGCACGCTGCGCTGTGCGGCCGAAAGAGGACCTCGACAACATTGTCGCTTGGCTATAAGAGGAATTGGATGGGGAGAGTGCGATGTCCGGCAACTGGGGACCAATTGAGCGACCCTGGGGTGGCGTAGAGACGACGAGCTGCTGTTTTGGTCTGCCAAACCGACGTTTGAAAAGCTTCAAGTTCCGAGCCGACGCTGAAATCACCCGCGCTGTGATTGGCCCAGCGGGTCGTTCCGGGCTGACTAAGGTCACGTGTTGGGCCTAACAATCTGCTCATGCATATCAGATATGAATATCTACTTATTTCTACAGATTTATACAAAGTGTTTGGCAAAGCTAAAATTTTCTAAATCAATTATCAATATCAGTGACATATCAACTGACCGAATCCATTATGGCATATATCCGACATCTACACTAACGCTAGCCCACTAATTATCAAAACAAACAAACAGTAAATATACAAGTCTGAAGATGCCATTAAAGCTTGTCAAAAACCTCAACCACTGTTTTGGCAGTTGATGCTGCGCTGGCAGGGTTCTGCCCGGTAACGAGGCGACCATCGACCACATGGAAATCATCCCAGATCCCCTCCGAACGTTCATCTAGAGTACAATTAGCATCAACGCCCCATACCTTTGAAACATCTGATTTGAACAACTTACACTTAGCACCAAGGCGCACAGCGAGCTCCTCGACCAGTTCAACCTTCCAGCTTCGAATATCGTCCATGATTTTCATCGTATATTCCGCCTCAGTAGTGAAGCCGGTAATCCTTTTTCCCTTGATGAGCGGTTCACCAGTCGCTCTGTCAAGGACATTGGCGAAGATAGCAGGCCCATGACAGACAGAAGCGACAACACCGCCATTGGCCCAGACCTGTTCAGCAATCCTCTGCAAGTTGCTTGCCCTTGGGTAATCAATCAGCGCCGCATGTCCGGCAGACGCATAGAAGACTCCATATTTGGACCCATCCACATCCGCGGCTTTGGGCATGTTGTCGAGCTTCGTGCGGAATTCGCTGGTGCTGTCATTCCATGTTTTCAAGTCATCGCCGTTCAGAAAGTCGGGCTGCTGCGAGAGCCAGTCGGCGACGTAGCTTCCAGTCTCAGAAACGAGGTCGACTTCAAAACCAGCGGCGGTCAGGACGTTGTATGGATGGAGGGCTTCGCTGATGAAGAGGCCAGTCGTTTCCTTGCCGTTGAAGAGGGTGGCGTGAGCCGAGGTGATGCTAATGATGGCTTTGCGAGGGAGGACCATTTTGAGTGTTTGTTTTAGAAATGAATATATAAATATATATTATTCTATAGAGCTGATTTGCAATGCTGATAGTAGTTTGGAAGAGGCTATTGCTGCAGAGTATGAAGTGATGATGATGAATAGAACCTGACAGATGGTGTGGATGTCAGGTTTATATAGATCCTGTCCATGGCTGGAGTCTCTGAGATGGTGTATTTCTTAATAATGCTTGGCTATGAGATGTAGGGTATTGTTGCATGTAGACTCCGCGACTCCGTAACTCCGGTTTGCCTGTACCCCGTCAGCGCCCGCCCTGCTAGATTCCGCGACTCCACAACTCCGCAACTCCGTTGAGGATGTGCTCGATACCATCCAATGAAAGATTTGAGATGGTTCTAGAGCACGCCATTATGATTGGAGATATGTAATATAGCATTCAACATTCAGGTGGCCGTATTTGCGAGGATATTGATTATTAATGTTCTACAGCCTTCGGTCAGTATATGTGTGGAAGGCTTAAAGCCTTATGGCAAAGCTTTAATTCTGTATTGAATATATCCTGCAATTAATCCATTGGTTGATCTCTACGTACATGCTACTTGTGAGAGGATGTTAGCAGCCTACAAATGCTATGAACTCCATGTGCTAAACTCCAACCAGCTGAAGCATGCAGTATCATCTTCGTACGTATCAGACAGCTATCTGGTGCTGAGGCAGAATGCCGATTTCAGGCCAAAGCGTGTCAAGATCATTCCAGAAATCAACATCGACAGCCATGTCGAAAAAATTAAATTCAGACATGTCCAGCTGTTCATGTGGGTATATGTTTGCAAACACCGGGTTTGAAACAGAAGACTGATCTATCGTGAAATCTGGCGGCAGACCGCTGGAAGACTCCTGCAGGATTGTCTCGGGGTAGCTCAGCGATGCGTGCTGAAGTTGGCTGTTTTTTGTGAGAGAATCAACTTTCTCGCATAAATCTCGCACGATTTTGGCCGCATTCTGTGCAATAGCAAACTTTGCGCCGAAGTTGTCAAATACAGACAGAGCTAGATCGATTGCAGCCCTAGCTTCGACGGCCAATGGTACATACGGATAAGCTACTAAAAAGCCGATGAGTGTCATGGCTGAATTCCATTGGCAGTAGTACGCCTCATGCCACCCGTCGAAAATCGTTGTCTCCGCTAGCACTTGTTGCGTGATCTTCGACAGCATAATGGCATGACTAGCACATCGCATGGACATCTCCTCTACTAAACTTCCTGGTAGTGGTTGCGACGTGAAAGATATCAAGGGTCTATACAGGTTAACACTCAGGTGGTGGTATGTGTGTTCAAGGAGTAACCGCTGTCGCTGCAGCCAAACGGGGGTAAATTGCTCGATAGATAGGCATGTACCATCCGTGGAGAAAGGCGTGCCATTGTTGAGGCGCTTCGATTTGAGGGATTGCGGAACACTGTCAACCCATTCCTGCAGGCGCTGGGTATGCCGTGCCAAAGCCTCGGCGCTGGCTTGTAGGACTCCAGGGTCATCCCATATGATCTGGTCACGCTGGACGTGGTTAATTTGATCATAGAAAGACGTGTACGCTGCTCGTACTGCTATGTATAGAGTGGTTTGGTAGAGATTAAAGCTTAGCCAAGTCTTATTGTCTCCAATAGGGGCAAATGTGGACCCTGAAGTCGCTGCGGCCTCCAGACTGTCACTGGGTAGGCATGGCTTGGCATAGGAGTCATGCAGCATGAAGGGACGGCCAAGTTTCATCCCTGCTTTAGAGTCCATGAGATATACTGACCACCACAAGCGCTTACGCATCTCACGATCTCGCTCAGGCATGTTCGACGGAGGATCTAGGTGTAGACCGAGGGTATAAGCGGTGCGCACAGCTAGGCTAACGGAATTCTCCATTCTGTTATGGAATGACCCGCCGCAAAGGTATACGGCACAAAGCAAGTGACATTGTAAAGTCGATATCGAAGGGCTTTCAAGTTCGTGTGTGAGCAATGTTTGCCCCCGCCAGTAGTGCCATCGACCTGCGACCATTGCATCTTTGCCTTCGACAAGGATGCCCTGTGACTCGCAAGGCAGTGTTGAAAGGTAGTACTGCATGCACATGGCAATTACAATGTCCACAAGCGCTGATGGTTTTCTATGCGTGCCGCCAATTACCCACAGCGATTGATAATGTTTCTTGAAGTGCGTCTCGTCTATGATTGGAAACAGAGACGTATGGTAGGTTTGCCAAAAGAAGCTGATAAAGTGTTCTTCCTGTATGAGGCTCAGATAGACGCCTGACGTTATGTCTTTGGTGAGAGGCGTATGCCGAGATGAGAGATCTGGCACTTCGTCACCATCGCCCATCCCGGTTCGGTCTAGCAAGTGGTTTTCTTTGGCTGAAATGGGAAGCAGCTGGTGTGCTGGGGAGGACTGTGAAAGCCTGAAGTTCAAGAATGCACTAAGACGCTGCACAAAAAAATATGACGAGGATGGCCCAAACCATGCATCGTTTGGGGAGCGAGCGGCGCGGAATTGTATACCGCCGGGAAATCGTTTCATGTCTGTACAGCCTGTGTCGTTTCCTGCACGCGCATCGTGAGATACCGATGGCGAGGAATTTGCCGGGGTAGGCAAGTTGTCACTGTCGTTGCGCTTTTGGCTGACTTGAGCCTCTAGTTGCTGGACTCTTTGTTTTAGCCAGGCAATTTCATCCCGAGCCTCAGCGAGAGTGGTCGCTTTGGGGACGCCGCTGTTACTGCAGCCCAGCCCCCTTATCGCGCACTTCGAACATGGGACTTTGTTGTCGCACTTTGTGCGACGCATTCGACATTCATCACATGCCCTGGCCACCTGCGCCCGCTTCCGACGATGCTGAGGCGCAGTCTGATGCTCAGCAAGGCCGGAGTCGATAGAAGGCGACTGGGTAGTCATGGTAGCTTGAGTCAGAGCACGGCGTAATAATGGGCTCTACCGTACATATTCATAGGATAGACCCATGGTTACGTGGTAAGGATCAGGATTCTATAGAACGGTGTACTAGATCTATATCATCCACGAGTCCAAGATATGATGCCTGGCGGTTGACATTCAATCTAAGCTTATCGCTCGGCCCTGACTAAGCAAATCACGTGGACGGCTGTGACCCCATCGTAGGCGGTGAGTGACTCAGACGGGCTTTGACTGGCCAAACCTGGAGCCGCCGCGGGACTCGCAGCACTAGTGCCAAAAAAGTAAGTGAGGGCAGCTTCTGCCTCCAACCACCATCGACAAATATCGATCAACTGCCCTTTGCTTCTGCACTACTCTTCAACCGTCTGCATTGCTCATGTCATTATCTCGGTGACCTCCTCTGACCCTTCTAGAGAGGTTGGCATTCCTCTAGAAGCGCCAAAATGTCCCAAGTAAGTAGCAGAGGACAAAGATGACACAGAAAAGAAAAAAAAAGGTTTTGTCAAGCTACAGCCCACTAAACTTGTTCCCATCTTCTTAGTATGCTGCGGAGCTTTGCACGCTCCTAGTCGAAGATAATTTTGGAGACCTTTTTGGAGTACGTATCACTGCAAAACTAATTGCTTCCGACTGTTCTGCTATTCTACATCTCGCAACTTAAAATTCCACTTTCTAACTCGGCTTCATCGCTAGCGCATCTACGCAACGCTGGTGCAGTACGGCCGTCTTACGCTTCTACGAATTCGAGAACATGCGCAAATTACGCACAAGCAATTGCTTCATGCTCTTGCGGCGATGGTGCAGATGCACCTCGTGTACCACTTCACATCATTAGATGATGGAATGACTTACTACGAGGCCAACGTGGATAATGCTTATTACTTGATACGCACAGGAAAGGTGCTGAAAGTGGTGGGAGAACGGCTGGGGCCCTATGCTGCACAGGTCATGGCTGCGATTGCGTACCACGGACATGTGCAGATAAGCGACCTTGAAAAATTGCCAGAACTCCAGGTCATCAAAAACCGCAGAACGTCGGCTCTCAACGGTGTTAGCCATGATGCTGATGAAGGAGAGTATAACGAAGGAGACAATCATGAAGGAGAGGAGAGTCAGGGTGAGGGTGAGGCTAATGGCGTCGATGATGGCAAGCTCACAAATGGCGATCATGCTGCGTCCAGTGCCCGCCTACAGACTACCCTGAAATTTCTGGCCGGCCATGGTTATATCTGTCGCGTCCGAGAACCCCACTTTCATAGTCTTTCCGATAACTTCCTTGAAGCCCAGCGAGAGGCCACGATGCAAGCGTCTGCAGATTCAAAAGGCAAGAAAGCAGCCGAAATTGAACAAAAGACAAAGGAACTTCTCGATAAGCGGCTGGATGCAGACCTGAGCCAGCGTTTCCTTCCATACGCTACCCTGCCCGCTGTCAATAAAAGACAACATTCTAATGGCCACTCAGCACACCCTGCCAAACGACGGCGACTGGAATCACCAGAAGATGAAGCAGAAGATAATGATGACTCTGACGATGAAGATGATCAGTACGACATCAACGAGCATCAGACGATGGAAGTAAGCTGAGAAGCGCATCCCCATTTCCAGGTCTTTACTAAGCAGTATCACAGTCTTCCTTGGTCGTTCGTGTGAATTATCAGAAATTAGACGTCGTTTTCAGAAACCGGCGTCTGGTGGAACTAGCCGTACAGAGCATATCACCAGTCACAGCACAGGTATATGAGACACTTCTCCGGCTTATCGAGTATCGCACACCCCGTTGCCGGGAAACGGCCGAGTTACCGCGCGAGGGTGAAGAAAACGAAGCAGAGATTGTGCCAATCACGTTGCAGCGACTTGTTAACGAGATTGATCCTCAGCTCAATCTCTCTGCGGGACTTGGTCCTAGCAACAACCCACATTCAACAACTAAAAACAACAAGCGTGCATTGCCGAATGGTGTGAATGGTAATCATTTTGATCATGATGATTACGATGATGACAACGACCATACCAATGGAACACAGACTACAACTACACGCGCATACGATGTGGACCAACACCTACACCTCCTGGCGCAACCGCCATACCGCCTATCCACCCGACAATCCTCGGGATCAATACCAACCTGGGTCGTTGAATTCCGGCATCTCGCCCGGAAACTTCGACATCTTGAGATCGAACGCATCGTCGGCCTAAAATTCGGCCGGATCGCCCTCCGACTGATCCGCATCTTACACGCCAAGGGCAAACTCGACGAAAAACGTCTTCAGGAAATCAGCCTCGTCTCCCAAAAGGATCTACGCCAGATCCTCGCCCAGATGCAAGAAAACGGCTACGTTGATCTGCAGGAAATCCCCCGCGACTCGCAGCGCATGCCCTCGCGAACCGTGTTCTTGTGGTTCTACGACCCAGACCGCGTCGGCCGCAACTTGCTACATGATACCTACAAAGCCATGTCGCGTTGCCTGCAACGGCTCCGCGTCGAGCGCGCCAGATGGCAAGACCTGCTCGACAAGACAGAGCGTTCCGATCTGCGCGAAAATCTAGACCTGTATCTGAACGACGCCGAAAAGGAGAAGTTGCGGCAGTGGCGAGAAAAGGAGGCCTTGCTGCTCGGCGAGGTTTCGCGGTTGGATGATCTGGTGGCTGTTTTTAGAGATTTCTAGCCTCTCCTTCCCATCTTGATGTTTATGTTGTGTCCTGTTCCAAAGAAATTGGACTGGTGCATATGTCACGAATATTATTGCTGCTATGGGAAACATCGCGTGCTTGTCACGATCATCGTTGATGTGCATTGATAAAACAAAGAGAATAACGGAGAAAATCGAAGCAGATGCATAGCGTGGCTGTACTTTTATTTTGAGCAGGTCAATTTCAGCCAAGAGATTGGTCTATTGGGAATTTTACTATCTACAATGTGACACGTTTTTATATCTCATCTGCGCAAGTAAATCCAAGTATCTCTTATTATACGGGACGTAACCCGATTTGGTTCTCCGCAGACAAGTCAATCTAGTCATTGACATCAAACAAAATCGCTTCGTATTCGACGTGAAGAATGATAGGCTAATGTACACGGTCCAAAAATGCTCGTAAAAGGTACAGTCTGATATTAAGCCCAAAAAAAGCTTGCAAAAACGGTTGACAATGGAGACGTCTCATCTCTTCTTTTTGTTTTCCACCTTATTAGCCGCCTCACGAACCTTGGGACGAGAGTTGGCGTCAGTCGCTGCGCCTTCCTCCTTTACCCCCAAAGCCGAAGCAGCTATACTAGCCAACGAGTTTGCCAAAAATCCACCGACGAAATATGCCACCACGGCGATGATCACCGTGTACACAGCGGTAGGCACCAACGATCTGGGAAACACGTTGAACAAGAACGGATCCAAGATGATATCTGCCGTCACCGGCGGCACATGTTCCATCAGCGTCTTGTTGGTGGTGAAATAATCGGCGGCAGCAAATATGCGCAGGAACAGGATAGACTCAGCCTGCGGAGAGGCGAGGGCTGCTAAGGGGTCGTTTTGTTGCTCTCTGTGGCTTTTTATAGTGTTGTGATCGTGGTGGTCGTGTAGGCGCGCTTTGGGGGGCTGTAGAGACGAGGTGCCGTCCGGTCGGGATGAGGAGGATGACGCGCTGGTGAGACGGGTGTTGGAGAATTTGAGGAGCGCTGGGAGGAGAGATTGGGAGGATACTATTTCTTGGAGAGGGTGGGTGGTGAGCGAGAAGGAGGTGGGTTGCTGAGGGCTAACGTTAGCATGGTTGCAAGTCAATTCGAGTAGCTGGCATCAATGAAGCCCACTCACAGTAGCCAGCCAGCAGATTCGCACCTCATACCGCTGGCCCGGGTTGAGATCTTCCAGGTAAAACCACGATTCCGAGCCATATGGTTGCTCGGTGGTTGGGAACGAGCGCTGCAAAGAAGTCCGGAGCATGGACTCTGTCGGCGACAGACGGTCCAGGCCTAGGTCATCAATGGCGGTGTTCTCGACTGGAACTGTTGCTGGCGGCGGGGCCACGAAGATGGTCTTTTCAACATTTCCGGCTGCAAGCTGGATAAAGGCGAGGATGACCAGCAGCGGGAGGCAGATGGTGTTGAGGGTTAATGCATGCATGGCGCTGTTTCTATATATTCGAGTATATAGCTGGCGAGAAGGAATGCTGGTTCGTGAACGACGTCGATGCGGCGCTATAAAAGAGCGAACGGCAACGTCTTTTCAATTGATTTTAACCATCCTCCTCCAGATAAGCCGCGTCAGCTCTGGCTGCAGACACTGCGATGAGAGTCCGCAATCGATGGGGAAGTCTCATAAAGAAAGCAGACAGACGATGTCATTTGGCAGCGATGATCTGCGCTGCAGGAAGGAGGGAGCGTCATGGAGGAGGTCCGGGGAGGCGCCGTGGCCAATCAGCACGGAAGTCGCCGCGGACTTCAGCATCGGGCCAATCAGGCGCAGCTGTGTGGCGGCCCCGCTAGTTCGGCCCATCGCCAAGCCCGCGCGTGACCCAAAGCGGCATGGTTTGTTTGGGCTCTGCCAAAAAGGGGTTCGGCCAAAAACGCGAACCGCCTTTATCGGCGCTGACTAAGCAGGACATGTTTGGGAGGATGCACGCGCTTAGGACTACGTGTTTACTGCATTGGCCGTCATTCTCCTTGGTCTGCAGACAGTGCAGAGCAAATATACCATACGCAGTGCGATAAAGTACGCCGTAGGCTTATCCTTTCCAGCCAGAAATCCACTAGCAAATTCTACTAGAGATGTGCAATCATATGGATTCCTCAGGCACTAGCTGCTAGCACGCGCTATTTGGGCCCGCCCGGGCCAATCAGCGCGACGTGCTCGACCAGACCGCCAGGCCCGCACGCGCGCTGGCAAAGGCGGTCGGTGTTAGTTAACCTCGCATGTCCACAACAAAAACGTTGGGCCCTTTTTTGCCTTGTTGTCACGCCTCTCCGGGTCTGTCTATCAATTCGGTCCATTAACGCACCGTGATTACTGCCTCTTTTTCTGATCCTCTTCCCTCTCTTCCCTCTCCAATCCCTACGCACTCGCCCCTTCCTGTCTTGCTCTGTGATCGTGGTATGTGCCGCCTGTCCTTCCCCTGTCTCCTTTTTACCCCTCCCTCGTCGGAATGCGGGAAGCCTATCTCTTCCCCCCCCCTTTTTGGGCATGACCGGCTTGTCAGTGCTAATCCGCGGTGCAGTCATTTGAAAAGACGGCAAGATGAGAGAAGTCATTAGCTTGAACGGTATGTCCAGTCTAGATACGATCCGTTTGCTACAGCCGACATTTGTTTGTTGTGGTGAGAGACGCGTTGTTGACTCAGTGAATCAATAGTCGGTCAGGCCGGTTGCCAAATTGCCAACTCTTGCTGGGAGGTACGAACAAACAATGCGGAACAAACTGCTGGATTTCGAGTCGTGTAAACTGACAAGGAGATAGCTTTACTGCCTTGAACACGGTATCCAGGTAGGTTCCACGACTCGCGACAGCGACGACATCAGGATCTTGTATCCCACGACCAGCTGACTAAACTCGATCACAGCCCGATGGATACTTGACTGAGGAGCGCAAAGCCCAGGAGCCTGACGAGGGCTTCAGCACTTTCTTCTCCGAGACCGGTACGTAGCAACGCCAAAGTGATGACAGTTCCAGGTCTCGACAAATTCAACATATCTAACCCGCGAGTCGTCAATAGGACAAGGAAAATATGTCCCCCGTACTATCTACTGTGACTTGGAGCCCAACGTGGTCGACGAAGTCCGCACCGGTACCTACCGAAGCCTGTTCCACCCCGAGCAAATGGTGACTGGCAAGGAGGATGCCTCAAACAACTATGCCCGTGGTCACTACACCGTTGGCAAGGAGATGATCGACCGTGTTCTCGACCAGGTCCGTCGTGTTGCCGATAACTGCGCTGGCCTGCAGGGTTTCCTCGTCTTCCACTCGTTCGGTGGTGGTACTGGCTCTGGTTTCGGTGCCTTGTTGATGGAGCGTCTCTCGGTCGACTATGGCAAGAAGTCCAAGCTCGAGTTCTGTGTTTACCCAGCTCCTCAGAACGCCACCTCAGTTGTTGAGCCGTACAACTCCATTCTTACTACACACACCACTTTAGAGCATTCCGACTGCAGCTTCATGGTTGATAACGAGGCCATCTACGACATTTGCCGTCGCAGTCTCGGAATTGAGCGCCCTGGATATGACAACCTCAACCGCCTGATTGCTCAAGGTATGTTGTTGTTGTTGATTGAGCAGCCTTGGGTGCATTGCTAATCTTCTCAGTTGTCTCTTCCATCACTGCTTCCCTGCGATTCGATGGTTCTCTTAACGTCGACTTGAACGAGTTCCAGACCAACCTTGTGCCATACCCTCGTATTCACTTCCCGTTGGTTGCCTATGCTCCAGTTATCTCTGCTGCCAAGTCCCTGCACGAGGCCAACTCTGTCAACGAGATCACAATGTCTTGCTTCGAGCCCAACAACCAGATGGTCAAGTGCGACCCTCGCAACGGCAAATACATGGCTACTTGCTTGTTGTACCGTGGTGACGTTGTGCCCAAGGACACCCACGCCGCTGTTGCTACTCTCAAGACCAAGCGCACCATCCAATTCGTCGACTGGTGCCCTACTGGTTTCAAGATCGGTATCTGCTACCAACCTCCCCAGATGGTGCCCAACGGCGATCTCGCCAAGGTCAACCGCGCTGTGTATGTTATTCACTTTGCACTTTTCTACATTTATCCATTCGCTAGAAGGTAGGCTGACATATAATAGATGCATGCTGTCCAACACAACCGCCATTGCCGAAGCCTGGTCTGCTCTCGACCACAAGTTCGATCTCATGTACTCCAAGCGTGCTTTCGTGCACTGGTACGTTGGTGAGGGTATGGAAGAAGGTGAATTCTCCGAGGCTCGCGAGGATTTGGCCGCTCTTGAGCGCGATTACGAAGAAGTCGCCAGCGACTCGCTTGAGGAAGACGAGGAAGTTGAGGCCGAATACTAGTTGTCCAGTCTCGCCCCCAGACGGACTCTTTCAAAGAGGGTTGTGTAATGCTCCGTTATATACCCAATCCATAATCTTACCTGTTTTTATTTCTCTTTCAATTCTCCCTTCTCTCCTCCCCCTGATTGCCCCTCTTTTACTCCTGTCGATTCGATTCTCTTCCTACCCGCTTTCTGCAACGAAACTCTACCTAGTTTGATTGACTGCCTTGCCGTTCCAAATTGAACCTAGAATGATTGTTGTAGCGCCTATCCCTCGAATCACTCACTTTCCGGTTGGTGACAGCTTGTAACAACGCTCAAAAATTCTTATATTAATACTATCGTGTTTATTTGAAGGTGTGGTCTGAGTATGCTCCAATATTGTTTCATAGAGAATTACAGGTTAGACCAACAAATTAGGCATAAACATAAAATCCGCGCCCTGCTGTGATTGCTGCGTGTACCCTTGATGTCCAAGAGATCCCATTAAATCCTTTCAAAATGTACAACAGGAGTAATGCATAGTATAATTTAGATGTTCACCAAGAAAGAGCCGCAATAGGAATAGAAAACTATATGCATTGCTTCACATCCACAAGCCAATCACATTGCTCCGTGTTGAACGCAATACGACTATTACGGTTGGCAATACAGTACCGTAAGTAATTACGTCCAGCCGCCGAGCAGCCCCGGCCGGCTCTGGGAAACCAACCCCCCAACCTCACCTCATCATTGCTCGCCCATCCAATTGCAGAGCTCCGTGGCTCTTGAGCTCGTTTTCCTTCCTTGTAACATTTTATCCAGCTTCTGTTACAACCAAACGCAACTCCTCCCTCAGTCCTCTTTCGACTTTCCCCGTTTCTATTCGTCGGTCGCAGTTGAACGTGCGCCAGACAGACCAGACCACCTTGACCAGCATCCAGTTGGCAGACAACAGGCCGGTTTCCAGCATTTATCGCGGCTTTTACTCGTCTCCGCATGATCCTTGCTACTTCTCGACTGGGTGCGAAGTTATCTCTGCTCATATTTTAGCATTAGCTGGCTAGCCGGCGCTGTCCTGTTTACTGGTTGAGGAGCGCGCAGAGTAGTCCTACGGGAGACAAACGTTGGGGCCTTGCGGTCAGGAGAGGATGTCGGAAGCAGGTGAGCTATTTCTTTCCTTCTAGTTCTATAGAAATTGCATTTACCATATGACAAGACTTATTCATTGCAATCAATCCTACTAAATTTTGAAGTCATCTGGAAGCTAATCTTGTCCTCTCCGCAGCGCCTCCCAACCTGAACCTCACCCCGGAGGAAAAGCGGGTTTTCTTTCAGCTATTTCAAGCTGCCGATTCTACGAATCTCGGTGTTGTCACAGGCGAACATGCTGTACCATTTTTTGAGAAGACAAAGCTTCCTCCTGACACTTTAGGCCTGGTATGCTTGCCGATGAGATAATCTATATACTACTGGATGACGAAGATGCTCATTGAATTCATTTCCTAGATATGGCAAATAGCAGACAAGGAGAACAGAGGCCTACTTACCCCCTCGGGGTTTTCGATGGTTCTGAGGCTCATTGGACACGCGCAGGCTGGGCGTGCTCCAACGGAGGAATTGGCTCTACAACGTGAGTGTTTTTCCCACGTCATGTCTGCTTTAAATTAATCAGCCCGTCCACCATTATAGCCGGACCGTTACCTCGATTCGAAGGTATTCAAGTTGGAACTAATCCTGGCACTCCGTCTCGCCCGTCTACGGCGAGTCCTCCCCCCGCTCCAACTGCTGGGACCCCAGTTAGGGTTCCGCCTTTAAACCCAGAAGATGGGAGCAAATTCAACTCATTGTTTGAGAAATCAGATACGCCGAATGGGTTTATGTCAGGTATGTTATTATTATAAAAGCATGCGCTATAGATACATAGACGTATTGTGTTTACATGGCGTTCAATAGGGGAAACGGCAAAGCAAATCTTCGAACGTGCACGACTACCGAACGAAGTTTTGGGAAGAATATGGAATCTTTCCGATACCAAACAGCGCGGACAGCTCGATGCCACCGAATTTATAATTGCTATGCACCTTCTCACCTCTTTCAAAACCGGTGCAATGCGGGGAATCCCTTCAACTCTCCCCGCTGGCTTGTACGAGGCAGCAGCCAGACGAGGCATCGCCCGCACCGCGACCGGGTCTCGCGCCAGCCCGGATGTCGTGCCTCCAGTACCAGCTATTCCAACCCAATTTACTGGATCTCAGCGAACTCAGAGCCCATTGAGCAGACCCCCCTTCTCACCTCTTTCGGCGCAGTCCACGGGCGCCGAATGGTTGATCAGTCCTCAGGAAAAGGCACAATTCGACACCATCTTCGCAACTGTTGATACAGCAAAAGCTGGTAGGATAAGTGGCGATCAAGCGGTTGCATTCTTTACCAACGCTCAACTGCCTGAAGATGTCCTTGCCCAAATATGGGATCTTGCTGATATCGACGCCGATGGTCAACTTACTAGAGACGAGTTTGCTGTGGCTATGTATCTGGTGCGGCAGCAACGAGCCAAGAAAGATTCGTTGCCTGCAGTTCTACCTCCTGCTCTGATTCCTCCTAGTATGCGCCCGCCACAAGCAATACCAGCAAAACCGGTTGCGGCTGCCCCTCCACAACCGGCGCCAGCACCATTGCCTCGCTCAGCGGCCGAAGATCTGTTTGGACTTGATGCTTTTACCGCTCCAGCCCCTGCTCCAGCCCCAGTCCCAGCCCCAGCTCAATTCCCACAATCTACAGGAGGCTCAAATGCGCCATTTCAATCCCCTGGGTCGCCTTCCTCGCGCACATCGCAACAAGGCCCGCCGTCTTCCGTCTTTAAGCCATTTATCCCGTCATCTCAATTTGGCCAGAGTCTGAACCCACAGTTGACCGGAACTGGAGCCGTGACAAAGTCTCCTCCTCCAGCTGATGATCTTCTAGGAGACAACGACCCTGAAGAAACCAAGAAACTGACCAATGAGACTACGGAGCTGGCCAATTTGTCCAATCAAATTGGCTCTTTATCTAGGGAAATGCAGAATGTGCAGTCACAACGTGCATCCGCGGAACAAGAAATTACTCAGTCCTCTCAGCAGAAACGTGACTTCGAAGCGCGATTGGCTCAGGCCAGAACTATGTATGAAAAGGAGTTGAAGGACTTCAAAGCTCTCGAGGTTCGCTTGAATGCTTCTCGGGCCGAAACCAAGAAACTCCAACAGGACTATTCTCTTATTGAAGCAAGTCGTCAGGATCTGCAGAACCAATACGAGCAGGTTTCTGCTGCACTTGTCGCTGACCAGACCGAGAACGAGTCTTTGAAAGAAAAGATTCGCCAAGTTAATGTGGTGATCAGTCAGTTGAAGCCAGCTCTGGAAAAAGCTCGGTCCGACGCCCGTCAGCAGAAGGGTCTTGCTGCAATCAATAAGAAACAATTGGCCACAGTTGAAGGAGAACGAGACAAGATTCAAGGCGAGATCGACACCCTCGCAAGAGAAGCTCGAGAAGCCCAGGAATCCTCACCGGAAGCCGTCTCTCGCCAGGTGACCGGTGCAAGTAGCGTGGCCAGCCCGGCCTTATCAGCTGCCAGCCAGCAAACAAATCCATTTTTCAGACGTACAACCACAGAAACGTCTGAAAGGACAGTTTCTCCTGCCGCTCCTAGCTCGCAAGCTGCTTTTGATAGTCTTTTCGGCCCTTCTTCTAGCCAGCAATCAATCTCCACTCCACCTCCAGCAACCTCATTCGGAGCCGCCTCACCTTTTGCACGCGCACAAAATGCCTCTCCGAGTCCAAACAACTCGGGGATACCAACCCCATCTATCTCTCCTCCCCCTCAAGCCGCAGTTGTGCCTCCCGCTCCTTCCCAATCGCGGCAAATGACCCCCAGTGTTCTTCCACTAGAAGCAAACAATCAGCCTCCTTCGGGAAATACATCCACTGCAGTATCACCGCCTGCTAGTCGTTTTGGGGGACCAGACACGTCTGATATTTGGAGCACACCTCCTGAACCTGCAACCAATAATGTCGAGAGTGGAAAATTGACCGCGCAGTCACCGTTTGATGAAGTTCCAGGGCCTGCTGCTGAGGAACGCGTCGCTTCTCCTGTGACGCCTTCGGCCTCAATGCCAGGCGCTCTACCTGTTGAGACACCGGTTGAGAGCCCGCAACCTGCTCAAGAATCGTCGGAGAAAGTGAAAGACCAAAGTTTCGACGAATTATTTGGTAATGTCAGCCGCCAACGTTCCTACTCACAGAAGGCTAGCGACTTTGATGAAGCCTTTGCCGGTATGAAACCACGTGGTACGGAGCCAACAGCCAACGGTTCTGGAGAGTTTCCCCCGATCAGGGAGTTTGAGAACGACGACGACGATGACGATAGCACAGACAGTGAGGCGCAAATGGGATTCGATGACAACTTCACTCCAGCTTCTCCGCCACGCCATGAGGAACATTCCAAAAACGAATCTATCGATTCAGCGCAGCTACAAGCATTCCCTATTCCTGGCAGTAGCGTGACGCCTTCGCAGCCGCCACCTGCTGATGTCGAGAATTCTCCACCTAGCTATGGCACCACCACCGCCGATGACAAACCAGAGGGCTTCCCTCAAGCATTTCAAGGCCTCCTCCCTAGCCGAGAAGACCCGACTGTAGCTCCTGATGCACCCCACGCTGTTGAATCATCTACTGGCGCACCCATCGTTGCTGGTGAGCCGCAGCAAAAGGCCGGTCCAGCCGATTTTGACGCAGCCTTTGCAAATCTCAATCTAGCCCCTGCCACAGAGGATGATTCAGACGAGGACGAAGAAGCAGCCCCATCTCACCAGCGACAGAATGACGATTTTGATTTCTCGTTCGCGCCTCCTCAAGCCGCCCCTGCTGCCCCAGCAGCACCCAACACAGCAGCAGCAGATTTCTTCAACTTTGACAACAACTTCGGTGCCCCTGCAGCGGGAAATGCCGCTGCTCCATCATCCTCAACAGCAGCTCCAGCGGCAGCAGGAGACCATGATTGGAACGCTCTCTTCGCTCCTCTCGACAATGCCAACAAATCCTCTGCCGCCAGCAACGGCGGCGTCCCCGCTCCAACCTCAGGCTCAACTACAGGAAACCACACAAATGACAACACAAAGCCACCGGGCTGGGCCCTCGGCACAGATACCGGCGAAGATGACTTGATCCTGCAGCGACTAACGGGCATGGGATTCCCGCGCGACGAGTCACTCGCCGCGCTAGAGAAATTCGACTATAACATTGACAAAGTAAGCCAATACCCCCACCCTTCGTAAATGAGATATCTATGTCTCTGGATATGTGAGAGAGTGGCAACTAACATTCTCACCCCTAGGCTGTCGACTACCTCACCTCTCGCTCTTGATTAGATCCGTCCAGCCTAGTCTGAAGCATGCAAAATGATTTTAATTCTGTCTGTCTGTCTATCTGTCTTGTCCGCACCGTCGATCCGTTGTATATAATATCTACTTATCGCTCTGTCAATGCCATCTTTCTTCCATCTCTTTTTTCCATTCGTTTCTTCTGTCGCTTACATGCACCAGTCTTGATGATCTTATATTACACCATGTTTGTACCCCGTTTTCCTCGCGAATGCTTTCCAAATCCACCAGTAAAGAGCTCTCTAACATTATGTGATGTGTCCCAATCATTTATTAAACTACAACATCGCAATTATGTTAGCCACTCAGTGTTCATCCATATTTATAATTGTTCGTTTATGTATATTTTAATAAACATCCTACCTACCTCAAATTAAGTTATGTGTTTGTCCGTCGATGTTTGTATATTTATGTCTATGTGAAAGAAAATTGTTCCCCCCTTCTACAATTCAAGGAGGAATGCAGAGGGAAAGAAAACGTTGTAAACAATTTGAACTAGAATTGGAGTAAACTTGTATAGACAGTAGAGAGTACTACCACCTTACACATAAGCAAGTGGTATCGGGCACATACGGATCACGCAATGAGAATGTTATAATAAACAACGAGAACTTAGCTCGGCAAAACCTTTCAAGACAGGATAACAACAACAAACGTAACAATGAGAATGAGAATGAGAAGAGAAAGAGGCAGGGCCTACCAGCCGCAGCTTGAGTAGGCTGGTATTTGTCAAGTGCTCTTATGAATCACGAATTTTTCTCGTGGATGGTTGACACTCGTTGCAAGGAGACAACTGGCATCAAACAAAGTTAGTATCACATTATCTCTAATCTCCGACGTAATGGCAGAATAATCTCTTACCAAAATCTTCCAGCGATCGTTGCCTCGGACTCGGACTCGGGCTTCTGCCATGCATCAAATTGTTAAATCCTGCCGAGCCTTGGAGAAGATAGAACAGGCCGCCCATGACGAAGAATACTCCAATAGAAAAGATCCAAACTCGGACGATTGCAACCAAAGATGTCGGACCCGCCACAAACCAGCCAAAAACGCAGAACAACGTAGCGAAAATGTCGACCAGAAGAACCGCTGCAATAAGCTGCCACGATGGCATTGACGACCAGAAAGGTCCGTTTGCGCGGGTGATGAAGATGAGCCAGTTCTCTGTCAGAGCGATCTCTAGGAATAAGACAGAGTCTCGCTGGCCGTGGCCTTCGATAATACCCCCGTTTTCTCCGCCGACAAGCATGGTGTGTAAGGTGATCCAGGTGCCTACGAATAATACTAGACCGAGTATAATTGACATCCCCCAAAGCCGGGGTAGATTCCACTTGACTGGAGTTTTTGAGTAAGGGGCATGGTCGTATGCAATTGCCAGAGTCGCGATATCCGCAAAAATGGCAATGAACACGACTAGTTGAAGGTTGAGGCTATCATTGTAAAGACAAATCCAAGCCCCAAGGAAGAATTCAAGATGCATCGACAGAGCAATACGATAGACCACATAAGCGTACATTCGGTGGAAAATCTGGCGTGAAATTTTCAGCGCGTCGATTATTGCTGACAGACCAGGTGCGAGGAAAACGATATCGGCAGCTGATCGAGCAGCGTCTGATGACCCTTCTACAGCAATCCCCGTATCTGCTTTCTTTAGGGACGGCGCGTCGTTGACTCCATCTCCTGTCATAGCAACAAGATATCCTCGTTTTTGTAGAATCTCTACAACGGCGTATTTGTGTTGGGGAAATACTTCAGCAAATCCGTCCGCAGCTTCGACGAAATCATAGACTTCAGAACCAGGCATATCACCACCTCCGCCGAGACCTAGTTTCTCTGCGTTGTAGACGTTTGTACCGAGTCCAAGTTGTCGAGAAGTCTCACGGGCAATGCCCACTGCATCTCCAGTAAGCATCTTGACCGATAGGCCGAGGGTCTTCGCCTCGCTGATCGTTTTGAAAGTGTCATGACGAGGTGGGTCTGCACATGGCATGATACCCAAAATTTCCCAATGATAACCTTCACGTTTTCGAGCAATTCCTAGAGAACGAAAGCCGCGAGTTGCAAACTCAGCAACTTTGTTCTTGTATGCGGTGTCGATTGCCTCTGGAACAACATGGTCCTCCTCGACTGTCTTTAGAACAAATAGCGGCGCCCCTTTGACACAAGTTATTCTATCCCCTTCTGGTGACTGAACTATAGCAGTGACTTTCTTCGATACTGAATCAAAGGGATAGAATTCAAGAACGCGGTATTGAGTAAGAAGCCTTTTAGCATCAGGATAAAATCGAAGATTTTTCAGAAATACCTTGTCGATGGCATCGATACCTTTCTTCTTGCGTGAGGCTGCCAGACACGCAGTTAACATGAGCTCTTCTCGGTCAACACCAGGAACGGTATATGGATCTGCTAGGGAGAGTTTATTCTTTGTCAATGTGCCAGTCTTGTCCGAGCACAAAATCTCCACACCAGCAAGTGATTCGATTGCTGAGAGCCTTTGCACAATAGCTCTTTTCTTCGCTAGATAGGCAGCCCCAACTGCCATGGTAGTGGTGACCACCGCTGGGAGTCCAACTGGGACGCCGATTATGGTGATTCCGAGTGTGAATTCGAGTATCTTCGAGATATTGACCGATCTGTAGAAAGAGGCAACCCAAACCCACAAAATACACCAGATGATAGATGCTAGCAACGCTGCTCCAATGCCATTGAGAACCTCTGTGAAGTGTCCACTTCTAGAAGACGCGGTATTAACCAAAGCAGCTGCATGCCCTACAAACGTGTTGTCTCCCGTCGCAGTTGTAATCAAGAAAGCTTCACCTCGTTTGACGGCGGACGAGGCGTAGCATATGTCACCGCGGTGTTTATCCACGGCCAAGGATTCTCCGGTAATGGATGATTGGTCCACTTGCAGAAAAGCATCTTCAGTTACGATTTTTCCATCGGCAGGAACAATGGTACCCTACACAGATTAGTACATAACCACATCAACTTAACAGGCTAATTACCTCTTCAATATGTATAATGTCTCCAGGCACGATGTCCGAGGCTGCAATCTCCTTCATTTCACCATTTCTCAGCACCCAGGCTTTGAGGGCCAGTGTTTTCTTGAGCTCGTCAACAATCGATCCTGCCTGGTATTCTTGAACGAAGCCGACGGTAGCGTTAAGCAGGAGTAGCCCACATATTACTCCAAGATCAACCCAGTCTTGAAGACCTGCAGCCAACACTGCCGCAGCCTATATCATCAGTGATTAGCGCTGTTATGATGCTGCCTTGACGTGGTTGATACTAACTTCCATGACAAACTGAATGGGACCGACGAAGAACATCAAGATTTTGGAAAGCATGTGTTTTTTCTCTTCCGTTTTCATTTGATTCGTCCCAAATTTCTTTCGCCGAGAAGTCACTTCCGCATCGCTAAGGCCTGTGAGAGGATTGGTTTGTAATAGCTCCTGGGGAACGTAACGACGACTGTTAGAATCTTCTAAGATATCCTCCTCGTCCTCGAGCTGATCACCATGCGAGTCTAGCTCTTCAATAAGTGCATCCATATCTTCTTCAAGGTCGAATTCCGCGCAAGACCTATTATTTTCCGTATTGTTACCTGGCAATTGAACGGCCTCGACAGTGGGAAGGATTGTTCGGGCCTTTTTCTCCCCCCTTTTGGGCGCGTCATGTCTGTCCATGATGTGCATTTGACGTTTATAGACGATGGTAGTCAGCAGCTTCTCACAGACAGATAGTAAGTACTGATTGACTATGCGATCAAGGATAGTTAACTCTGCAGGCGGAACGATGAGCGGCTGTCGATTCTTCGTCGGGCGTAAGCATGCACACGACAGCGGTAGGGAGTATGAAGGAGTATGTATCAATGTCAACGTGTATAGTATATGTTATACTAAGCCAGCAACAGTTGAAAACAGAAAAGCAGTTAGTGGATGAAGGCGTAAGTGAGATGAGATGAACGAGGCATGTTGAAGAGCGGCAGTGCAGGACTCGAGGTTCTGCTGTGGGAGGCAGTGACGGCCGTTGCTGGCAGGAGCGCCTCCAGCAACAAAAAGCAAGAACACACGCTTCTTCTTCATCCGATGCTTTCCATGTAGCTACAATTCTATATCAGAAGATGCTAAGGTAAGAGCCAATCCAAGAGGGAGAGAGCAATAGCAGGCATATGAGAGACGGTCGTTGACTAGGGTTCGAGAACGCGCACATCCTACACTAGATGGTGAGTTTGAGCAGCCAAGTCGCGAGTATAGTGGTCTCTTTTTAGGTGAAGCTATAATAGCAACCTGCAAACGAGAAATTGAGGCAGATTCCTGCATGAACATGGATTAGGGCTTTCCAAGACAGCGCCTGATTGGCTGGGACTGGGCATACTGGCTGGTTACATAAGCGGGCCGACGCGACGTCATGTTTGCTGTCGATAAGATAAGAAATCCTTGTCCTCGACGAGACGACATGCTCTGCAATGGATATTCCTAGCCATGGCACGCTGAATATTGCTTCAATGTGTGCATTCGCCATGGAGGTTTGATATGTGATATCAATATACATGCTCAGACGCGATGAATGGCAAACAGATCCCGGGGTTTTACTGGGGTGAGTTTGTTTGCTGCCGTTGTTTTACTTAAACAGCGAGCGAGAACCGGGCATTGAGGAAGGCTTGTGCTGATGGAACAACAGATCCAGACAAGAAAAAGTACTTCCGCATTCAAGCAAACCATGTTGCTCCCACGGGATCGCAGTACTCCAGGGAAGCCGTCAAGAAGAGGAAGATTGATAACGAGGTACTTCGACCACCACATCATCGCTCACACCATACCTTTGCTAAACAATTGATCAGCATAAAAAGCGCAAAGCCATTATTGGTCATCGCGTACGCAGGGAGCGAGTGCAAACGGCCCGATGTCTGGCGCCTACAGTCACCAGACTTGCCGCTGAAGTGGGCAACAGCCCAGTGCCAGGGCTGGTGAGAAAATCCCAGCTGGGCGCGGTTTATGTTAGCCAGCTCCAGAAGCAGAGAATTTGTGATTTTGATGCGATTGCCCCGTGGGCTTCCATGGCCGACTTTGTTCGTCACGGTCCGTCTGGTGTCATCGTCGCTGGTATTTGCTCCCAAGGTGTTCGTGGACTAGTGGCCAATGCTGATAATTAGATATAGGAATGGGAACGGGAAATGCCTGCAGAATATTGTAAGACGCCTTTTTACTCTGGAAGGAGAACGTTTATTAACGAGTTGCCGGTAGAGCATGCCCGCCATCATCGAAACACACCCAAAGGTGGAAGTATTATTCCGGCGACGCGGCCAAGCTGTATTTTGACTACAGAGTCAGTTATATGTGCTTCAGAATCCAGAAACTGTGCTAACAGGAAACAAAGCTGTCGTCAATTTCCATGTGCGAGTCGGGCCACTTCCTGTAAGCTTATAAACTTTTGTAAGTGGTTCAAAACTGACGACAAACTAGAGCCACAATGGACAGCGGCAACAGAGGAGAATCAGCATTAGGCATCGGATTCTTGAACCAGATGAATGCTATGGATGTAGAAGGGTCCTGGCAAGATCGTCGTGAGTCAAACCTGCACACATTCACGAATATACTAACAAGTATTTGGAAACCAGACATCCCCATGAGCCGCATCGAAGACACCGCCACGCTGTGGTGCTCAGCAGCCCGACCTGAACCCGAGAACCCCCTATTTGCAGTCGGGACTTCTGACGGTCTTTACACTGTAGCCGTGAATCCGGACCGCCTGACGCTGACGCGAGCGCACATACCGATTCCGCAAAAGTCCAGCGGTGGCGGACGGAAAAACTCGAGTAATAACCATAACCGCAACAAAGGCATTTCGACAGATTTGCTCGCCGTGGAATGGCTCTCTGGAACAGTCATTGCGTCTGGATTTCGAAATTCGTTTTTGTATCTGAGCGACCTGCGCAGCAACGGACACAGCCAGCGAATCAAGCATCCGCAATCGATTGAGCAGATTCGAAAGCTTGACGATTATCGGCTTGTTGTAGCAGGGTACAGAGCAGTATGTATACTTTATACCGTTTACCGAAACTATCAGTTTCTCCAGCGTCTGACTTTTTTCTGCTTCTTTTAGCTTCATATGTACGACCTACGCTATCCTAAAACCGAAACAGGGGGACTAAAACACCGCCACCGCAATGACATGATGGCGCCCGCTGCATCGACAGCGCCATACCTTGTCTTTGACGACTACACCTGCGAAATAAGACATAAAATCGATACCAACCAGGAACTGGGCTTGCTTGCTGGAAGTACGTTTCACCTATCTTTTCTCTTTACATTTCAGCAGCTAACTGACGAGGGGCGACAGTAACCCACAATCAAACCATTCAGTTCTACTCCCTCGCTGATGGATCTGTTGTTTCATCTGGACCGTCCCTCTCAGCAGCAGCACAATCTTCTAACACAGGAAATATCTGTCGCATTCTTTTCGAGGAGTACGAATATCCCATTCACCAAAATCAGACGCCAAGGTTGCTGTATGCGCAGGGCTCGGTGATTCAAGAGTTAGAATGGTGATGGCATACTTACGCGACTATACATACCTTGACAGGCTACTTGATACCACATGATGCATTAGTAAAGTGTAATATGATCTGAATACCTTTAGAGAGGCTGCTGTACAGCCGTTAAACCACACGCTATGCAATATTCATTCAAGTGGACTAGATAATCATACAAGGTACAACCACCCCATTTCAAACATCTAACATCTAACACCAACCGAAACACACTCGCTGAATCAATATAAATAACCGCCATAACTGCTGACAAGAGATCAATCCAACCCTCCCGCCAGCCACTCCCCCACCTCCACGCCAATCCCCTTTGCCATGTCCCCGATCCAATCGCCCGAAACATTGATGCACCACTTCTCACCGGCATCAGCACTACTCGCTGCAGCGCCGGCGCCTCCACCAACGCCACCTCCAGCACTCGATGAAGGCACGACAAGCCGTAGCCGTCGCAAAGTCGCGAGCTCAGCGTATATGGAGTCTGCCATGGCTGCTGTATGGAGCGCGTTGGCGGGCGGATTTGGGTCGATAGCGTGGTATATCGCCATTAGCCTTTCCAGGCTAAAGGGGCGTGCTGTGAGGAGCGTTGATGACGCCGAGCTACCGACAAGTGCGTTAGCTGCAGCAGTACCACCGCCGCCACCACCTGCACCTGCGCCACCGGCAGCAGCACTCGCGCTAATCGCTGCCGAGGTAGTCTCAAACGCAGAGCTGAGCATTGACTTTGTGATTTTTGTCTTCACGCGCTTGGCTTTCCGGCCGGGGGTTGAGGATACGTTGTTGTCGTCGTCATCCAATTGGGCTTGGGAAAGCAGTTTGAGGCGCCGCCGATGGTGCGAGCGTTTGTTTCGCGCTGATAGGGATGAGGATGAGAATTTCGAGAAGAAAATGGTGTCGAGGCGTTGCGGGGTGTGTGATGCGACGTATGCTGATGTTAGGACTAGAGTTGGGAAGTAGGGTAGGGAAGGTAGTTTTGTTTCTTTTGCTGTCTCCTTTTTCTCCTTTTTCTTTCCTGTACGATGATCGTGAATACTGCCGTCTTGGTTCGTTGTGGTTGTAGCTTCATCGGTAGGGACGACGATATGATGAACCAACATTGATTCGCCTTGAATCTTGAACATGGCCCGATTCCGGAGTAAAAGCCTGGTGAAGTCCCACGAATCGCTTCCGCCTGTTGGCGGTGCCTCGCCTTGCACTATGGGCTGGATAAAACGAGGCCAGAGTCTGTCGCAAATGGACCTGAACGACGGTACCGTGCCGGCAGTAGGCCCCACAAGGGAGTCGTACACTGTTGCCACGAATTGGGTATAGATTTTCGAATAAGCTGCGTCGTAATTGATATCGTTATGCATAGCTTGGAGAGGAGGCGGACCGGAGGCTGTGATGATGCTGATTGCCTCTTTGCGGGTGTACGGTGGGAATGTTATGTGTGAGACGCCGGCAGACTGAAGGAACAGCGGGCGAGGGGTGGTGTTCATGATCAGGATGACTGTCAGGGATGGTATCATCTCTCCCAGCCTCGCCAGCGCCGCAAGAAGCATCTGCGATGCTTCGCGCTGCCTGTCAATGCCATCCAGGACCAGAACGACCTTGTCCCTTGCGCTCTCTCCTATTTCATCTCTTTGCTGCTGCTGCCGCTCCTTCCACACCGTGATAACATCCGTCAACAGAATCAACAACGTGCTCACATGCTCGCACTTGCCCTTTCCGAATCGCTCCCACTCATCCTCCATATTCAACGCCCTGAGTGTTTCCAGCAGAATCTTGGTAAGCAAGTGGCGGCTCGTAATGCACTCGACGCACCGAATGATTGCATGTGGAAGTTGGAGGGCGTTCAGCACCGCTCGCGTGATTGTCGATTTGCATGTTGCTGATATCCCGTACAGGACGAGGGAGGGTGGGCTCGGAATTATGGGCTGGTTTTTCCCTAACAGTTAGCTGACTCATTTATGCCAGTTTAAAACAGTGGATATACTCACATCAAGCAGCGCCGCGAGTTGGCGGATTTGAAGCTCGCGACATGGCCATTGTTGGCTCAAGGAACGAGTCAGGTTTTGGTGATGCTGGGGAAGAGCGCGAGTCATTGCGGTGCCATTTAGTAAAGAACTCCTAATATAACGTGTGTCAATTATTATATATGCCGTATACGGAGTTGACGCGCTCAATGAAGCTTTGCTGGCTGGTGGTTGAGCGCGTTGATGGTTTGGGTTGAGGTTGAGTGAGGCTAAACAATTATTGCCGCGGAGGACAGTTGGTCTGTGCGTCACCTTATCTTATCTGTTTAACTTACTATCCTGCTTTTTACAAGCAGTCTTGGTCTGACTTCAGAGTTGTATACTATAGATACAGTGATACACTACACCCTGCAGATTCTCAAATATGGATACATTCATCTAAGTAGAGCTAGGCTAAGATAGTTTCCGAGCAGCGTCGATGACCCCTCGAGCCTAATGATGGTACAAAGCAAGAAAACCAGAAATACACGAAGCATACAACAGAGAAGAGAAGAGAAGTTGAAAAAGAGAAAGAAGCAAGAGAAAATAAAAAAAAGGGGGGGAAAGATAAAACAAGTTGTACAAGTTTCATAATGCAATGCGTCTGCAAATGGTAATAATGCATGGTCAATGATCTTGGAGTTTTGTATCAACGATAGAAAGAATATCGCAGAGATGATTGATTGTCTACGTCCAATTGTTGATTTTCTGTTCCAAAATCGCAAACTGACGCATATTCAATGATAGGGCCGTAAATCGTAAATATCGTGGCATCGTCTCGATAGAATACAGGTCTGTAGGGGACAGAGGATGAGCGCTTACATATATTTGAGAGGTAGCGACTTAGTAGAATCCGTTGCCAAAAGCCTGGCTTTGAGGGAGACCGTGATTAGAGGCGTGAGAGAAGTTTGTTGGCACTTCGGATGATCCTGCAGTGACAGGATTGATGTTGAAGTTGTTGGCCGAAGAGACGAGTGGCTGCTGAGTGCCATACTGCTGAGGCGATGTGCCGTTGCTGTTGAACGAAGTTGGAGGCGTTGCGAATGACTTGGACGGCACCTGCATGGATGCAGGCAGCTGACCAGATGTCATATCATTCGGAGTAGCTTGACCACTAGGGTTGCCGCTGGTGCGTCCAGACGATTCGACGCCTGCGATCTTGCCTGCAATACGGCGTCCGTGGGGAGTCTGGCGAATAGAAGGCAAAATTGGCCTGATGGCGTCGACGATCCGGTTGCGACTGTCTGCGTCGGCAAAGTCCATGGCAGTCTGCACGACGTAGTTTGCGTAAGAATCGCGTAGCATTGCATCGAGCTCGCGAGGTACAAGGACTTCGTCGATCATGCGGCGTCGCATTGGATACTCGGCAGTGCGCAGACACTTTTCGATGACATTCGAGCTGAACTTTTGCTTTGACAGAGCCGGGATGTTGCCCAAAAAGTTTTGGCACAGTGGTTCGGTGAAGTGCGGTTCGGACAAGTCAAGTATGTACTGAACCACGTAGTTGCCAAAAGGATCCTGGACGAGCGAGAAAGCGTTCGACGTGATTTGCGCAATCAGTCGGGCACGCTGTTCTCCAGAGGCATGGTCGATGCAGCGTTGTAGAACACAGCATCCATGGCGATGAGTACCGACGATGACACAGTGCGCACCGACAGCGTCGTAGATGAACTGGGCATCTTCGGCGGACAGACGGTTGAGACATTTTTGAATGACGTGGTTTCCATTCAGATCTTGCACCAAATCCACTACGTGGCCACGGAGAGCATCAATGACCATTTGGATCTGCTGCGAAGTTGAGACGAACTCGATCATTTTCTGCAATGCACGAGTGCCATGTTGGTTCAAAGCAATTGGAACCAACTGAGGTGCTGCGTTGTGGATGAGGCGGGTGCGCTGGTCGTCGTTGGAATACTCGAGGAGTTTCTGGCACAAGTAGTTGCCAAACGGATCTATGAGAGTCAGAATGAACGGAGAAAAGCTTCACATAGTCAACACTTACCGGTCATCAACTCAACAACGTGCATATGCGTCTCGGCGAAGATAAGCTGAACATGCTCGGCGTTGCGCTCTTCGAGTTTACGCTGCAAGTAGCGACACCCGTGCTGGTCTTTACACAGATTGTAAAGCTCACCCCTGTACTGCTCCAAGGGCAGATTAGCGAATCGAGAGGCCTGTTGGGCCTCCGTCTCGGCCGCACGGTGAGTTGTAGCAGTAGTGGGGCGAGCCTGCTGAGCTCTGGGAAACTGGAACATGCCGTTCTGACCAAAACCGGAGTAAGGAATCTGGGTGTTAAAGTTTTGCGGTGCCCCGCCGTTGACCGACATGCCGTTGTTCATGTATGGCTGAACGGAATACGGATAGAATTGACCTTGGAAGTTGTTCAGACCAGGGGCAGCCTGACCACCCAGAGAAGGCCCAGCTACCGAGGCCAGCTGAGGTCCAAAAGGAGTGGCGGTTGCCTGAAGACCGGACTGTGGGTTACCCCCGTTGGAAACGATATGAGAGTCTTCACGTTCGGGAGACTCCTTGGCTGAGCGGCCAGCTGGAATGCGGCCCAAGCTAGCGTTGTGCTGATGAAATTGCTCAGCATGAGTTTTGGGAGGCGTGATCGCTGGGCCGAAACCATTGGCCTTCATAGTAGGCAGGTCGTTAGTAGAATAGGATGACTGCAACGAAACCGGGCGAGCAGACGAGGAAGCAGTTGGAGTCGTCGGCTCTTGTTTGCCAAGGAAAATGTTCGCTTCAACCGAGTGACGAGCGACATGGCGGGGCGTAGGGGTGGCATCGGGCGCAACCGAATTTGGCAGCTGATTTTCTGAGCGGAACATGCTCAAATCGCCCTGCGGCATGGAGCGATAACGATTGTGGTGAGTGCTCCAAGGCTCGGGAGTACGAGAGTTGGCCAGGTCAAGGGCATCAGAATTTGCCGAAAGCTATGAACGACGATTTAGCATGTCATTCTGTAGACTGTACCAAGCCACTTACCAGTCCTGAATTGTGAGAGAGAGTTGGAAACTTATCATCAGGATCAGTCATCTTGAGGTAGCTCTTGATGTCAGGGGTTGGTAAGCGATCTTCATCCTTGAGCGTTCCTTTCTCGTCTCCAAAAAGAAGTCGAGCGGCGTTGAAAGGCTCCATGGCTGGGTTGTTGTAATTTGCAGTAACCGATCTCAGCTGAGCTGCCAGACTCGTTGTAGGCATAGAATAGCGATGGATACTAGAATAATTGTCAGCGAGGTGTTGGGAATGGGCAGAGAAACAAATGGACTTGAAATACGACGAAGCAAGGTTGAATGGAGATGGATGGAACGAGAAAAGGACAATCGACGGCAAATTTATACTCCAAACGCTGGCAGATGCTCTCAACGTTTGAGGATTGACAATGAATCTCAATTTTCATTGTGCCTGTCAATAGTCACAGCACAGCAGCAAAGAGAGAGAGGGGATAAGAAAGAAGTGACAGCAACGAGAATGGGAATGCGTGCACAGGATGCTATTGTATACCAGTTTGAAATCTGGCGAACGGAGAAGAGAGAGAAGAGAGAGCAGCGAATGGGAGATGGGGGAACTCACGAAGGACCAGGCCTGTAAGTAGCCACTGATTCTGGGAAATATTCTTCCTCCTCAGAGTTCCTCCTAGATCCAGGAACTGAGTGCACAGAAAAGCGGTGATTACTAGTGGAAGTCACACCATTCCTTATCTGAGTGGTGGCTGGAGGTGAAGTCACCTGTGAAGGTGAGAAGATGTTGAAGATGCCTGGAGAGGAGGTGACACTAGAAGTAGAGAAACGAGAGGGGCGTGAGAAGGAGGTAGGGAAGCCACCATCTCGGTATTCAGGTGGTGTTGTTGGTTCACTGACAGGGCCCGTCAGACCCGCCTGAGCAAGGTCACGCGCCAGCTGGTCAATCTCCTGTCGTTCTCTTTCATGCTGCATGTCGAGTAACTTCATATCCGCTTCGAAACGTTTCTTCTGCTCCCGCATGTATTCGATGTGCTGGCGCTTCTTCTCGATCTGCGAATTGGACATGAGTGGCTGGAACGATGTGATGGTAGCTTTGGAGTCACTCACCAACTGGGATTTATGAATTTGAGTCGCCTATCAATCACACGGTCAGCTTATTGCACCCTCTTTGCCAGCAAATAAGACTAAACGGTGTTCCCGTGGCCGCTCTTCAACCAATAATGCAGCACCTGAAATCGGGCAATTGTAGAGGAGATGCTTACCGAAGACAGCAGATCCACCGATTCGGGAGACTGAGAGGACTGCTGGTTGAGGAAGCTCCAAGACGACAACTTTCCAGCATCAGTGGTGAAGCGGCGCTGTAGATTTGCGCGGACGTCGGTGGAGGGACGTGAGAAGGCCGACATCATGCCTGCCGGGGGAGACAGGGGCGCATGGGACGAGAAAGGAGAGTCGACGGGCGGGGAGCGAGGAGATGGGTATCGCAGCTCGTCCAGCCGCTCGCCAAAGCCGTTCTTGAACGCCATTGTCACGGAAACTCGTACTCGCACGGGACAAAGCTAAACGAGGGCTGCAGACATGTCAGCGCGTGCAGGCAACAACAGAGGAGGCGGTGCCTGTCAATTGGAGCGGGAGAACAGCAGCTAAAATAGGAGTCGACCACCAAGAAGGATGAGGCACCAGAACAAAAAAGAGCAAAACGAGGGTGGTTAAGCGAATGAGTGGTAAAGAACGGTTTGTGTGAGTGGGATTCACCAGGCGAGCATGGCTGGGGAGGAGCAGTGGGCGTGTGTGAGTGTTTTGGGGGAGGGGTGGAGGCTATCAGTTGGCGGTGAGGGCTGGGCCAGGGCAGTACGCAGTAAGGAGCAGGGAGGGGTCTCTTGGGGCTGGTTGAGGGGCCAAATCAACCACAACCCAAACCAAACTGCTGGAATTTGGGATGTGCAGTGCACAGGGGCTTTCTCTTTCTTCCTCTCTTCTTTGCTCGTTTTCTTGCTCTGCTTGTCTGTGGCTGCTTTTCTGTGTTGTTCCGCTGGCTCTCGGGGGGGACGAGGAAGGTGACAACTCACCCAAATAGCACGACTGATTGGCAGCCAGGGGACAACAAATATCTACCCTAGGACGAACTCGGCGGCGATGAGGGAAAATTGCATAGCGGAGATGCCCGCGGAATCGATGAGGCAGGGAACCGTTGTCCGCTTGGTACCAGACAGAGAGAAAGAAAAGTAGAGACGAAGTCACTAGTTTACGGCCGGGAGATGAGAAGCGCTGCGGGTCAACTCAACACGGAGGGAGGCTGGGGTTGAAATCACACGAAACGTACGAGTGCTGAATCAACGAGACATCGACAGTCGGGATTGGTACAGAATATAATACAAGAAAGTGACCTGGAGGGAGGAGAGGAGAGGAGAGAAGAAAAGGCGATGGCGAGGCGAGATGTGCACTAAGCACGTACTTAGCGGTTGCCTTAGCCTTAGGGCGAGGGCGGTAATCGGCGGGGAGGCCCAACCGTCCAGTGTTCAGTGTTCAGTCAGTGAGTTAGTGAGGGAACTAGTGAGCTGGCTAGCAGAGTAATCTATTACTATTTACTCTTCCGAGCGATGAGGTGGTAGTGGTCGATGGCGACGGCGATGGTGGTACTGAATAGCAGATAGTAGCTGGCCCTGCACTAGTTCTGGACGCAATGGGAAATCCAGACAATCGGCATATCGCATGGTTGCTTCTCCGGACAATGGACGAACCGCATCGTTCTTCGGTCGAGACGAGGGACATGTACCCCATCGTCCTCCAGGCTTACTTTGCCTGACTAGCTATTGCTTGACTCCGGAGTAGCTCAACGAAGCGCAACGAAGCGACCCAGAGTCCACAGCTGATTGTTTACTCAGGCTTGGTCGCGGAGAGGTCGGATTCTTGACTCCGAATTCCCTTTCTTGCTTTTTTTCCCTTTTCACACTACGAGTTTCTAGAACGGGTGGTCCGAAGCCGAGGCAACATGACGCAGCCGGCAGCACCATAGGATTTTGTGTCACCATCCCGGGGGTATTCATTGCTACCAGTATACATACACTGCACAGTTTCGAAGTCTGCTACTGCATCGTATATAATGTACTTCGAAGCCTTTCGTAGAATAATAAGTACCATGGGAACCGTGAAGAAGCAGGCCCAGCGGCCAATCAGCAGCGGGCACGGCAGGGTTCCCGGAAAGGGGCCTTAACCTTGCCTGAAACGCGCCGCTGATTGGTCCAGCTGCGAACTAGCCCGCCATCGCTCGATCCACCGCGCTGTCGACAACGCTGATTGGCTTGCCGCATACTGCCGACTCTGAGCATATCCCATACTAAGTATAGATTTATACTCCGTGCTGAGTCCAAGCAGCAGTTGCTGATGAACTGACCGGCAGCTCAACTTTTGCACCGTATTTCCTGGATACCTCCTGGTCGATGCGTCTCCGTATTGGCTGTGCGGGTGGCCAATGGGCGAGGCTCCACCAACGAAGTGCCCGTAGTGGCAAGTGGTGCTGGGCCGTCAAGCGGTGTAGACGTACCACAATTAATAATTATCTAGTAGGGTAACTCTTCCCCAGCGAAACAGTTGCTAAGAATGGCTCAATTAGCAGGAATTGACAGCAAATAATTTGGCGAGTGACTCACCCCTCTGCCAAGCATCTCTCGGGGATAAATTGACTGTTTTACTTTTGACATAGGCGAGTAGCGTGTGTGGGCTACTTTACCCCTCGTGTGTGGGCTTTAGGCACCATGTCACGGTCCACCGCACAGTATGCTTTTCCAATTCGATATGACTAGACTGGCTTCCTCAAGACTAATCCCTGGTCGATACCGAGTATGAGTGATTCATTTGTACTTTTCCCTGGAGAGAGACGGTCGGTACAATTTACTGCTGTGGCATCTGATCGTCTTATTCTACGTACCGTAGAGGCACGAGAAACTACTTGTAGCAACATAGTCAATTGGCACTAACTACCGGCGCTTAGTATGGCCACGCTAAGTATGCATGTCACCATGGATTAATTTGAACCATTGAATAATTCAGGTTAATAACAGGGCTATTATTACCCAGACGACGTGCGTTTCGCCAGCGTTGGTGCCAGTCTTTCCGCGACGCATTATTGGTCCGCAGAGAAGAGTCTAGGAGCGTTCCCCTCCCCGGCGTTTCACTTTGGCGGTGTCAGCCAGATAGCACGCAATTAGCGAGAAAGACATACTCCAATACAGTATGAGATGTTGAAATTGGTCTTTCCAGCCTCCATTTGTGCGAGCGTCTGTTTGTCGAATGAATGACTGCGTTGAATAAGCACAAAGCGTGCCACGGCTAAGGAGGGCGCGGAGTTTGTCACCGCTGTTTACTTTCTGCATGTAGATGGCCATGATATGCATTTCATCCCCAGCCAAATGCGTATGATCCAGTTCCTAGGCTCTGGTAATATTAAGGGAAGGGAAGTCTGCTGCCAGCGCTGTTATCGGGCCACCGCTGGCACAAACGTAGTCCAGCCTTGCCTGAAATCCCTACCTAACCATATGTGCTTCGCCAGTCCAGTCAAGCAAAATGCTGTCAACTGACCCCACAGACTTCAAATAGCCTGTCAAGACGAAACACGATGGTTGATGAAGTGTTCAGGCCTTCTGAATGTCCTTCTTGCGCATCCCGTGAAAGCGTATACAGTATAGCATATTTCGAATAGTCAAGTTGATCTTACCAATGCTATTGATCGGGCTTGTAGAATTTTGGCGTTCCTCAACTGATATCGAGATTAAAGCTCATGTCGAACAACTCAAGTAGTGTACATGATATATGATGCCATGATCGGTTTATGCCTAGGCAAGTGACACGTGCTCCAGCCTGGCCATCATCGCGTGGTTTCCTTGTATCGGTGGTAATTTTAAATAAGGAATGGGGCGCTTGTTGGCTCCTGAGTCGCAATAAGAATAGATGCTGATACAGCATACAATACTGTGATATAATAATTCGAGCGGTTGGTTGAGATGTCGAGTAGGTGGTGCCTGAGGCCACTATCGGCGATAAGGAAATGCGCGCTAACAAGCTCCGGAGCTCTGTTGATTACCTAATCATCCCGCAAATTTCATCCAGGCCCCTCTCCAAAAAAGAAAGGAAAACAGAATAGCACGGCCGGACAGTGGAAGATTCCTCTCCGAGGCTTTCGCCTGAAATACTACAGCATCTACTCACGCTCTGCACTGAAAGTGCAGCTTGCCGGAGAATATGCCTCCACGCAGGCGGCCGCAAGCCGCGGCAAGTGCAGCGGTGGTAAGCGTCACCTTTTTGATTGACGACGGCTTTGCGTTTTACTCACTTCATCTTTTTAGCCAAAGTCTACTCGACCGAAGAAACCAGCATTAAGTGATATCGCATCGAAAAGGAAAACCACGCAAGCACCCGACGATCACGAAGAAGGAGCTCATGACCATGACCACGAACATGCGCACCCCGCGAAGGCTCGCAAAGTTGACCCTTTCGACGCGCTGCTGGAACCCTTCTATTATAACAAGTCTTTGACGGACCCAATAAACACTGCCAGGGACAAGTGGAACCTGCTGCCAGCTTTTCTCAAAGTCAAGGGCCTCGTGAAGCAACATATCGACTCCTACAACTACTTTATCGAAGTTCAGCTCAAGAAGATCGTGGAATCCAGCTCTACGATTTACAGTGATGCCGACGCTTCCTTCTTTCTCAAGTAGGCATTCTTTTCATTCTCTACCTCTTAGCTCCCATTATCTTTCATATCATTCTAACACCGTTCTCTCAAGATTCACCGACATCTACGTTGGAACACCTCGCAGAAGCGATGAGCCGAAAGATCGCGTGGAATCGGATTCAACGGTAACGCCAAACGAATGCCGGCTAAGAGATATGACCTACGCAGCGCCGATTTTCGTGGATTTTGTGTACAAGCGTGGTACTGAGAGAGTGACGCAAAAATGTGTTCCCATCGGCCGTATGCCTATCATGCTGAGAAGTTCCAAGTGCGTCTTGGCCAACAAAAAACCCACCGAGATGCATTTGTTGAATGAATGCCCGCTTGATCCCGGTGGTTATTTCATCGTGAACGGCACTGAAAAGGTCATTTTGGTCCAGGAACAGCTCAGCAAGAATCGTATCATCGTCGAAACCGATCCCAAGAAGGATATCGTACAAGCTTCTGTCACAAGTTCGTCGAACGAGCGCAAGTCCAAAAGCTACATCATTCTCAAGAAGGACCGCTTGTATCTCAGGCATAACGTTCTCAGTGAAGACGTGCCGCTAGTCATTGTCCTCAAGGCAATGGGCGTTCATTCGGACAAGGAGATGATGCTTCTTGTCACTGGATTTGATGATAAGTACCAGGAAGACTTCGCTATCAACTTTGAAGACGCGATCAAGCAGGGTGTGTATACACAGCAACAGGCGCTTGATTGGATGGGATCTAAAATCAAAATCAACCGAGGCAGGACAGTTGGGTATAAGAAAACTCACATCGAAGAAGCAATTGAAGCCATCTCGTCTGTCATTATATCCCATGTGGAGATCACCGACATGGATTTTAGACCCAAAGCTCTCTATGTTGCTAACATGGCAAGGCGTGTTTTGATGGCAAAGCACGACTCCAACATGGTGGACGATCGAGATTACGTTGGAAATAAACGGCTGGAACTTGCCGGTCAGCTTTTGGCCCTCTTGTTCGAAGATTTGTTTAAGAAATTCTGCTTTGACATGAAAATGAATATCAACAAAGTTCTCGGGAAAAGGCGACGCACTGAGATCTTTGATGCTATGAGCGTTGTTACGTTGCACGGAAATCATATCACCCATGGTATGAACAGAGCCATATCTACCGGCAATTGGAGTCTAAAGCGATTCAGAATGGAACGTGCCGGAGTAACACACGTTCTGAGCAGACTCAGTTATATCGCAGCTCTAGGCATGATGACCCGCATTTCCAGTCAGTTCGAAAAAACTCGCAAAGTCAGTGGTCCTCGAGCTCTGCAGCCTTCGCAATTTGGCATGCTTTGTCCGTCCGATACCCCAGAAGGAGAAGCATGTGGTCTCGTGAAGAATTTGGCACTCATGACACACATCACTACCAACGACGAAGAAGGACCAGTGGTGAAGTTGGTGTTCATGCTGGGAGCTGAGGACATTCATTCCCTAAGCGGGAGAGAGATATATGGAGACGGTGCCTACATCATCTCTATGAATGGTACGCCAATAGCCTTGACGCGACGACCGAAGTATTTCCTCGAATCTTTCCGTCGGATGCGTCGAATGGGTCGGATCTCGGAGTTCGTGAGCATCTATATCAATCATCATCAACGTGCTGTGCATATTGCCACAGACGACGGTCGAATTTGTCGGCCGTTGATTGTTGTTGAAAAGGGCAAACCCTTAGTAACCGCCAATCATTTGAAGAAGCTGCGAGACGGGTCAATGCAATTTGACGACTTTCTCGCTCAGGGCTTAGTCGAGTATCTGGATGTGAACGAAGAGAACGATTCCAACATTGCAATCTACGAGAAAGATGTCGTGGATATCACCACACATCTTGAAATTGAACCTTTCACTATTCTTGGAGCCGTCGCCGGGCTTATCCCCTACCCCCATCACAACCAATCTCCGCGAAACACGTATCAATGTGCTATGGGTAAACAAGCCATTGGTGCTATTGCTTCAAACCAGTTCTTGCGTATTGATTCTCTTCTATACTTGATGGTCTATCCTCAAAAGCCCATGGTCAAGACACGCACCATTGAACTTATCAAGTACGATCATCTGCCAGCTGGTCAAAATGCCACCGTTGCCGTCATGAGTTATTCAGGCTACGATATTGAGGATGCCCTGGTGCTCAACAAAGGATCTGTAGACAGGGGATTTGGACGCTGCCAGGTATTCCGCAAATACGTGACCGGTTTGAAAAGCTATCCAAATGGATCAGAGGACATTCTAAATGGACCCGAAATGAACGATGGGGTCCCAATTCCAAAGCATGCTCTTATTGATCAGGATGGCTTAGCAGCCGTCGGTGAGAAAATCAGCCAGGGCGAAGTTTATATCAACAAGGCGGTGCCCAACTCCGCCTACTCGACGGGCATCACGGGCTCTGACGTTGGCAGGCCTACTTCATATACTCCCGCACCCATGACTTACAAACTCCCTGACCCAAGTTATATCGACAAGGTGATGCTTTCAGTAACTGAAGGGGAGGGCATGCTTTTCAAGATCCAGACCCGTCAAACACGCAGACCCGAGGTTGGAGACAAGTTCTCATCTCGCCACGGACAAAAGGGTGTCGTTGGTATTATTGCTGAACAAGCCGACATGCCATTTACCGATCAGGGTATCGTACCTGATATTATCATGAACCCGCATGGTTTTCCATCGCGAATGACAGTTGGAAAATTACTGGAACTGGTTGCGGGCAAGGCCGGCGTTCTTTCAGGGCAGCATGGCTACGGCACGGCTTTTGGCGGTAGTCCCGTCGAGCAGATGTCTGCCATTCTGGTCGACAAGGGTTTCAGCTACGGTGGCAAGGACTATCTTACATCTGGAATCACCGGTGAACCCCTCCCGTTCTATGTGTTTACGGGCCCTATCTACTACCAAAAGCTGAAGCACATGGTCCAAGACAAGATGCATTCTCGTGCCACCGGCCCACGCGCAACTCTGACCCGCCAGCCGACCGAAGGTCGTTCACGAGACGGTGGCTTGCGTCTTGGAGAGATGGAACGTGATTGTCTTATCGCGTACGGCACGAGCCAGCTTCTGCTGGAGCGGCTGATGTTGTCTTCCGACAAGCACGAGATTGATGTCTGCGAGAAGTGCGGGTTTATGGGCTATTCCAACTGGTGTCAGCGATGTCGGTCATCGCGAGGCGTGGTGAAGATGACCATTCCGTACGCGGCTAAGCTGTTGATCCAGGAGCTGCTTAGTATGAATGTGACAGCTCGATTGAAGCTTGAGGATGAGTTCCCGGAAGACCGAGGCATGTGAGAAATGCGAATTAGTTGATTTGAAATAGTTGAAATGTCTGGAAGCCTTGGAATCGTTCTGACCTCACATATTGGAACATAAAAGATCTGGCAAAACTTGGATTAGTTTCTTTTTCCTTTTTGGTTCTGTTTGCACTTAGCATTTGCATAGCGTGGCTGTCTCTGGAGCTGTGTATTTACCGATGAAGAGAAAACGAGACGTTATGAAGATAAAAATGAAAACACAAATTCCGTATTGCATAAGAATTTCACTGGCTGCGCAACTGACTTCCGAGCTTGTCCAGGCGGCTTCCGCAATGTTGACGTCGGAACATCACTCCGGGGAGCAGCATTGCACACAACAATCGAGACGGTCAAGAAAACGAAAGTAGTGGCAATTGTTTACTATGACTTTGCTATGCAGGAAAATAATTACACTTGGCTACTCTTGTCCCCTCTTCTATCGCTTTTCTTCCCTCTCGCCCCACGCACTCGTCCAGATTTCCACATTCATTCGACAAATACTCCTAACATCTACCTTCTGTCTGCATTTACAAGATGATGCAAGGATCTGTTGCCAGAACACCCCTTTCCCTCAGTTCCCAGCTGCCCGATGACCGTTTGACTCTTCCTGGTTTTGGTCTTCCATTGGATTATACTCCGATAGCGCTGAATCACTATGGAGTCAGGACGGAGTCTCTGTTTCCTACTGTGCTAAATGATAAGGATATTGAGATGGGGCATATCGAGTATGTCGAGCTGCTTTGTTCTTTTTTTGAGGTTGCTGTACTGATGGTATAAACAAACAGCCAACCAGTGGTGTCGTTACGAGAAAAGAAGATGCTGGAACTTATAAATAAGCTTACCGATGAGGATAAGTGGTATGAAAAGGTGAAACACGTCCCGGCTGTAAGATAGGCTTGATGTTTTACTGACCGACTGCTCTATCCAGGTGTTCGATCAAGATTTCATGCAGACTTGGAAATATAAAGTTAGCAAAGACGCGGATGTAACTCCGACAATGATCAATGTGATGGTAAATGAACTCCGATACAAGGCAAAAATTGCCAAAAAGACCGGCTGTGTCTCTATTTTCAACGGTGACGTTGTCAAGACTTGTGCAAACATCTTCGATGACGACAAAGATCCTAATTTCACCAAGAAATTGGCCACCGCAATCTTCGATTTGCAAAAGGATCTTGCCCACGATGTCGAATATAAAATGGCCTCAGGGGAAGAGGAAATCGATTACGTACACCCGTCATTTTTCCCAGTGGTGTTTGGCCGAACCAGAATCCTTCCTGACCATACTATTACTCGCGACAATGCTATACAGTACATGGGACAAGGAGAAATTTTGGCAACCCCTACAAGCACTGGGCCTGCACGCCAGCAAAAGAGCTGGAATATTGCCTCGCGGGCAGATATCATGCCGCGCCCATATAGCTCGAAATTCCAATGGCTCCCGACTGATGTGTATTTCCGCGCTGATGGGACTTGTTATTTCGAAGGCTACATCAACAACATCCATCCTCAAAGACAGAGCCATCTGTATCCACTTTTGGAAAAGCTATTGGACAGGATCATCCCAATGTTCGACATGACGTTATCCGCCGTGAAGAGTGTCCTGCATTCTCAGGCTCGAATTGAGTTGCATGACATCGAGTACAAGGAGATTGCACCAGAAAAGACAGTCCCGAAACCAATCGAATCTGCCGACGAGTCTCGGTGCACATATGAAGAACGTTTGCGGGATTGGAGGAGAAAGCATTTCGTTGCTGTTCATCCGGAGCCCCACGAATACAGGAATATTGGCATACCTCGGGACATGTTGAATGAGCTACCCCCTGAAGAGAGGAGTAAGCATAGAATCGCTGATTTGATGGATCTGAAAAAGGACTTTGGCCACCGTGGTCTGCAGGTGATTGTTCGAATAGCTGATAATGTGCTGAAGCCTGGGGACCCGACGTTTGAAGTTCCGTGGCACATGGAAGGGCAGATTGTATGCCTACCCCTTTTGCTCTCTTATTTCTTCACAATTCTCTAATACATAGTGTTTTCTGGCTCAGAATGAACATATCTGTGCCTCGGCACTATACTACTTCCACTCGGACAATGCCGAGACAGTCACGCTCAATTTCCGACAGATATCAGACACTCGACCATTCCAGGACCTCACTTACGAACGGGGCGACACCGTCTGGCTCGAGCAAATCTTTGACATGACGCACGACGGATCCACCGCCCAAGAACTAGGCGGAATAGAGTGCAAACAAGGACGAGTAGTCACCTGGCCCAACACTTTGCAGCACAATAACATCATCAAGCCCAAAGATCGTTCGAAAGAGTGCCACGTTCACGCCATAAATTTCCTGTTGGTCGACCCCAACATCAGAATCATATCAACCTCCAACGTGCCCCCGCAGCGTCTTGACTGGCGGCAAGAAGGTGACGAGGCCGAGAGGGCAGGTATCGACGTAACTAAGCTTTCTTTGGAAGACAAATTGAAGATATTCCCGCGCAAGGGAGACTTTCCTTGGGCCCTGCAGGAGGCAAAGGATATCTTGGTGGAGAACCGGGAGGAGCGGAAGAAGTTTAATCACTACCAAAATGTGGCATTCAGTTCGCAGGATGTTCTGGTTTGATTCGGGGCCTTTTTTCATGCTTCAAGTCAGGCCAGTCACCTGAAGATTCTCTGTTCATTTGTTTAATATGCTGCCATTTCCTTGGACTAGATTGGTATTCACTCATGTTGCTATAATAGGGTTTAAAGTAATATACACCGCATATCTGTTTGTCGATACAATACGAAAAATGTGATAATTTTAGAGCTGGGAGATGTCTTCGCTCTGATCGGAAATTTGACTGCTTTACAAGGCATGACTGTTTACATCTTTTGCGCCTTCCTAAGCAGTATGTAAGACATTTCCTAACGACGTGGCTACTAGTATGATATTCCTAAGCGTAGCCTATAACGTTAAACCCTTCGACACACAAACGGTATTTTTTTTGCAGAAAGATATGGAAATGCCGAGGCTTAGAAAACTCATTGAAGAAGCCGCATTCATAAATCTCCTAAAGATTCATACACGATTCTGATTCATTGAAAAGACAGTTGAGCATCCTGTCGAAATAGTTCTCTTCATCATCCATCTCAACTTTGCTTGAAGCACGCAGACGAACCCCGTCGACTTCAATAGGACTGCTGATACCAGAGGTTGATGATGGCGTCAAAACAGCTTGTGGAGTGGCGACTCGGCTCTCCGCGTCATAATGTAATGGATTATTGAACGTGACTGTAAGCTGGGCTTTGTCGACAACCACAAGGTCAGGCTCATAACTCGAATCGTACAGCAGCCGGTATTTACCGGCTACCCTTTTCTGGTCTAAAGCACTACAGTCGGATTTCAGGCGCAATGTTGGTTGAAGAGCTATTGTATTCATGAAGTAGAATCTATGAGTTGCCTGAAGAAGATTGTAAATGGGAAAGTATTCAGTTACTAGCAGGCTTCATAGTGTACGGAAGGAGTTTTTTGATACCGTAAATGCGACGGTTAGGGTTATGATTCCGGGAGATCCGAAAAAGGCTGCTTACTATGCAGGAGAATTCAATGACTATGTGAATGTATAGATCTAGATTGAATAGTCTAATTGTGCTCTTACAAGCAGGTTGCCGAGTTTGCTGTCGAGAATACTTACCGGTTGTGGTAGATAGAAACCTTGGAATGTCAAACAACTATGAGCAAACCTTCTACCAACTCAAATATCTTCCAACAACACCCCAATACCTGCCAGGATCAATCCTCATATGTCCAACGTGTGGACTGCCACTGAAACGCTCCGTACGCACTACGATACACTTCTTCCCCCCAATTTCCTTTGAAGCCGCCAAAGCCGCGTGTTCCTCTACATCCTTCCAAGGCACCAAATCATCCGAGTCCGAGTAAATATAACACATATCGAGAGCTCCTGCTGATGTTTTGGCAGTGATGAGGTCCTGGTCGAGAATCGCTTTTCGTGAAAACGCTAATGGATCATCGCCATAGACCCGCTCATCATCATTAGAACTACGCGCGCGTCCCCTCCATACAAGCCGCAGGACCAGCGACCACGACTTGCGTATCACGTAAGATCCCCATATGGCGGTGGAAATAACTGCCAGCCCAATCTGTCGAACGATGAGTGACTGCGGCAACGCGTACGACATTGCCTTGATTGATTTTTGCGGCGTGGCTCTTCCAGGTGAACTATCCAGGAGAACGGATGAGACCCGCAACGCTTGGCCCGTGGCATGTTTATATGCCATCAACAGATGCGCGGTGGTGAACAGGCCGCCATTAGAGAAGAGATGTATATATACCGAGTCATCGTCTTCATCCTGGCTCCTGTTTCCGTCTGCCTGCTGGGAAGCAACGAGAATGTCGATAGCGGGCTTGAGTCGAAGTCGATGTGAAGCCAGTGTTGGGTAGAGATAGAAATCTCCGGGTCCACTGAGAAGGAAGATTATCCGGGCTGATGGCGCCAGTTCTGCATATTTGAGGACGTATTTGACGAGCGCGCGTTTAGGGGCACTGTACCAGAACGGGAGAATGATGGTTTTGGTCTTGGCCTGTGATGGAGGCGGCGTGCGTGGTTCCACGAGATAGATTGAAGGAGACAGGCGGATGAACGGGGAGAGGGGGTCGTTTTGTTGGATAGTTGTTGCCATGATACTATCTATGTATAATCCCCAGCTTGCATAATACACTGTTGTTAAGTTAGTGCACCGGGCAGTTACATAGGATTTGTGGTCCCCCAGAACGGTGAACAACATTCAACAAAAGCGCGAGCTGAAATTACTACGACTAAGTTAAAAAGGGTTAGCCCTATCACCGTGGCGCTGCTGTCTACATCTGCATCCTTCATTGTTGGTAATCCGCAGAAAGACTCCAGCACTTGAGGAATGCTCATTTGAAGGGCTGCGGGGTGCAGATGAAGAAATAATCATTCTTATCTTATCAGGGGTGGCCCTCTCTATTGATGATGTCCACGGAGATGTCAACACATTTGTCCCCAACTGCAGATCCCGACTCAGTGAGAAGAGACTGGAAATGCACGCTTCGGTTTGCTAAACCAACTGGGAAATGTCGTCCGAATATTGCTTCGAAGCGAGTTGCAAAGTAACTGCTACGGCGGCACGAAGACGCTGGCAACTCACCAGAGAAACAGAATAGTCTGCAGCGCCTTGAGTCTAATACTTTTGCTGCGGCACGCTGCGAGTCAGTTCCAATCAACTAATGACCTATTATGCATATGATCGGAGCTACCTGAGATGCATAAACATGAACATCAGTGCTATACTTGCGATGCATCCGTAGCATACAACATGACCATGCATCGGATGCTGCTTGAAGCAGTCAATGGACCGACTCAAGACGCATCTGAAACGGCCGACTGGCCAGTTGGCGATCCGAGCGACTCGGTCGATGCACAGACACGGAGTCCGCTGCCGGAAAACAGCCAGACCACGATGAGGTAGCCTTCCTGGGCTGCCAGACATTTTTAACGAGACGCTAAAACACGCTCTAAAATTTACAATTTCCCAACGTGCGCAGAACATGCCCTTTTCCGGTAAAAGGGCAAAACGGGGCCTCGTTGGTTGGTTTGCTTATTGGATCCCGGCCGATGCTAATTTTCATCGGGGCACGCGCTGAAGAGAGCACGCACGCCGAAACTAACTCGATGTGCTCGCCAGACCCGAGAGGGTGGATGCATTGTGCATTTTGTGAATTCATCTATGTATGTAATTATGGCTTGTATAAAAAATTCTTTAAATTTGTGGGGGAGCTGTTGCTAATTAAACGAATATGATAATACTCGGTGCAATCGGGATCGCTGTGATCCCGACTAGAACATACAACTTAAATAGAGCTGAAGCCCAGCTCCATCGTATGCTGTTGGTAAGCTAGCCTATCTCAGAAATGTTGATGTTGGTACGTAAGTTTATGCGTCTGCGTTTGTTAATTGTCTTATACTGACTGGTTTCAAGGCATTTGCATGTTCGTCTAACTACGCACATTGCCAGAAGCTTCACAACGAGGACAAGAGTTGAACAAAAATGATAGACCTAACGGAGCATCCCGGTGTGGCTGCGCTGGCGGCCATACTCCTCGTCTTCGTCGTTCGCCATCTATACCAGTCAGCAAAGTCTCGCCAACTAGCAAAATCGCTAGGATGCGAGCCAGGCGTCGAGGGCGCTTCCGGCCTCTTCGGACTGGGGTTTTTCAGGACCGCAGCCAAGGCATCCAAAGAGGGGATGAGGGTGCAACTTCATGAAGATCTCTACCAAGTATATGGCTATACCTTCAAGCAAAGAATTCCCGGCACCGAGCTGCTCTTCACCATCGAGTCGGAAAATGTCAAGGCCATTTTAACTTCCCAGTTCAACGACTTTGGAATGGGTCACCGTGCAAAGCCGTTTCACCCATTGCTCGGCGATGGCATTTTCAATGCAGATGGCCGCTTGTGGTCGCACGCGAGGGCTTTGCTGCGTCCGCAGTTTACGAAGGATCAGGTATTTTTTTTTTGCTCCCTGCATTTTTACTGCCCATGTCGGGACTGACACTTGGACTGACACTTGGCCAGGTTGCGGACTTGCAGCTCATGGACGAGCATATCACGGAGTTTATGAATAAACTTCCCAAGGACAAATCACTATTCGACATCCAGCCCTTGATCTCTTCTTTTACCAACGAGAGCTCAACCCACTTCCTGTTTGGCCACTCACTGTCTGGCAATTCATCCAATACTGCCGACGCGGCAGAATTCGGGCGGGCATTCGACAAATCCCTTGAGTGGATGAGTCGACGCCTGAGTGTGCAGAAACTAAGCTTTCTTGTTGAGAAAAAGGAATATACCTCTGCCAAGAAATACGTGCACGCTATCGCTGATCACTATGTCAAACTGGCCCTGGAGTCGCGCAAAGAAAAGAAAGAATCAGGCCGTTATGTGTTCCTCCAGGCTCTCGCCGAGGATACCCAGGACCCCAATGTGTTGAGAGACAACCTCCTGAGCCTGCTCATTGCCGGTCGCGATACGACGGCCAGTTTGCTGAGCTCAGTGATTTTCTATCTGTCTCATGCTCCAGCTGCGTGGAAGCGTCTGCACCGTGAGATCATCGACGAATTCGGCGATGCTCGCCACCCAACGAGCGAAATTACGCATCTGAAAATCAAGAATATGCGGTACCTGCGCTATGTCCTTGACGAGAGTAAGCCTTCATATCACAAATCTCCAGCAATTTGCCTGAGCGCGGATAAGCTAATATGGTAAACAGCCCTCCGTCTCCTCCCCCCATTACCAATCAACAGCCGGGTCGCAGTCAAAGACACCTCGCTCCCTCGCGGCGGCGGACCGGACGGGAAAGCTCCCATCTTCGTCCGGAAGGGTACCTTGATTCCATTCAGTTTTTATTCCATGCATCGGCGGAAGGATATCTGGGGCCCGGACGCGAACGAATGGCGGCCGGAGAGATGGGAAGAGACGAGCGCGTCGGCGCATATCTGGGAGTATCTTCCGTTCAATGGCGGACCGCGGATTTGCCTCGGGCAGCAGTACGCTCTCATCGAAGCGAGCTACATGCTCATCCGGCTGGCGCAGCACTTCGATACACTGGAGAATGACGGGGGGAGTGCGGTTCCCAACGTGAAGGCGGATTTGACGCTGACGCACCGGAATGGAGTCCGTGTGCGGCTGTATGCGAGCAGTAATTAGATTAGTTAACGCATTATGTTAATACAAGTCCACAAATAGTATGCAATGTGTCGTGAATCACAGTATTCAACGTGTTCGGCTTAAAATCGTATCAAATGTTGAAGTTGAAGCTTTCATCCGCGGTCCCCACAGTAGCAGCAACAGCAGCAGTCTAACCACAACCCGGCTAGCTCGTCTTAACTTCATTGGATCCTTTTTTTCGTCCTTTACTATTATTCTGTCTCTCGCATAAATACATACACCACTCGCTCGCACCTCGCACTGCTGCCGCCTGAGACATGGCGAGCCACGAGGAAATAGTCAGGCAGATCTCGCGCGTAGTCTCGCAATTCCATAAACTAAACCAGCCATACCGCATTTTCCACGGCTCGACAAACAGCACTCGCCCGCGGCTGGGCGGCGCCAAGCAGAACTTCGTCGACATCAGCGCCTTAAACAATGTGCGCCACGTGGATCGCGCGGCCAAAATCGCCCATGTTGAGCCCAATGTCCCCATGGACAAGCTCGTCGAGGCAACTCTCAAACACGGCCTGGTGCCGCCCGTCGTGATGGAGTTCCCCGGCATAACGGCCGGAGGGGGCTATAGCGGGACGTCCGGGGAATCCTCGAGTTTCCGGCATGGCTTCTTTGACCGTACTATCGACTCGGTGGAAATGGTGCTCGCGAACGGGGACGTGGTCAAGACGAGTGGACGCAGCACCGACGAGCGGAAGGATCTGTTTACAGGCGCTGCGGGCGCCGTGGGCAGTCTCGGCATCACGACGCTCATCGAGCTGAAGCTCGTCCAAGCAAAGAAATATGTCAAAGTGACATATGAGAGGAAACCGAGCATTGCAGCTGCCATTGAAGCACTGCAAAAGGATTCTGCAGATCCAGAATCGGCGCCTTTTGAATATATAGACGGGATCCAGTTCTCGCCTGATCATGGCGTCGTCATCAAGGGCGAACTCACTGACGAGAAGCCTCTTGACGCCAAAGTCCAGACTTTCAGCAACCCCTGGGACCCCTGGTTCTATCTGCATGTGCAAGACATCACCAAGTCGCAGGAAGTGGTCACCGAGTACGTACCACTCGCCGAGTATCTATTCCGCTACGACCGCGGGGGGTTCTGGGTGGGCGCATCAGCATTCAAATATTTCAAATTCGTCCCATTCAACAAATTCACACGCTGGTTCCTGGATGACTTCCTGCACACCCGCATGCTCTACAAGGCCCTGCATGCCAGCGGCGAGTCGAACCGCTATATTGTCCAGGACCTCGCTCTGCCGTACGAAAACGCCGAGGAATTCATCGACTACACCACAAAGACCTTCGACATCTGGCCGCTGTGGTACTGCCCACTCAAGCAATCGCCCACTCCCACTATGCACCCACACAACACAACCACCAAATACCCGGGCCGCATGCTGAACATCGGACTATGGGGGTTTGGCCCGCAGCAATCACCCGAGTTTATCGCCAAGAACCGCAGCTTGGAGCACAAACTCAACGAACTCGGTGGTATGAAATGGCTGTATGCGCACACGTATTATCCGGAAGATGAATTCTGGAAGCGGTTTGATCGGAAGTGGTATGCTGCGTTGCGTGAGAAGTACGCTGCTACCGCGCTGCCGAGTGTCTGGCACAAGGTCAAGGTCGTCCCACCAGAGGCGACGGCGGTGTCGTGGCAACAGAGGCTTGTCTCGTTGTGGCCGTTGGGCGGGTTTTATGGCATTTGGAAGGCGATCAAGTCGAAGGAGTACTTCAAGCATAGGTATGCGACGTGGCGGACGAGGAGGTAGTTTCCTCTCGTTTCTATATAGACGTGTAGAATAGTTATATGTACAATCAATAGATAGATATAAAGTGGGTGAAGAAAGATTTGGCGTTATTTAAATATCACGTTGCTTTTCAGCAATCAAAATAGATGTGGATTATGAATCTCTTTTCACTTGCATAGCTTTAACACAATACTTGCACTGCATCACCCTCAGTAATCTTTGAGTTCTTCTTGTGTCAACGTCGTCCAGCTCAATATCAAATCGTTAACATTTACAGCCTCGGCCATGTCTTCTCTAGATGCTGCCAAAATACGACTTTGATTAGGTCTCTTTTTCTTTTTGTCCTCTTCCACGATTTTGTCTAAGGAACTTGCAAGATCCCCAGCCACCACGCACGCTTTGTTGTATTTCTCGGCTCCGGGCAAAGAACGATACTCGCCATAGCTCGGTATACTCGGCTCCTCTCGATAGCGAATTGGACGCCTGCGCTCCAAGGGCAGCTGCACGCTAGCAACGCAGCTTTCTGCACGACCGCTCTCTATAAAGTCCAATGGCACGGAGGAAGTCTGTTGAATACGTTCTACCCGCTTCTCCTGGAATGACACTCCCATCCTCGCGCTCTCGGATTTTCTTGACGAGACGCGCTCAACCGTCTGCTCTTCCTCTCTACCTGTCGTCGACTGCTGTTCAAACAATGGCCCATCGCAAAGCAGTGCGCACAGCTCTGCTGCTCTGGACCCGTGATCGGTCAAAAAGTGTTGGCGTTCTCGGTCGTGCATGGCCAAAAGGTTACTGTGAATTCGTCTATGGCGATTTTGGGATAGTGAAGACTCTGCATTTGTTATGCTTTCGAGACAACTCCTGATTAAAGCAGAGTACTTGACGATTTCCTCTTGGAGACGTCGATGTTCATCTTCGGTGGTCGCTGGGGGTAGCGCGGGCAGGACTGAGAAGGGACTGACGCTGCTACTGTCGACTGACGAGGTGTCGACTAGGGTTTCCCGGCTGGACATCGTTGAGCTTCTATCGCTACTACCTTCCAACGCCTTTGTTAACCGCGCGAATTTCTGATCTGAGTCTTGTTTCTGTCGTGCCAGCATTTGGATGATTTCTTGCTGATCCTCTGTATTTGTCTTCATGCCTCGCTTCTTCACCTGGCCAGCATATATGATGACATTCAACATCAAGAGCATGGTGTTCTTCAGCCTATCCAGGTTGGTCTGCAGGAGCCCTAGTTGTGGCTCTTTAAACACGTAATTCACTTTTCTGGTGAATTTCAAGAACGAATTCTTCTTTACCTCTGCCATTCCGCTACTATTGATAGAAGCCCCATCTGCAAAGGCAGACAAATCCTTGTCCATGGCAGACTCGATCTTTCGAAAGACTACGTCGCATTCCTCCAAAATTCCCTGCGCGGTCTGAAATGCATCCTGCGAGTAGAGTTGTAGATATTCGTCTTGCTGCAGATTGTCACCTAGTTGTCGCAGCACGGTGCATGTGAGCGAGACATCTTTGGAGAGCGTCTGGATGTTGCTCTCGGCTTGCTTGACTTTGTGGCAGAAGGTGCACAGCTTGAGCGCGACGCGGGCCCCGAGATCGGCTATCTGGATGATGTTGCCGACCACGCCGAGAATCTCAATGCCTGACATGTTGGCATGTCAATATCTTGCACTGGTATGGGGAAAGGAGCAATTGGATCCTGTGGCGTTTGCGGATGTTTGCGCATTGACTTGGCTGATCTACGGCGATTAGTGAGGGGCAGTCAGACTTAGTGGGGAGAAGTGTATCTAAATTATTATTCATTGCGAATTAGATTTTGCGACAGCGGGCGTATACTAGATATCAATGCTACTTGTAGATTTGAATATCAAAGCCTTCAACTTCGTTTGAGTACTCCGACTGTGTTGTTATAGTCCCGGAGGCCCTACCAGGTTTCCACAATTGTATAATTCGTCAGTCGGATTCCCACTCACCAGGACGACATCACATAAACTTAATGTGGTTTCACGCGTTGAAGTAGACCTGGAGGGTAAGATCAGGTAATAACCGAGATATAATATACAACATCTTTGAAACCTCGTTGAATATGTAGAATTACAAACAGACTGTTCTTATCAAGATAGAGCCATTCTTGGTACGGACCGCGCCGAGCCAGTTGACGCATTCAATATGATTCCACTCCTCGGCGACCTCCGATAGCGTAAACAAAAAGAAGCATATTTTTCTGAGTACGGTTCAGTGAAACCCAAAACTATGTAGAGAGTATGGCAACCATTTTAATCTCTGGTACGATTTAATTTCACGAAGAAACCAGCTGCAGAAGTCAGTATGCTATACACACACGCCACTATCATCACTGTTGATGAGTCGCGGCGCATAATAGAGGATGGCGCTCTTCGAGTTACAGGTCAATTCATCACGGATATTGGCAAGACCGATGCCTTGAAGAAGCAATATCCCGACGACGAGGAGTACGACCTTGCCGATCGCATCATCATCCCGGGATTGGTCTCAACACACATGCACACAGCCCAGACACTGCTTCGAGGCACGGCAGATGATCTTGAGCTGGTCTCGTGGCTGTGCGAGCGCATCTGGGTCCTGCAGGGAAACTTTACGGAGGAAGATGGGTATGCCGCTGCCAGACTGTCAATTGGCGAGATGCTGAAGTCGGGGACTACCTGCTTCTTGGAAAGTTTGGTATGTGGCTTTTGCACTGTTCATCGCTTAGATGTGTTCTAAACTAGCAGTTCGCCGATCGCTATGGCTTCGATGGACTTGCCCGTGCCGTAGAGGAGAGTGGTATCCGAGGCTGTTTGGGCAAGGTAGTAATGGATATTGCCAAATATGCCAAAGACGACGCCTGGGCTATGTATCCCGGCATGGTCGAAGACCGCGAAACCTCGCTGCTGGGCACGTTGAAGATGTGGGAGAAATGGAATGGTAAAGCTGATGATCGTATCCGCGTATGGTTTGGAGCGAGGACTCCTGGAGGGCAAGTTTTCCATACTATTAAGATATCGGCCCATGTCTGACAGAATTGAAGGGTCTCTGATGCTCTCTACAAAGAAATGGCCGCACACTCGCGGGAGAAATCTATCCCCATAACCATGCATTGCGCCGAAGTCAAGGCAGATCGTGATTTTTTTGCCTCTGTTTCGCATACTCCCATGTCCTACTGCGAGTCTGTCGGTATTCTTTCACCCTCGACTGTGCTAGTGCACATGGTGCACCTGGACGACTCAGACATCCGTACTCTCGCTACCTCTGGCGCACATGTCGCGCACTGCCCGACATCCAACGCCAAACTAGCCTCTGGCATCTGCCGCGTTCAAGATCTGCAGACTGCCGGTGTCAATGTAGGTCTCGGCACGGATGGGGCACCTTGTAATAATACCTGCGACCTGTTGCAGGAGATGAAACTGGCCGGTATCATCCATAAAAGCATCTCATACGATCCCACAGCTGTGCCCGCGGAGACTGTTCTGGAAATGGCCACAATCAATGGCGCCAAAGCGCTCGGACTGCAGAATTCAATCGGTAGCCTGGAAATTGGCAAAAAGGCTGATTTCGTCGCGGTCGATATGAGAAAGATTCATTCCCAGCCGTGGTTCAATCCCGTTAGTGCCATTGTATATACTGCCACTGGGCGTGATGTTGAAGTTGTTGTTGTCGACGGGAAGATGCTGGTCAAGGATTCCCAGCTGCTGACAATGGATGAGAATGAAGTTATCAAGGAGGCTAGAAAGAGAAGCAAGGAAGTCGTGGAGCGAGCTGGCTTGACTGACAAGGTCAAGTCCAGATGGCCTGTTGTGTAGCATGACCAACAAACCATTTCCTTGAAACGGTTGCATTTTCTATCATGCTCCAGCTCTCCATCTCCATAAAAATTCCATCTATTAATGGTGATTCAAAAGCGGATATTAGAAATGTACATATTTCAGGGGCCTTTATATTAAGTTACACTACAAAAGCTTGACTTGTGCTTTACAGAAAGAAAGTTTTTAGCACTTAAGATGCTGGCCATTCAAGAGATTTACGATTGTTCTATTTATATGCCATTTTTCCATCGGCTTCTCTAGGAGAGACGAATGTTTGATCATGTGTACAGGCATAGGGCAGGTCTACAAGGAAACGTCGTGGCTATAATACATCATAATGAAGTCACGATCGTCTTTTTGCTGAAATCTGCTACAAGCTTGTTCACTGTATGGTAAATATACAAGACAAAGTACAGAAAATGGCAGATATTATCGATTCTTAATTGTTATAGTTTTATGGTTGTTGATCATTCCTAATCAGTCTACTACCTGACTTCTCGAGGTCATAAATGTATTGATCTATGTTTGATGCACAATCACAAACTTTAGAAGCCGGGTGACTAGGAAAAAGGTACCATTTAAAAGTAACCTTTCATTAAAATAGGTGATCGATTAACTAAATTGGCCAAATGCTTATTTTCAATTGCGTAAATGAGGTATTGCTACCCTCTAGATAGCTTTGACCGAAGTCCGTAATCAAACATATTAAATCCAATTTAAGCAAGCATTTCACAGTTCTAAATACAAAAGGCTGTTATATCTTATCCGGTACAATACAAATCAATTTTGCCACTAGAATAAAAGAAAACCTTGGAAGTCACGAGACACACGCCGCTGGAAGTATTTAATCGCAGCGCATGATCATGGAATAAGATCGACCAAATACCGTCAAACAAATATCTATCATGATGCAACCGAATTAATATTGGCAATATCTAATAATTAAATACGACAATGGACATCACTGTATTTGAAAACGAGATAACATATGAGTTCAAGAACAAATCATTAGTGCGCGATATTCTTGATTATCAGCATACTGAAAAACGAAAAAGGCTAGCCCTGCTCGGAGACTCAGTCTTATCAACAATATTGTTGACAAGATGGTATTCTAGAAATAAGACAAGAAGTATACTGGAACAATTTTTGGTCAATATACTAGATGCTAACCAAACAAACAGAACAGGGTGCCGATTTGCTGAGAAGTAGCGCTTCAAATGAAGCTCTTAGCCACAGAGCCACCAAAATTCACTTGAATACTTTCTGCCACTGCTCAGACTATCAAAAACAAGCTCGTGCCACCGCAATTGAAGCTATTCTTGGAGCTGTTTGGTTGGATTCCCAAAAGGATCTTTGCGAAGTGGATCGTGTCGCCAAAATTCTAAACATTTAGGACTCATACACGGTCTTTATCCCGTGATGACGAGAAATGACAAAGGAAACATTTCTCCGCTTTTGATTCAGGCCGTCGATCTGGAAAGAAGCTATACCAGGCTGTCCTCCACTGTGGTCTTCAGTGAAAGCTCCGCGGAAAGTAGATAGAGACTCCGGTTTGATCTACACAACTGAGAATGTGACACACCGTCCTGATGTCTATTTGAACCACTGGTTTGATCCTTAGTATTATTTATTCCTTTTGCAACCGTCGCACAGGTGATCTTGTGACTGATTGAAAAAAAAAAAAAAAAGAAAACAACAACAAAAAAAAAGGTTATTTACCAATCGATTCAATCTTAGACTAAGCAAGAATGGACTTGAGTTTCTTTCCCTATTGATATGTAAATTGCTTAGAGATACTACAATTTTTCGATCATTCAGAAACTAAAGCCTTCACTTGAAGTTTATCTTACCTCACAACTTACTGGTTTTGATCACAAGTTTGAGAAGATATTTATAATGGATTAGTGGTAGTACCTAACTTTATCAGAAAATACTTTACCACTTCGTTGATCCGAGAACCATTGAGTGGTATTAAACAGATATATATATCCCTACAAGAATGGAAACTGACTTTAAGTCATAACGACCTAGCCAGCATAATTGAGTCTTTATTGGCACGGCTGCTCACATTGAATTTTTATACAGGATACTTAGATCATGCCAGTGTTCCTGCAATGTGCCATCTTCGAATGAAATCCATGTAAGTAAACAAAGTATTCTCCTCATCAACTTGCCATCCAAAACTTCAGAACTGACAGCCTATTGTGAAAGACGCGTTTGAATCTCCAGAAGGCTCTGAGCTTCTTCAACCGCGATATCAGGACCAAACTGACAAGAACATCAAGGTTGCCAAAATCTACACGTTCTGGTCCAGCACTTATCCGCTAGTCGTGAGGTAAAGTCTTCACTTGCGCCGGTGTTGAGAGATGTTGGCATTTTCTGATAATTGAATAATCTTCCAAGTCCATGTACTTTTGGTGGCATCAGGTAAAAGCTCGGCAAACCGTTTCATTTTCATTATTATGCTCATCGCGAGGGTTCCAAATTGGCCAACTATAGAGGCTCTTCAATTCACAGTCCACGAAATACCGAGTCATCCATCCTTTCACAATCATGATCCACGTAAATTGGCACTACAGCTAGTTTGGATTGAGCAAAACAGTATTTCTACATAAAAGCCGAAAAATCCTCCGGCTGCGATAATTTGTCAGTCAATTGCCGCTCTCTAGCCGGATATCACATGTATAAATATTGTTTAAACCAATACGGGCATTCAAACATCGCGGTTTCCCGCATGGTAACGTGTCAAAAAATGGAGATTGCATTGTTTTCCTCTTGTCAGTTTGGGCGTTCGGTGAAATAAACTGCGTCATGCCGGCCCCGCCTTCCCCGAGTTCTTGTCGTAACAGCAATACGGATCTTACATACATGCCAAACCCACAGCCCGCCTATTAGCCTCCGTAACGCACTCACGCCTGGTAATCTGGATACACAGCCCCGCATGGGAAAATGTAATGTTGCATTCTGTGCCTCATTTATATCATAAATTCTCTTCTTGTTCTTTCTTCTTTCCCCAGTTTTCGCTTCAATTGACCACGCCAATCGCTTCGCTTCAACATCATGCCCGAGAGCGTGCTCGACGACATCTCGCACCGGAGATTCAATCCTCTCCGGGGCTCATACGTGCTGGTCTCGCCGCACCGCACCAAGAGGCCATGGCAGTATGTTGTGCCCTGTCTTTGTATGTTGATATTCTCTAACCGCCTTGTATTAGAGGACAGCAAGAGTCGCCATCCAAGACTACGCTGCCAGAATATGACCCAGCCTGCTATCTCTGCCCCGGAAACACTCGTGCGCAGGGAGACGCCAACCCGCACTACAAGAACACGTTTGTGTTTGTCAATGACTACAGCGCCGTCAAAGAGGAGCAGGCCGACTACGAGGCCGACGGAACAGGTGTGCACTAATGCAACTCTGCTAGTATAAGGATCCCATGAGCTAACCGACCTTAAAAAGCCGAAGAGTCTTTCTTCCTGCGGGCCGAACCGGTCGTTGGCAAATGCTACGTCCTGACCTTCTCTGCAGCGCACAACCAAACTCTCGCCGACCTGTCACCTGCTGAGATCGTGCCTGTCATCGATGCCTGGACCGAGATCTATACATCGCACTTGTCGCCGAAGAACCCCCTCGCCGCTATCGCGCCAGTGACACATCTCCCGCCAGACGCGCCAACCGCATCTCTCACAAAACCCAAGTCGCAGTACCGATATATGCAGATCTTTGAGAACAAGGGCGCCGCAATGGGCTGCTCCAACCCGCATCCGCACGGCCAGGTATGGACCACGAGCAGTCTGCCCGAGGAGCCGGCGCTAGAGCTCGCACAGCTCCAGAAATACCGAGCCGAACACGGCGGCAAGCACCTACTGGGTGATTACGTGGCGCTCGAGGTGCAGAAGAAAGAGCGCATTGTGTTTGAGAACAGTGGGTTTGTGGTGGTCTGCCCGTGGTGGGCGACCTGGCCGTTTGAGACTATGATCATCAGCAAGACACACAAACGGGCTCTGGTGGATTTGAGCGGCGACGAAAAGGCGCTGCTCGCTGAGGCGATTGCGGAGATCACGCGACGATACGACAATCTGTTCGAGACACATTTCCCGTACAGTATGGGCATTCACCAGGCGCCGCTGGAAGGCAGTGATGAGGAAATCGAGTCCTCGTGGCTGCATCTGCATTTCTATCCGCCTTTGCTGCGTAGTGCGACCGTTCGCAAGTTCTTGGTTGGGTAAGTTTCTGCCTTTTTGTTGATAAGTTGTAGGCGATTTTCTGAACTGACATATTGCAGGTACGAAATGATGGCCGAGCCCCAGCGTGACATTACCCCGGAACAGGCCACAACTCGACTGCGGGCCTGCGGGGGAGAGCTGTATAGGAAGCAGCTTTGAGAGAATCGTCTATTTCAATATCGTAAAATTATAATACACACACTGCCACTGTCCATTTAGATCTGCATTTCTTTCTCTCCTCCCTTTTTTGATCTCTCCTCCTCTATCCCCTCGTTCCGGTTCTAGCACACCAATGCAGTCCCAGATTCATCCCAGATAATAAGGCCTCTGCAATCCCATCCACACCAACGCACTCGTCGCGAACAGCAACGGCAACACGAACCGACCCCTCAACTGGGCCGAGCCGTACATGCCGACTTCCGACAGGAAATGCGCCAACGCAATGCCGTACGTCCAAAAGGCCATGTCGTAGGCAACGGGGTTATGGATGTTGTAGGCCGCGTAGGCGCGCACGACGGACGACAAGAATGTCCATGTGCCGAACGTGCGAGACGCAAGCGGATTGGAGGGGGATTGGTGGTTGGTGAATATGGATCCGATGTAGAGCTGTTTGTGGTATTTGGGGGAGATGTAGCATTGGATGGAGTTTGCAGTGGATATCACTGAGACCTGGAGAGCGAGGAGGTCAGTACATACTTCGTCCATACTCACACGAGGGAGGGAGGGAAGAGGGTTACAATCAGCAGCCACGCGGGGAGCCAGCCCTCGTCGGTGTTGAGGCGGAATTGGTCGAGGACAGTGAGGCCGGATGCCATTTTTTTGTTTGGGGCCGAAGCTGCAAGTAGCAAATATAGATTAAACAGTGGACTTTGACGGAGAGCGAAGAAATCTGCAAAGGTAAACTTCAGGTGGTGGTGTCTTCAGCCCGGGACAGCACTGGCCAATCACCGGCCTCCGCCCGCGTGAGCTCAACAATTTTGGGTCCCGCTTGGGCTAGCTCGCTCAGTCATCGCAACAAAACCTCACAGCATCAGAAAAAAGTCCGCCCGACTCCTTGCGTCTGTCCAGATAGTCTGTCGGACTGGTCGTATATTCATACTGATGCCGACAGCGTTGTCCTCCTAATTCAATTCACTCCACCCCTATTCCTAGCTCTATATTTATCCCTACTTCCCCTATCCCGCCGCTCGACAAAACAATCATGGAGTGCGTCAAGGCCTTTCTACAGAACCTCACCAACTTTCGTGCCGCCGATATGTCGCATTGCCAGACAATCCTCGTGTTCGGCTTGGGCGCCATTGGTGGCGCCTGGATCCTGACGCAGGTCCTGACTTTTGTCCGCGTGCTGCTCAGTTTGTTTATTCTGCCAGGCAAATCGGTATGCTCCCCTTTCGTTGTCTCTAGTCTTGTATGCATGATCGTTTCTAACTTCTTGCAGCTGCGCAGCTTCGGTCCCAAAGGCAGCTGGGCGCTCATCACCGGCGCTTCGGATGGTCTGGGGAAGGAATTCGCTCTCCAGATTGCCCGCGCCGGGTTCAACGTCGCGCTGGTGTCCCGCACCGAATCCAAGCTGATCGCGCTCGCCGACGAAATCAAAGCCAAAAACCCCTCCACGCAGACCAAAGTGCTAGCCATGGATTTTGCCGAAAACAACGACTCTGATTACCAACGACTCGAAGCGCTCGTGCAGGATCTAGACGTTGCAATCTTGGTCAACAACGTGGGCAGAAGCCACAGCATCCCCGTCCCCTTCAACGAAACCCCCGATGACGAAATCGCAAACATCATCACCATCAACTGCTCCGGCACCCTGCGTGTCACCAAGATTGTCACCCCGGGCATGATCCAGCGCAAGCGCGGCTTGATTTTGACCATGGGCTCGTTTGGCGGGTTAGTCCCGACTCCGCTGCTGGCGACGTACTCTGGCAGCAAGGCGTTTCTGCAATACTGGTCTGGCGCTCTCGGTGCCGAGCTGGAGCCTTATGGTATCACAGTGCAGCTCCTGCAGGCCCATCTGATTACCTCGGCCATGTCAAAGATTCGACGCCCGACGCTGACGGTGCCCACGCCCAAGACATGGGTCAAGGCTGCGCTGAGCAAGATTGGTCGTCATGGTGGTTCCCCGAACTTCTATTACACGTCTAGCCCGTATTTCAGCCATGGTATCATGGCCTGGTTCATTACTTGTGTGATGGGCGTGTGGAGTAAATGGGTCCTCAAGTTCAACCATGACATGCACGTTTCGATTCGGAAGCGAGCGTTGAAGAAGCAGGAGCGTGAGCGCGCAAAGACGAAGTAAGCCAGGCTTGCGCTGTGCTGGTAGCTTGATTCTAGGGCATTCTAAAAATGGTTCTTATTCATTCATGTATTGATTATTGCTAGTACTTTTACTAATGCAATGCGCTGGGCATTATTCGTTTCGCTGAGCAATAATTGCCTCATCCAAGCATCAATGGTATGGCGTCAATTTAGTGTCGTAGAGCGGCTGTGTTTGTTACTTGGGTACAGTGCCAAGTGACCCGGCCGCGGTCTTGTAATAACTTCACAAATCTATAATTCTAGAATATAGCCCTAGAAATAGCACGATACCTTTTAATTTACCAAGACTTTCTGTCTCTAGATGTGCAAGGCCAAGGTGTTTTGATTGTATACAATCTGCCTGTTCATGACTCTTCCCTCACTTTTTAGATCAGTGCATTCTTTAATATAATGCTGTCACTTATGCTCGTCAGCGGGATCTCTAAACCTATATATGGTAGATCAAGTAGTTGGTTATAGCCAAGACAGACACATTGAAGCTGCAGATTTCCATTCCATCAGCCAGCTTTCTACTTTCCCTCATACTGAATATTTCCGCCACAAGCGCACACCTCTGCGTATTGGTATCGTGATATCAGTCTCAGCTTTAAAAGCTTTCTCCTTTTCTTCTAACTGAGTACACAAGATCATATCCTCACAAATAACCAATACGAGGTCAGAATCTATTACCAACCTGCAGGTCTTTCGATTACGAGTGACCGCCTTACCACATCCCTAAATAGATATATAAGTGGCGGAGCGCATCATTGTATGCTTCAAAGAATAAGTTACTCATTCTACTGAGGGAAAATTCTTACTGTCGTAGTGATGAGCTCCTCGGCCGAGAAGGGACGATCGATATTTTCAGAGTGCGGCTTATATATTATTGGTCAATTCTCTGTTACTGTCAAGCTCGGAACAAACAGTGCTAGCCCCGTTCATGCAGTGTCATATTATCATCCAATCTGATGTGGACAAACCGGTTTTCTGGAAGTATTAATTCCATTCTGTGGCGTGTATAAGAGTGGTGTGATGCTTCGGCCAGTTGAGTGGGGCCACAAATCCGTGAAACATGATCGAGACAGTTGGCAGGGAATTAAACAGCTAACCATGGAATACGTGTGCATGATCCTAGTCAAGAATTTAGAAAACAATTCCTGCATATCACTTGCATTGGGTACAAGCCACGTCGATAATCAACGAGCACTCTGACTGTCATCTGCAAGTTCACGAGGTTTTACTGTAGGAGTCGATTAAATTAAGTTCGGTACCTGGCTTCAAGCTAGAGCGAACAGCCAATGTCCGCCGTACGACTATGTAATATGTATATAGGCATGCCGAGACAACCGGCACACCGAGAGCCATCCCAGACATCCCGAGTTTAGTGTCCCGAGCCGAAGTGCTCACCCATGCCGATGCCGATGCCGAGTGATTAGCACACGCGCTTGTCGTGTAGTGTGATGCACTAGCGTCCTACGTTATGTCAAGGAGAGTTTAGTTTTCGTGGGTGGAGTTGACCGTTTCCAGATTTGTCTCTCTCGGTGAGGAAGACAAGGGAAGAAAAGGAAGAAGAAAAAGCGGAAAATCAGGTTCAGTCGTCACAACCGCCAAAAATTGGGTCTGGATACGGGACGGGATTCCGTATGTGCTTTTCTGGAACGAGGCAAGTTTCCACGAAGAGAGAAAATTCGTGTCAAGACGGGATGCACCCATGGATAGGGCGACCGGCGGTGCGACACGTAGCAAGTATATGTGTGCAGCAATGCAGGCATCTCAGTATTATGGGATATGACCAAATTGCTTCTAGCAAGACCGATCGAGCAAAGCAAAATCTTCACTGGATCCATATCCAGTGAAGATTTGATGTACTCTGTAGGAGGGCCACTGATAGGGCTAGGGCTCGCCGGGTGGACCCTTGCCCTAATCCCAAAACGGGGCAGCGGGCCCCAGTTTATTTTTACGTATCTGCAATGCGGCAAGCCCAGCCTCCGTCTTGTTTATATCGGAGTCTCCAGGACGAAATCGGAAAAACACAAATAGAGCACTCCAGATTAGCAGTCCTAATAACATCAACAATCCGATTAAGCGCATCCCTTTCTGATTTCTTTTTCGCATCAAGGAGCGGCGGCCGTCAAGGAGCAGACGAAGGGGATCGGTGGATCTGCCCGCTAAGGCCCGATCAGGTCTAGCGCAGCGGCACATCACGCAAGGCGGTCCACAGTTGCCGCAAGCGGACTAGTGGCTGGGTCCGCTTGCGGGCAGCAACTGCAAAAAAGGACCAAAACTGGCCCAAAAATGCCAAAAAATGTCAAAAAGAGCTAGGGAAAAATGAAGGAAAAGACCTGCGGAGGATGTTTTCATATCTCCTGTTCCAGAATGACCATGTGTTGTCATGCACGGAGTCGGCATGCGGCCACTGCTGGGAGGTGTCAACAACACCAACTAGGAAACATGACAATAGAGTAGAGAATGCGGGCTATCGATAGAATGTTCGAAGCAGCACAGAAGCGAACGACGAGAAAAGTGGCGACGGTCCACCGCCCAGAGAGGAAGGACCAGACTATGCGCCGCCAGGAAGGTGCAGTACACGACAGTCGCCAACTGACGGTTTGGGCCCGGCAGTCACGTTCCCAGCTGCAAACTTCCGATTCCATCCACGTCTTCTCGTCTTCTCCATATTTTGCAACCCCGTTTTTCGTCTTTTCCTCAGTCCCGCGTGATCACTTGTACCCCATTGTATCTGCTACACGACTGATTATAAAAGACTGGGCCTGGCTCCTCTCTTCTTTGCGAGCTCTTTCTTTTCTCTCCTAACCCCCATCTATACGTGTCTACCTATCTATCTATCGTCCCCCGCCCGCCGCAATGACTGTCTCACAGTTCTTGACCAAGCTCAAGCCCAAGGGCACACAGACTCAGGCTCAGGCTGAGCACACAGAGAACCCTTACCCGTCCAATCCCACATCCGGCTCGGCCTCTTTGGCAGAAAAGAATGCCCAGTTTGACGACAGCAAGGTTCCCTACCTGACATGGCGCTCATGCATCATGGGCGTGATCGCCTCCATGGGCGGTTTTATTTTCGGTTATTCGACAGGTTCGTTGGTTGGATCATTCGATTGCGTTAAATGCATCTGTTGACCGTGCTTGTGTGTAGGCCAAATTTCCGGCTTTGAGACCATGTCCGACTTTGAAATGCGCTTCGCTCAACATAATGCCAGTGGCTACTACTTCAGCAATGTCCGTTCGGGCTTGATTGTCGGTTTGGTATGTGATGACTTTAGTCTGTATCCGATTTATGTGTGGTAATATGTGCTAATCGCCATCAGCTGTCAATCGGTACCATGATCGGCGCTCTTGCCGCCAGTCCTCTTGCAGACCGGTTTGGACGCAAATGGTCCATCACGTTCTGGTCTATCATCCACATTGTCGGAATCATCGTGCAAATCTCCACCGCCTCCAAGTGGTACCAAGTTGGCGTTGGCCGTCTCGTTGCTGGTCTCGGTGTCGGTGCTCTGTCCAGCTTGGTTCCTATGTATCAGAGTGAATCTGCTCCTCGCCATGTCCGTGGCGCAATGGTTAGGTATGTCGCTTAGTCTTCTCGCCGTCTGGTGACTTTCCGACTAACTCAAAAATAGCGCCTTCCAACTGTTTGTTGCCCTTGGTATTTTCGTCGCTGCCTGTGTCAACTTCGGCACAGAGAGCATCCAGTCCACTGCTTCCTGGCGCATCACCATGGGAATTGGCTTTGCCTGGCCGCTGATTCTCGGTATCGGAATTATGTTCCTTCCTGAATCTCCTCGTTACGCTTACAACAAGGGTCGTGTCGACGAAGCCAGGCGGACCATGACCAAGCTTTACGGCGTTCCCGAGAACCACCGACTTGTCGCCGAAGAACTTCAAGACATGAAAGACAAGCTCGATGAAGAAAAAGTTGCTGGCAAAGCTTCTTTCTTTGAGATCTTCACTGGCCCCCGAATGCTTTACCGCACCCTCCTTGGCATTGTATTGCAATCCCTGCAGCAACTCACCGGCGCCAACTTCATTTTCTACTACGGCAACACCATCTTTACTTCTACTGGCCTCAATAACAGCTATGTCACTCAGATGATCTTGACTGGTGTCAACTTTGGCGTTACCATTATCGGTCTATACATCGTCGAACACTTTGGTCGTCGCAAGTCTCTCATTGCTGGTGCCCTCTGGATGTTTGTCTGCTTCATGATCTGGGCTACTGTCGGTCACTACTCCCTCGACCGTAACGATCCTTCTGCAACTCCCAAGGCTGGCACCACTTTGATTGTGTTCACGTGTTTCTTCATTGTTGGATTCGCAACTACTTGGGGTCCAATTGTGTGGGCCATTGTTGGCGAACTTTATCCCACCCGCTACCGTGCTACCTGCATGGGAATCGCGACTGCCTCCAACTGGACATGGAACTTCCTTATCTCGTTCTTCACGCCCTTCATCTCCAGTGCCATCGATTTCCAGTACGGCTATGTCTTTGCCTGCTGCTCTTTTGCAGCTGCGGTGATTGTCTACTTCTTCGTGTGCGAGACTCAGGGCCGTACCCTGGAAGAGGTTGACACCATGTACGTTCAGCACGTCAAACCGTGGAAGAGCTCAAGCTGGGTGGCTCCCGCAAATATCCGCCGTGCTACTGCCCAAGAGCAGGAGCGAGAGGCAGAAGCAGAAGCGGATGCCAAGGCAACTTCATCACCATCCTCGTAATTGGAAGTTTATTGGCGTTGGGATACTGCATTTACGTCCTACAATGACACCGTACTGTCTCACTTCCACGACAGTATGACACGCGTGTCTTGAGATGGATAGTCTGTATTATACATTTATTGTTTTGAGACCATGGTTACATGTGCATTAACATCATATTTGCATTCGCATTGGCGGTCGGGCGTGGTTTCAAAAAGTTTGCATACATCGTTTAATAATTTATGCCTCGTTTACGTGTTTCTCTACATTCGGCCTTGCATTGATTCTCCTTGCATTGTAATTGGTTGTAGCCATTCTGCTATCCGTCTCGTCGCGGCCCCACGAGACGAATATCGTACATAGTAAGTACCCTATCATAACTAATCCAATTCTCATAACCTAGCGCCCACCCAAGTGAGATTAGCAGCGGTATCTATCCGTGGCTGAGCTACTGAGATTTTTCAACTCTAAGACACCGACAACATATAACACCAGTCCTAAAGTTTTAGTTACGCGACAGGCAACTTGTGTACTACGTATGACAGCTGTCTCTCTGACTACGTATCGCTTTTTAACTTCCAGTTAATCTACATCTATTCCTCAAAATCGACAGGTGTATATCTATTCAAACGGCACAGATAATGACGCCGTTGATGACGACCGAAAGCCCGGAGACGTGTACCACGATAGCTGTACTATCATAGGTACGAATAAATAAACACGCGGAGAAAAAGAAAAAAACAGTCTCTCGTTTATCATCCAGTTTAATCCTTTCAATTAAGCAAGCGGTCAAGCGCAGCTCTATTTAATTGGCCGATGTAGACAAGCGCCTAAGATATTAATTTTCATATTGGATTGTGGCGTTGCTGGCGAGGGAGTCATGGGACGTAGCGTGTTCTGAGTGGTGAGCAGAAGGTTGACGGCAGGAGTGATAGTCGGGGTTAGTGAGGTGCTCAGGGCTATAATGCTGCGAGATATTGCGCCTATCGGTCCGGGTTGTTAAGCGATGATGCAATCCGTTTGTCTAAACAGCTGGATATGTAACGGAGTTTGAAATTGATAAAAAAGTAATGGATATTCGATATTTGTGTTGGCGTTATTCACTGCTTGTTATATCATGCTTTTTGCTGTATGTCAAGTACAAAACTTGGCTTCAGTCCACCAAGAGCATCTGCATATCCGTAGAAATAAATGCAAAGAGCAATAAAACGACAAAGGGGGAAAATATACAATTAATCAATGATAAGATTGGCTAGGAGACATTGCCGTGGCGTCGTTGTTGAAGCCGATCGTCGTTTTTTGACGTCAGGTCTGTGCTCCGACGTCATGCAACAACTGTCCATCTACGCGTGTCGGGAGGGAAGCACAGCTTTTTCAGCGCGATGTAGCATGCTCCTAGTTATTGTCTAAATTCAAGTAGAATAGCTACTATATATTCGTACTTGATTCCCCGATATCAAAAGTCCCTGTCTCCTTTTATCCCAGATACAGACATATCAAAACAGAACAACGCCAAGACTTGCCTAAATAGGAAATTTCCATCCTCTTCATCTACCATACCCATCCTTTCCTTGAAGGACACGACGAATAAAAATCAATCAACATGCCTCTCTTCCACCACGACTCTACAGCGAGCTCCTCCCGGCAGTCACGCCAGGACACCATTCCAGACGAGCCCACCACCACCCGACGCAGCGGCCTCTTCGGCTCCCGCCACGACAAGTCCCCTACCAACGGCACCGTCGGACGCCGCGAAGCATCCACCTCGACCACAAGGACATCCATGTCCGGCCTGAGCAACGGCGGCGGCATAAAGCATGGCGGCAGCCTGCTGCACCGCAACCGCGAAGACCCCAGCATCACCGCGGCCCGCGAACAAGTCGTCCTAGCCGAAGGCGCCGAGCGCGAAGCTGATCGGGCCCTGGTAGCGGCCCGCCAGGCTGTGCGCGAGGCCAGGGAGCATGTCAAGAGACTCGAGAGGGAGGCTGCCGAAGAGGCGCGACTGGCTAAGATCAAGCAGGATCAGGCTGCTAGCATCTCGAAGAGGGCTAAGCCTTTGGGCCGTATGTTCCACTCCCCTCCCCTTGCCTGTGGCACGTTTGCAAGGAGGCCAAGCTAATAATTCATGATAGGTTTCGGAAACTAGATTTCTGAACGAGGGTGTGGGGTTCATTGATACCACTGAAGTTGCGCTAGGAACGTCTTATTTACCATGCGTTTATGCCGAGATGTCCGTATGACGAGCCAGCGCGTGCGTGTACATGTCCTTTCTTTCATATGTATGAATACCTCTTTTGATTTCTTTTGTTGATTGTGTAGCGCAGTATATTGAGCGTTCAAATTATGATGAGTTTGTCTTTTGAAAGTTTATACATATGTCTATCGCATTACCACAAGATCATATAGGTCCAACTCCCCAGAAATTGGAAGTTTTGGATAATCCCTCTTATATTGATAGTAAAGCTTATATTTGTGACACAACTAAAAACTGTCGCTTTTAGAAAATTGTGCAGTGTATGGTCTTGATATCATATAGCCACGCTTCACTGTACTCCTGGTACTCCGAACATCTTGATCCTAACGGCTGCATTCGTGTTCGGTTACGCTAGATCTATTCAAGGATCTTATGATAATAGCCGAGATTAGGTCTTCCAGCTGTCTAATGTTTAGCTAGAACTGCGACTGATCGGTCTCGACTCTTACGCCTTTCTCCTTGAGTTCCAAAGCGAGCTGGTTGTACAATTGCTTTGGGTCTTGCTTGTGGTCCTTGACAATCTCTGATCTCCATTTCATCCATACTGGGGTGTCGGGAGTCAGGCCAGCCTTGTCGACCCAAGTCTGGTCCTCCAGATGACTGAATTTGCGAACGAGAAACCCATATATAGTGGTTCGATTTCGTACATTGATCTGCTTCTCAGCCACATCTAGTTGAGAGAGGCAATTATGAGCATTCAATCGAAGCCCAACAAGCGTGTTGAGCTGTCCAAGGATATTGAGGGCGATAAAGGCGACTTGATCGGTAGTGCTACCATTGGGAACAGTGCTGAAGACGAAAATCACAACGGCCATAGTTCCCATCCGAGTGAACCATTGGCAATATGACGCGGGTATCCGTGAGCAAAGCATGTCGCGATACACGAGACCGTAGCTTGTCCATCTCTTAATGTCTTGTCGGCTGCCCTCGAGCACAAGACCAGACGCGCTTCTACCCAGGATAAAGAATGCGTCGATGCTATTCGGCTTTGAGATCCTGGACGGATCTCCTGCGCATGGGACAACCATTGCCCACTCAATCAACCTCAGAATAATCGACCAAAGGCTGAGGGTACAGCACGTCGCAGTGCCGATCCACGTGGTACGCGGGCCCATGACACAGAAGACAATGATACCCGCAAGAACAATCCAGGTGATACACACCCAGCACCGAAGCAAATATTCAGCTCGGGAAGCCCGTCGGGCTTCTCTCGCATGAGCTGGGATCTGAAAATAAGTGTACCGCTGATCTTCGAGGAGCTTCCCTTCCCGAATTGCGTTTTCAAGTTTCAAATTTCGCAGGGGAGCTTTCTTGCACCCGTATGGGGAAAAATATTCAAAACAACCCAGATCTAACAGGAAGTCATACGACCGCAAGTACGTCTGTATTCCTGAGACTGGTGCTGCAGTGATTGATTCAAAGAATGAGCGCCTAGCCAACCGATATCGTTGTTCCTCCGACTCTCCTATTAACACCATGAGCGAGCTCACATCGAAACTCCAGAATTGTGTGGATGGTTGAGCAGCCATTTGGACTAGCTTTATTTTCACATATCACGTTAAGGACTTTGAGTGGTTATCCTTTTTTGTTGAACAGGTCAAGGTCACAAACCTCGATAGAGGGGCAGGTCCGACTGTATTATACAGGAGTAGTCAACGTGGCTGAGTCGCCTATGCTCACAAAGTAGTCGAAATCAGCCTAGCGACATCGACCCCTCTGTCAGCCTTGAAGATACGCAGCCGTGTTACACATTGGTCTACGTGGCAGTCGTACCCGATGCAGCCTTGTTCCTTGAGGTGCCCAATTATGTTTGAGTGTTTAGAGGGTTCGGAATATTCGAACAGGCAAATTATGTTCGCATTACCCCTCATATTCGGCAGGGATAGGAAAATTTCTATCACTTTAAGTGCCATGGAAAACAGACATTCTCCTTGACCGAAAGGCATATATTGAACGTGTTGTACCAGCAGAACTATAAGACAAAATATGTTTCCCCAATCTGATGAACACGCAGAAACGACGCCATTACTGGCTGCCGCCGAAATAGCCTTGCCGCTTCCCCCCTCCGGCAAGGCTGATGGATTTCCAAAGGACGAGAGGGAGGCTATGCAGCACATTGAAAATATCCGCCGCAGCAAAGAGAAATATAGAGGTGATGGAATGGTGAAGGGACTGTTAGAGTACGTCTGTCCAATTCGTTTTGAACAAGTATCAGAATGTGCTACTGCTCACTGCCCCAGCCAAACCCAAGGAAACAATAGCACCACGCATCGCTTCTTGTATGAACTTCTTCAAAATGCCGAAGACAATGATTATGGCACCCGTGTGCCCCGTTTACTCATCCGTTACCACGATGGGTACTTGATAATAGAGTCCAACGAAACCGGTTTTACCAAAGCGAACGTAGAAGCGATATGTAGCGCAGCGGAGAGCTCTAAGCCAAACGACTCAACACGCAGCTCTATCGGGGAAAAAGGTATCGGATTCAAATCTGTCTATACGGTAGCAACTTCAGTCTGGATCAGCTCCGGCTTCTATTCATTCCGCTTTGATCGAGATGCCGAGCTCGGACGGATTCTTCCGCATTGGGATACCCAGCTTCCAGTACATCCGACAAAGAGCTTTACATCAATTATCCTCAAGCTAGATCAGCAACCAGCAAATAGAGGCTCTAAGAGTGCTATTCCTGTGAATATAGCCGGAGACCTTTCGAAATTGGAAGCCATGGACCTCATGTTTCTATCTAAAGTGAAGCACGTCGAGATCGACGTCCCGGAAAGGGATTTGGGGGATCGCTGGAATACCGCCAGAAATAGTCGGAGAATTGTTTTGAAGGCGGGCATGCTACCAAAACTTCACGGAGACTTGCTGGATACGACGATCAGCCGCAATGAATTTGTCGAACATCTCGTTGTCTTTCAATACAAAAACGCAACATTACCGCCCAGGCCAGGTCGTTCTGACAACGGCATCATATTGGTATTCGATAGAAATATTCCCTCTGGCCGACCCTTAGCTACTCGGCAGACATACGCCTTCCTTCCCATCTGGAACTACGGCTTTAAGGTGCGTGATACTTTGGGAAAATAGCCATTTACTCAGCTAACACACTGTTGCAAACCTGCAGTTTGTAATCCACGCCGACTTTATTCTCGTCCCAAATCGTGAAAGTATTATCCAGAATCCACATAATGACCGCATTATTGAGCACATTCCAAAAGCAATGGTTCAAGCTGTCGCATCTTTCAGAAGCAAATACCCAGACCTGTGGTATGGTTGGCCTCTTTGGCTACCTCTTGATGGCCCGAAGGACGGCGTCTTCTCGCCAATTTCCCAGAATACAAAGGATATTTTCTCACAGCATAACATTGTAGAAGATGTTCATGGAGAATGTTTTCAACCACACACTGTCTACCTGGTTCCGGATAAATCTAGAGATGCACAAGGAAAAACTCTGCTACCCTCTAATTGCACAACCCACAAACTTTTGTCAGAACAGTATCCCACCGAAACTTACGAGTCTTTGAAGCGGCTTGGTGTTTTGACTTTACCGGATGACTTGTTCCTGTCTGACCTGGAACATTTTATAGACTCACAAAAGTCTGATTTTCAGGACATGTTAGAGACTTGGCACGACGATATATGCAAGGTGTTACTGAGTCTCCTTGACAAGCATCGTGGAGCCATAGAAGACCTGGCTATTATCCCCTTAACTAACTCTAAAGACTCTCCATGGGTATCCGCGAAATTTGGATACTTGTATTTTGGATCCAAAATGGACGCCCGATCGTTGCCACGGAGTATCAGTGGTGTTGGCGAGATAGATCGTAATGTTGAAAAATCTTCCGAGAGAGGCAGGCTTTTCATGGAACTCGGAGCCAAAGATCCTGGAAAACTCGCATTGTGCGAGTTTATTATTGCGGAACACAAACATCCGAGCCCTAATTTCCTCGCTTTAGACGTTGATGAGATGGTGTCTCACTTCGAGTTTCTCTACAATGCGAACTGGAGCCCTAAAACCGATCCTATCCCAGATTTCTGGTGTTGCACTTCAAATCAAGAGAAGCGCCGAATTTCTGAAGTCTACATGGAGTCCAATTCACCATATTCTGCGAGCTCTTTATCGTCCTTAATGAAATCCAAGCTGCACTTTATGCATCCGTCGTATGAGGAGAAATTCTCCACGCTCCGAGACGGGATGAAATGGCTCAAAGAGATACTTCAAGTACGAACGATGATACGATTGGCAGTCTTTGGAAAGCATCGGGGGCTCGGGTTCCACGGCGATTTCGAATCACTTCTGACAGAGAGACCTTTGGAGGCTCTGGAAATGTTACGATACCACTGGTCATTTTATTCGCCTTGGTTTCTGCCACTAAGTCTCGACCAACTATCTCCGAGGGCTGTATATGACGCACCCAAAAAACTGCATTCTGACTTGCGCGATAGCCTTCGGCGCAAGCTTGAAGAGACCAAGTTTCCATGTCATGGAGGACATCGAGCGAAGCTCCAGGACACCTATCTCGCCAAGGAAAGCCTGCTACTACTTTGCAGAGAGGTATCTATGGAGCATTGCCATAGTGACAGTGGCAGATCATGCGGAATTTGTGCATTCCTTCGTTTACACTTTGGATTGGGACGTCGACACGATATTCAAGCGATGGTACGTGCGGATCGTCTGCTGAAAGTTACTAATCCAGAAAGGGAAGATTGGGACTTTCTTCGGGACTTTAACGTCATTACGAAGCCAGGTGCTGCTCTCTACATTGATGTACTTCGCCGTGTTAGGGGCAAACAGATAGACGAAAAATACATGAAGCATCTCTATGCAAATCTTGAAAGCTTTTGTCAGGGCCCGGACTTGGACAAAATTCGGTAAGCTAGCTGATCAAACTTCGTGATGACTGATCAAAGTTCGTGATGAAACCTTGAATTAATCCAGTTTCCAGATCAGTTCTGAAAGAAAAGAACTCTATTTATGTCGCCGACCCGAATACTCCTGAAAGTGGAACCTGGTATTCTTTCACAGATGTAGTATGGGATGGTCCACCGTGCCTGAGACACGTCCCACGATTGAGTAAAGTTTATCGAAATCGATATCATCTTTTTAAAGGGGTTTTGGAAAAGCTACTCGCCGACCTTGGAACACTCAAGACTGAAGCAGAGAACCTTTCCGCAACAGATATCAATCATATTTCCGATGTTCTAAATGACATATCTGACTACCTGGAGATACACCCAGGCGAACATGCAGTGAGATGGCTTTGGTCATGCCCCATGTTCCCAGTGCACCCAGCTGGGGAAAAGAACGCTCCAATTGTGTTACGATCAGCATCAGACTCATGGTTGATTCCTAACCATCCAAAACATCAAATCGCGTTTCTTGGTGTGGTAGACCTCTCTGTATTTTCTGCAAAGGATTACACAGACTGTCGCTTTCTAAGCAACTGGCTGAAGCTGAATTCTAAACATATTTCTAAGCATATCAAGGGTACACGATCAGACACTGACGGAGAAATCGAACGCAAAGATTATGCCGCGTTGCTTAGAGCCAAGGCTTCCTATATTGTATCGTGAGTTACTCATTACATTTAGCACTAAATTGCACATTCTAACACGCAACAGTTTGATGCCCTGGAATTCAACTTCAGAGATAATCACTGAGAATCTTCAACTTCTGCGAAAAATTCAAGTATTCCAATGCGACCATATCAAGACGTTCTGGACTCTCAGGGTAGACTATAAAGAGATTAGCAGCAATTTAGTCCAAGGGTCGATTTTCTCAAGAGTCGATGATGGCATATTCAAGATCTACATAGTTGACGAGGACAACCTTCTAAGCATTGGATACACGCCAATAGAGCTTTCGGAAGAGCTAGCGGTTCTCTGCTGTATTGATGACGAGCAAGATCGTCGTCTTTTAACCAAGATTCTAGCTGAGAGTCAAGTTAGCCATATTGAAGCTGACCTCAAATATCGTGCCAGAGCAATGTCTGGTAAGCAGCCCCTTCATCAAAATATGTATAATCTGAAGTGTCTAATAAAGCCCAATATATTAGCACTTTTGAGCTCTCGTAGCACACGACATCAGGCCGCAGCAAGATCAAACGAGAATGGTAATACCGACTCAACACAAGATTCATCCAGCGTTGTCGTTCCCGACGGCAGCCATGGGAGGGCAACTACGAAATCCACCATTGAGAGTTCTCAGCCAAATATAACTAAAACTGAAAACAGAGCACCAGCGGCTACGAATTTAGAAGAAGTGCATGATTCATCAACCATTTCTGCCTGTAACGAAGATGTGATACTCAACGACGCTGCAAGAGAGGGGACACAAAACTCAACGCAAGACGAGCCCAGTAACTATGTTTTCGACTCAAACAATGGGAGCAGTTCTAGAAAGTCTGCCGATGAAGAACATAGGTTAAATACGGCCAAGGTTGATATTAATTCCCCGAGTAACCATCAATGGCAGCCAGTACAAAAGCCATCGGACTTATCTCCCGTTAATCAGGTCAAGAAGTTGAAGAACATTGCAGCAAACATAACACAAGACGCGCTGCAGCAGCAACAGAGTGGGTTACCGGCAAGTGGATCTCATAGTAATGAATCTATGAGTCCAATTTCTCAGCTTCCTTTATCATCTTATCCGCCCAACTTTGAAGAAGATATTGGAAGGGGCGTCCTTCTCAATAAAGTTGTTGTCCACGATGACCTGCTTCATAAACCCACTGAAGATATCGCGGACGTCAAAGGACCTAAATCTTCAAGCACAACAGAAACTGGAATGGTCGTCGAAAACGATAAGAAGGAAGAAATCCCCCTAGATACCAGTCAATTGCCGGGAACCGAGCATAAGCTAGACGTTGTGGTCGATCTTCCCTCCGGAACGGCTCTGGCCGAATTGCAAGAACGAGACGCGTTAATTGATTCGCGCACATCAGCGTTTCGAAGGCCAAGAGAACGAGCGAAGGATGACAGCCTGATGCTTCCTCTAGAACGCAGGGGCAGGGAAATGACTCTAGATGTGACTAGAGACACTAGATCTCAATCTGTCATTCACAAAGCCGAAACCGCTACGTCCGACCAAAGCTGGAAGATTTTGCCCGGGTCAGATGGTGGAGCTAAAGACTCATATTTGAGACCTAAAAAGACTACTGAGGATGATGACTTTGTGAATATGAGCCTAGGACGGTTCACGAACCCGTCGCCCAGGATGGTGTTTAAAAGAAACGACAACAAGGACATCCAATACATTGGCGAACTTTACGTAAGCTGGCAAATATTTGAGCTTTTTGCTTACCAAGATGATGACTAAAAGTTATATTTAGGTGGCTCGGTATTTGACTTGGTTTCTTGGTCGAGATATTTTCCGTAACTGCGATAAACGGCCCCAAGAAATATCCAGCGAAGAAGAATCGCCATTATCAACGTTCACAATCAAGGATGAAGATGGACGTCTATGTGGGCTGTTGATTGAACGAAATGTAGTTGATAAAACCCAAGTTGAACACGGGTGCACCTTTTTTATTGATGTCCTTCCCACCAATCAGGATGCAAATCAACCATTTTCACTTTCACATGAGCTGTACCAAAAGGTAAAGCAATAAGAATTTTAGGAAAGGATCCATAGTGCACTGGCTAACTGGACTTACCATTTAATCCGCAGGCGGAGAGATTGTCACTTAAAGGATGTGCGACCATCAGCAAGGTTTACATACTCGTGCGCGTCTTTAAAGTATTCACCGATCCAGGAATTTCTTTCTATGCTGATCCTTGGGCTCTGTACCATAACGGATCAATATTACTTGAGCCTAAGTGGGGGTATCACGGGGTCATATCAAATCGTGCACCGGTGATGCTTCAGGAAATGTCAATTAGCGCCAATCTCAATGCGGATGCAGCGGGTATTTACAGAAAAAAGAAAGTAGATCGAACGACTATTAGGCTACTGCAGCTAGAAATGTCCGATGATGATCGTGGTCCACTAAAATCCAAGCTCATGGTAAAGCCACTGGACCAGGATCTTCGCTTCTGGGCCATGTCATACTGCTGGAGCGGGCAGCCTAGCACAGGTGGACCATACCTTGAAGTTGATGGGGTACAAATAGCCGTAACTGAATCTCTATCGGCTTGTCTTTACTGCCTACGGCGTAAAAGAGTGAAGACACTTATATGGGCGGATGCTGTATGCATCAATCAAAAAGACCCCGTTGAAAAGGCATTCCAGGTCCAACGCATGGGCTCTATTTACCGACTGGCGGATCACGTCGTGGTTTGGCTAGGAGCTTCGGAGAACGATGATTGGGACGCAATGAAAACACTAGAAGCACTTCAAAATCAACCAACAGGTTCCGAATCGCTTCTTTACGGTACCTCAATCCAGGACCAGCAGGCAGGTATGCGTGTCAATACACTTCTGCAGCGGGCTTGGTTTACGCGGGCATGGGTTGTCCAAGAATTAGTTTTTGGTTCTCGGATCACGGTATTTTGTGGAGACTCGGAGCTTTCGTGGGAAAATTTTATTGACGGAATCAATAAATGTGAAGCTCACATGAGACGTATCTCTGGATTGTCCTCCTCAAGTTTCCTGACAAGCATGGAGCCTGCACTTGCCTTAGACCGCACGCGAAGACATTACAGAAACACGGACTTTCAACAACGCACAGCAGGCTTTAAGTACAACTTCCTCATGTTAGCCGAGTTCTTCTATTATACTGAGTCCTCCAGGGCGCCGGATAAGCTTTTTGCTCTCCTCAACCTAGCGTGGGATACTGACCCTGACCATGAAAATTTCAAACCAGACTATAAGTCTGATGAAAGATCTATTTTATCAAAGTATGCAATCCAGTTCGTAGAATTGAGCCAGGCCTTAGAGCTCATGTATCGGTCTGGACGTGACAAGGGTACAAGTTTCTGCAGCTGGATCCCTGACCTCATGAAGCGGGAGGATCGACAGATGTACCCCTCTACCTTGTCTACATGGCATGCAGCCGGAATAGGTTCCCGACCAGGATTCTGTGCAGGGGGCCGGCCTTCAAACGATGCTAAAACAGAGATGATCAATGAGCCAAATATGACAGCGGAATCATTTACCCCTCCGTGTCTTGTCATTCGCGGAATTATGTTTGACTCGGTTGAGAGCTGCTGTCCTCTGGGCATGGGCAATTCTATCCAATTCTCTAATGTTTTAACGAACCTTCGCGAGTTCTTATCTTCACTTCGAATGTATCCTGGTTGTGGCCCAAACTGGTTGGAGGAGTTGCTTGTGGCATGCTTAACTGGAGACGCAGTCGGTCCACAGAAAGAAGCCGACCCGTTCACATTAACATTCTCATCAACCTCTACCAATTTGAAGCCTGAGACCTGGCCGATCGGATTCGAAAAGATTGTCCTTGACGTTCGGCCTGACCAAGACGCTCGGGCTTATCTAGGAAAGCCTGTGGAGTCTCGGCGTATTATAGAGCAATTTTGGGAGACATCCCGTATATTTGTGAACCGAATTCCTCAAGCGGCTGCGTGTATTACTTCTAAGGGATATGCCGGGATATTTCATGGCTGTGCGATGCCAGGAGACAAAATTTTCATTCCCCATAAATCCAAAGTTCCTTTTGTCCTACGAAAGAGGAACTTCGGCAAATATTACGAGCTGATTGGGGAATGTTACGTTCATAAGATTATGTACCACGAAGCTGAGTCACTAGCAGGCCTGAAAGACGAAGCTATTTACATAGTTTAGGTATTCATTACTGTCTTCAAGGAAGAACGATTATCTGAACGTAATGTTTGTTCAAGGTTGAGATTGGCAACTCTATGGGGCATCTACTTAGGAGATAATGCGCCATCTGCAAATACCAATAGTTGCTAGCAACTTCCTGAGAAAGTTTGCACTTCAATTATCGATTGAAACTGAGCCATCAAATAATGCTTGTATCAATGCCACCGCGAATCGGACATTGCCTGGTCAGCTAGCAATTTTTACTTTGAAATGAGTTTTGTCTTAGAGCCTTGAGAATGGTCGCTGGAATGTGACTAATACAACACGCTTTAACTATCATCCGATTAGCTAAGATACATATACGTAGAAATTTAGTATGCCCCAAGGCTGTATTACATTGCAATGATTTTCACTTGATAGGGTTAATTTGCTTTTACTCGTCTTCTTGTAAGTTTCGACCCTTTTTCAGGCTTACAAAGCTCATTAGTACCCAAGCAGCATGACCTGAAGCTCAAATACACTCTTATCTTAGCGGACTTCCATTGTGCCATATTCTTTGCTGAACAGTCAATTAGAGCTGCTTTAACGGATTTAGTTGACTTCAATGGTATGATGGTGTGGCAAGATGCGATAAGACATATCTGTTGCAAGCCTTTCATTCTTATTGCTAAATAAAAAAAAAGGAGTTCGAAGGTAAGTAGTAAGTCTGAAGGAAGGCTAATGAATTGCTCGTTGGGATGTTAGTGTGAGAGATGGGACGATCTAAAATTTCGCGTCTTCAAATACGTGCGACAAACAAAACTAACCATCTTGACTAGCCCTTATTTCATGCAAACCGACGTCATTATTTCACATGGAGCTCTATGATCAATATCGTAACGATTGCAAACTTCAACACTAATTTCTACCATTTCAAGTTCCCTTGCAATGAGGCCACAATGTTAGACTCTGAGATATCGCGGTCAAATACTGACAAAACATGCTGATCTGGTCGAACTAATACAGAGTAGCCATCAGATAATCGTGTTAGGGCTAGCCACTTTTCTTGCCCTTTCTGCAGCGTGAAATCAACCCCATGGACAAACACTCTCAAACGCAGTACGGAAGCTACCTTCTTAGGTAGCAATTCCTCGCGGAGTTTCTGTACGACCGATTTGAGCTGGGTAGCAAATTTTTCATCAACCAAAAAGGTAAATGAGTCAAAGCCACACAAATCCAGTGTAGAGAATTGTTTTTGCGCGACTAGGTCCACAGGAAACTCAGTCACGTATGATGAATCGATAGGGGGGAGCTTCAGAGTGCTTTTGACGTTTTCAGGTAGGCTGATCCATGCATGCGGTAAATTACCTCCAGCAATACAAGCTGGTGTAAAGTTCGACGCATTTTCAGGAATACATTTGTCACCGTACACATAACCAATGTGCAGCCTAAGGTTGTCAAAATGCTCTCTTTGGCCCTCAATTCCTTTGAGGATATCCGCCATAGCCTTTGGATCCTCAATGTTGGCATAAAGATTGCGACGAGCAGTGTTGACATCGGGATCAGTTGCCCCAAGAGTCTTCAGCAGTTGAAATATCTCTTTTCCATTTTTCACACTCTGCTGGGAGTTCACAAGTGCCACTTGTCGACGGTCTTCATGATAAGAGTTAAGCAATGCATCGCTGCCGTAACCATGAAGAACAGCAGCCAGTTTATATGCCAGGTTATGAACGTCACCAAGTCCAGAGTTCAAGCCGAGCCCACCAGTTGGTGGGAATGAATGGGCAGCGTCACCTGCACTATGAGAAAGGTAAGCGCTGCCTTTTATACATCGCCAGAAAATATATCTTTTGAAGCAACACTTACAGAAAAACGCGGCCAACCCGATATTCATCAGCTACCTTGCGGCTCAGGATCCATGGACGGAAGCTCAGAACATCATATTTTATAGGAGTTTGCGTTCCTATGGCCGCATTCACAACCTTACGGCAGTGTTCTTCATTCCATGATTCGACGGGGTGTTTTTTGGACTAGTCACGTCAGCAAATTCCACGGTTCTGATATATGAATCGTATGATTGATGTGCTTATTGAAGGGAGGTGTCTTACATCAAAGTTACAGATCAGAACTTGATTTCCGGACAGATCATAACTGATTATGAACCCAGATACTAATGGATCCATGATCCAGTGCAACATTCCTACATTCTCCTTAACAACAGGTCGAAGGTCCGCATTGATATGAATTGTCATCATTGTCTCATCTGCACGACTTTCGTTAGCATATATTGAACTTTTATCTATCATGAGTCAAGTGAAGCTTGAATTTGCAAGGTCAAGAAATAGAATGAAGGATGATTGGGTCTTACAGGAATCTTCACCCTCCATCTTGACATCTAAAAACCTTCGCACTGCACTTCGAGCACCATCACAAGCAATTACATACTTGGATTTAACTTTATATTGTTCGTTGGTGCCACGATTTTCAATGGTAGTGATAGCATAATCATCAAACTAAAGGAGATGGTTATTTATTGTGAAAGTCATCTGAGGCAAGTGATTGGCTCTCACCTGTTCAACACCAATAAATGTATGATTCTTACGAATTTCAACATTGCTAGTCTCAACCAGCCTCTTCGCAATAAATTCCTCAAATTGGGGTTGCGGAATATTATGAATCATCTAAAATTGGTTTAGTATTAATCTTGAGCTTTCTTTGCACAGGAAGAGACAGACTGCAGGCGTATACTCGAGCACATCAGGATCCATTCTTTCGTATGGCAGTGTGCCAATGAGTTTACCAGCCAGGCTGGTAACGAAATTGACCCAGAACGCATCTTTGCGACAAGTGCCCAATTTTCGGATTTCGTTGACATCCAGGCCGAACTGACGGCAGATTTCCAGGCTGCGAGGCGATAACGCATGCGCTTTGGGAGCCGCAAGTCGCGTTTCGTATCTTTCAGCAATCAACGATCTCACTATTCATTCCAAATGCATTTGGCTGTTTAGACATCATCCAGTATGTAACGATAGACAAAATCAAGGATAGATAGTGCAACAAACTACCGAGTTGGCTTAAAAGGAAGGCCAAGAGTAAGCCGCAAGGACCGCCTCCAACAATCAAGATAGGTACCTCGTCGAGGTCCTCTTGAAAACTCAAATGGGGCATTGTTTCTGCCGTCTAATTCTATATTCTTGAGTGAGAATCGCTAATTCAGGCTGTTTAATGACAAGGACTTATAATCGTTAGGGATTTCAGGTGAATCTAAGAGACGTTTATTATTTATGGATGCCGATGAACAAGTTTCCCACTTCCCCACCTCAAAAATCACCCGCAATGTTTAGGGTTAGGATGGTCTAGGTGGGGTTCCCCACAAACGAGTAAACAGTCGATTTCCAGAGGCATTTTGATCAACGCAACGAGGGTGCAGTTGTAGTTACTTGGATTTCTGTCAATATCCCGATTGGGATGCGGCGCGTATTTGCCTTTTGAAGACCGCCTGCAGGCTAACCTCTTTTCCCGATGCAGGGCAATATACCTCAAAGAAAGCGTGATCTTCTCCAGCCGACTAACTCCGCGAAGGAGCGACAGCTCCGTAGCCGAAGAAGCGACTGAAGCAGTCGCTCTTTGGCTACACTGTCTTCCAGCCAAAAGTTCTCTCGTTGCAATACAAGATATGAATTTATAGACTACTAGGTTTACTGACTTCAATCTTTTGGATCAGTTGGAGATTGCTACTGTGCCCACTCAGGGGTTTCTTGCCAACGCATTGCTAAGCAAATTGACAACTTACCATGTAGTGCTCAAGATGTAGAGCAGAAACTCTAGGTATGTGGCTGTATTATTGAATACAGACTAATTTCATAAATCGCCACATGTGCAGGTAAATCCGCTCCTGTCTTAAGATGTAAGATGGCGAGATGTATAAACGAAAATGAAATAAGCTTCACGCCACTGAATCACTGCGCACACTGCCAGTTATTTTACTTCCTACCGGTGTCTTCGGCCTAGAAACTGGAAAAATGCTTTGCCCGTCTTATAGCTTATCACCAGCACACCTGGAACTGATTGGCTATTTCGCTAATCTCCCCGCGGGGCTTTCTCAAATTGCGGGGATCGTGACATTATCTAACTCACCAAGAAATCTTCTCCGCACTATCAGGCTTTGGACCAATGGACTTGAGTAGAACTCAGAATTCCTGCTTAGAAAGTTTAGCGAAACACAACATCCTAATTTTAAACAGAGCGGCCGGGTGTAAATCCGAGTGATCCAATGGAGGGATCCGGGACTGACTCCGGAGCTCAACAAACACTGAGTTAACATAAGAAGCCGTTGAACATGCCTCCATAAGTAACGTAGCCTGTCAGCAAAATGCATATACCATAGCACTCTTATGCTGTTACCTAGCTACACAATCTACTTGCATCTCGGCTATTTATAATTTCTATCTTTGCTTATCCTCACCCGACAAGGAATTATCAGACAACTAGATTATTTCTATTCGCGTACACACACACACACACACACACACACACACACATACATACATACATACAATGCGTATCTTGCAAGGCATTTGCGCTATTGCCTGGGCTGCCGGCGCGCTGGGTCAGGTTACGACAGTTCGAAAGACCGGCACGGGGCCGACAGGATATGTGGTCGACTTCGTGTTCAAGCCCAACGCAACATATAGTAACTCGTCGTCTGTCCTGCTTGGAGGCTTCCCCTTCTTCTCCGACTCGCTGCACTCCTCTTTGTCCAAGACAGATGGATACTCGCCGTATGAATGGACAGCAGGCATGTTCTCAATGCGCCTTAGCCCCGACTATGGTAATGAAGCCGGCACATTGGCTGGGCTGCCGATGACGCAGAACAAACACACTGGTAACTGGCAGATCACTGTTCCCCTGCCATCTGGTACCTGGCTATACGCGTACTATCCTGACTGCACAACTGGTAATTGGCGTGACTGCGATGTCTCTGTCGTCGATTGGACAAACCCGCCTATTGAGGCCTTTGCAGGTGATCAGTTACTCAGCGCCGTTCAGCTGCCTTTTGACCCAGAGTTCCAAGTATACAACTACGATTGGCAGCTGCCATTAGACGACGTCCAGAAACGGGGGAATGTAAGCTTCCACCAATACTGGTCCCCAAATTCAACCTACCCTTATCCAAATATTCACGACGTGGGAATCTATCTTCCCCAAGAGTATGGCAAAATCTCAGGCAAGAAGTATCCCGTGCTTTATCTGTCCAATGGCGGCCAAGGATCAGATTCAGATTGGCTTCAACAGGCCCAGATTCATCACATTGGTACGCTAGGTTTTTCTCTTCTGAACCCGATTGAAAGACTATGTGCTCACACAACACAGTTGACCGGCTTATCGATGCAGGGAAGCTCGAGCCAACCATCCTGGTCACCCCCAACTGGTATGATCTCGGTTTCACACTTGAAGAATACGAGACCAACGCAACACTGCAGGCGGAATATCTAGACGTGGGTATGTAGTATGGCTTTCCTCTAATTGATGTAAAATGTCCTAATATGATGGCAGTTGGATACGACCGCTTCTTCAACAAGGTTCGCGAGAACTTTTTCTCCTATCTAATCCCGTGGGTGAATGATAACTACGAGGTGTCCAACTGCTCGTCGGATCGAGCGTTCGGCGGTCTCGCGCTCGGTGGCACCCTGACACTGGCCATGCTGTTTAACGCTACTGACTACTTCTCTTCTTACGTCGTGATGTCGCCAACTCCCGCCCCAGGTGCCGGCGATCCGCAGTACAACGCCACGCGAAACCCGGGTCTTCATAATGTTGGAATCTTCACGGGCGCTGGGTTTTATGATACCACATTTAGCGCCGCGCGGGACTGGGAGACAGCACTGGCAACGGAGAATATCACCTATCTTAGTCATTATGCTATGAATGGTGCGCATGAGTGGAGTACATGGCAGGAGATTGTGTATTATTACCTCAAGGATGCGTTATGGAAGCCAGTTCCATATTCGGCCAGGACAAGCTTTGGTTCCTTTGCCCCGTATTGATACATTGGCAGAAGTGATTGATCAATGGCTAGAAATGAGTATGAATAAGTACCTACAGTCACAATTTCCCTTGCGCAAAGCGGTGTGTTCTTTTTGTGACGGGGACCACTTTCTCCTAAGGTAATAGCTCTTACGCTTATGGTACGTCCATATCTTTGAATATAAGCATTGAAAGTGGCGAGATGTCAGCTCGGATATGTTATATTACTCCATTGGAGTATACATATTCGAGAAAAACTCAAATTCAAACAAATAGTGTATGTTGTGAGATGTCTTTACAGGCCTCAGCAGAGCACTAGACGATATACATGAACTTTTTTTTCAAGGCGAAAAACTCAGACTTTACGAGCAAAATCCATATAGAGTGAAGGAAGGCGAGTTGCCAGAATAGCCATCTCCTCTGTTGCATGCTTCAAAAGACCAGCACACATATGCTCTGGAACCATGGCAGCGCGCTGGGCAGGATCCGTAACATTTTCAAAGTCACCCATCCAAAACCGCGAGCGCATACGGCAACCATCTGGTTCCTCTTTGATCAAGTGAATTAGGTACCCTTGATACATGACGGTATCATTTTCATCATTCCATAGTCCTGTCCGTCCGCAAATTGCAGTCGAGTAACCTGCCTTGTGGAGCTTGTCTTTCCACTCCGCACCAAAGAATTTTTCCGGGTCGATAAAGGAAATTTTCAACTTCTCAAATTGACCACCAATATACTCATGGACAAGATGATGTCCGCCTAAAATATCGTTATATTTTAGCAACAAGTCTCTATGTCGCAATTTCAGTGAGGGAGTACACTTACCGACGTACGTAGAGTTGTTCTCACGTGGTCCACTCCAGTCGGAGAAGACATGATCTCGTGGGTGCCATAACTTGTACTGATCGGAGTTATGAATCCATCCGAACCACCAATCAATCATTTTGCCTGAACATCCTCGCATATAAGTTGAAGCTGCAACATGGTGCATGCCATCCGGGGCAACAGCATATCCCGCTTCCAGAGGGAGGTAGTCATGTTCTAATAACAAGGGTGCGTCCTTAATGAGCAACGCCTGCGGCAATGTTGTGGGATTGTACTGATCTAGTGGAGGAATCGTAGGCACCATTGTCTAGTTTGAAGTATATTTGATATGTCTTCCAGGGCCGACAGATCAACCCTAGGTGAACATTATAAAGATCTTTCCCCACGTCTATCCCACACGGTTTTCCCCTCTCAATGCACACACTTCCCCACACTTCCCCCTCGTCCCCCACTTTCGGAATCCATTATTAGGCTTACGGTTATAACTTACTCCTGAAATGCCATTGCCATTACTACGGAGATTTAAGATTTGGTTAACTACAAACATCAGGACAAACACCATGTAGTAACAGACAATTTTGGGCTACAGATTACAATTTGGAAACTTTACTACCACGACTTCAGGACATTCGGTTACTGGACACTTTCATAGAGAGAATAATTTAACGTTGCGTGCTTAACGAAATAGGACTCATACCAATACATATATAAGGCAAACTAAACACTTTTCAGTCCATCTAACTTACTCCGAGAGGAGAAAGCCCTTCTTGTGAATCCACATCCGAATTGACTTGCCGTAAAACCAGAAAATAAGAGTGGTTGCGTAGACCGCTACGTTGATCGCTGCTACTGATGTAAACACAACTACCGACCCATCGCGAGTTAGCCAGTTATTGATACACCACGTCCAAATCCATGCTACGGAAGACTTCAAGCATGAAATGGTGACCATTGCTTCTGCAGAGAGCTATTGAGAGATAACGACCAATTAGATGGGAGATCAAAAAGACGAAGATGAATGCAGAGAGTACAAACCTCTTTATGACAATCTAAGCAATACGAAATCGCTAATATAGCTCCCATCTGTGCCCCGGTTGATAATATGCCGAATCCCACAATGGGGCCAGCCCAATGAGTTTTATAATGGTAAGTTAGACCGGAGATGAGAGCCCCCACAAAAGTCAAGATAGCTGCAGGAATACAAATTGGCAAGCGCATTTCTGGTTCTCGAACGCCGTTATTACGGACCGTAAACCATGTTGCAAGTTGATCGTTGAGATGGCCGCAGAAATAAGAACCAACAAGGGAGCCTATAAAAGGAGCAATAAATGTGAGGCCTTGAGCCCCAGAAGAAAAGTTATATGGCCTGGTTCAATTGTACAAGGAATTAGTTTACTAAATGTCAACCCTCATTCCAGAGGATTTGGAAAGCAGTGAGAAACTTACGGTGGAGCGAATAACTGGGCCACAGTGGCACCCAATATTACGTTCCAGCTCAAAGACATCCCATAGACCAGGCTTGACCACATAACTGTGGGATATGCCATCAAGACAAATGGCCGCTTGTAAACTTGCCAAATATTGACATTTCTATCACAGTCAAAATGGAAAAGGTCTTGCAAATAAGATCTTTTCTTCGGTGTTGATGTCTCCCTTTCCGATTGAGCGGGGTTTTCAATGAGCTCGGTATGTTCGGGTTGCGCTTTAGTGCTGGATACAGGCGCAATTACCGGGCGGTCACCACTATACATGGTTTCTGGCATGGACACAGTCATTGTAATCATGTTGACTCCAATAGACATGGCTACAATGAAAAATGCCCATCTCATGTCCAAATTCTGGATAATGAAAGCTGAAATTAGGGGACCAATTTCATTGCCGACAAGAACCGTAAGCCCGTAGTAAGAGACCTTTTCTCCACGTTCATGTAAATAAAAAAGGTCCGTAATTGTGCTGGGTACTATTGCTTCTATAGGGGCTTCCCAGAGACCCAAGAAGGCTCGTGCTATGATGAATGACGTATAAGTTGTCTCCGAAGCCACAGCTAGCCAGACACATGCCAATCCCATCAACAAATTAGACGCGAGGTAAACAGGTCTGCGACCGAATTTAACGGCAAGTGGCCTATAAGTAAAGACATAGCATTTAGTCATGATATTCTCAATCGTCACTCGCTGTTTCAGATTTCACAGGATACTGCTCCGTGATCAAACTTACATCCAAAATAAAGTCCCAAACCCTTGGCAAATCAAAGTTGCCCCATTACTGTAGGTGATATACGTTAAAGATAGTTTAAAAAAGGCCGAGAGTTGCTCCATTCCTGCAAGTAGGAAGAACAATTAATGAAAATCCGGGGACACAAGGCAAAATAGCGGCAATGCTGACCTCCTGCCATCATAGGTCCAGTTATTGCCCCATTAAAGGCATAAAACAGCCCATTGCCCAAAACAAGCCATTTCTTCCAGTGTGGCCACAATAAAGGATCATTGGGATCATCGGAAGGTTGTGGCACGAGAATAACGCGCCTATTGCCATATGAGATATGTTTATACGAATGAGCGAGACCTGATTGATCTTGATCGATCAGAAGCTCGGTGCCAGGCACCGATTGTTGAGGTTCTATGTCAACGTCAGCCATGGTGAATTGTTTAGCACAGACGGTGAACAATGATTGATACTCAGCTAGCTAGCTAGGTAAAGAAGGGGAGGAGATGCTGTTTTATAACGAGTCCAATGAAGAGGCGGCATATGCAGCCCTCCCCACTTAACATTCCCCACATAAAGGCGAGCATGCCCCCGGATTATGCTCCCGTTTTTTGCACCACTCCCACTCTCCCCAGACTAACGCAAGGACCACAATAGTCTACGTGCATAACTAGCAACCATGCAGCCGTCGAGCGAAAGACGTTTCCGCTGCGCTCACTGTCACAAGGCCTATACAAAACAGGAACATCTAAGCGTAAGTGTCGGAAAAAATAAATACCCCCTGTGCCGTGGTGAGGATTCCTGTCTAACTTAATAACTTCGAATATAGCGACATCAGAGGACTCGTAAGTATCAAAAAGACATCAAACTATTGCCTCGCGCGTTGACTAAACCCGAACAAACAATTTATAGACTCCAACTCGAAGCCATTTGTTTGTGCGAAATGCGGCAGAAGCTTTGGTCGGCAAGATGTTTTGGCGCGCCACGTCAAACTACATGCTTCCAATGGCGACAGTCCAGCAACAGCTGGCCTTATGCCAGAAACTAACATTTCTTCATTGAGCTTTCAAGACTCTCCATCCTCCGGCCGTATCGCAGCTTCACATGCAGGAGGGGAGTCATCGCCCAGGCAGGCGGCCTCTGAAGAACCAATTCTATCAACTTCTGCCATGCCAGAGGTAGATTCCGAAAATATTCTCGAATGGCTTATGCCCGATTTTCTACAATCCTCGACCATGGCGTTTCCGTTCAGAGACTTTCCTTTGCTTTCTTCAATGCAAACTGTCACTGGTCAAAGCCCTGCAGAGCAAACCGAGCACAGGAATGACATGGTATACGAAGCGAGCAAAACAGCTGTCCGTCAGATATCTACTCTGATCGACGACCTTTGTCGAAGTCTTAATTCTCAAGCAGAGTCAGCCGGTGTCACATCGACTTTCCTAAGCGCTTGCTTGCACGAGTACTTTGAACGAGTATCACCGTGCTTTCCGGTGATCCATGGTCCGACATTCCAGGCAAACAACTGCATTCCTCCTCTATTACAAAATATATTCGCACTGGGCTCTCTTTTTGTCACCTCGCCAGGTTCCAATAAGCAGGGAGAAACCATATGGCGATTGGCACATACAGCAGTGGCTACTTCGTGGCAGTCATATATGGCTCACAAGGGGCCATATGATTCTTGCCACGGCATCCAGCTAGTGCTTACCGCTCTTCTCGGGCAGTTATATGCAACGCTCTCAAATAACCCTAGTATTCGAAGTACAAGCTTTGTATTTCATGGCCTTGGATTTTACTGGGCCAGAACATCGGGCATGTATGACCAATGCTCATTCCCCGCAGAAGATATTCCGTCAGACGATCTGCCAAGGGGGGAGAAGGTTTGCCGATGGAAATCCTGGGCAGCCAAAGAGACTCAACGGCGAGCCATTCTGGGTCACTATATCCTGGATGGACTGATAGCACAATCTTCTGGCTCTCCTCCGAGTGCTCGTCATGTCACCAACCCGGTTGGCACTGCATGTAGCGAAGCCGCTTTTTCCGCCCAAAACGTGGACGAATGGATTACTGAAATGCGAACCTCAATTTATACGGAGCAACCGGTATCTGCTATCTACAGATCACTTGTGTCTTCGGATTACATTTCGGCTCCCATTCCGTTGAGCGATTTCTCGACTTCTGTCATTTTGGAGGGATTGCAATCGCTGGTCTCTGACCTACACGAAGCGAGCTCTCCAGTTATTGGAGTTGTATCGCAACGAGAGGTCATACAAGCACTAATTAATTTGAAAGAGGCCAATATTCTGACAGCAAATCCACAGTCAGTTCCTCTTCTATTAAGGTGGAACACGGTCTGCTTGGAACTCAGCACTTCATCCGTGGCTCTTTTCCAGAGCATTCAGTCCGGGCACAAGTCTTTGAGATACCCAGCTGGTCCCATAAGCTACTCTACTCCCAAGGAGATTTTGAATCTAAATTCCTGGTCCAGAAGTGCAGCTGGTATGCGGTGTTTGCTCCACGCAATAGCAATCAAGCAGCTTATTAGTGAGCTCCCCTTGGGTCAGGCGCTGGCGCCCCCTATTCCAAATGCAATATTTGCATCCGCTATCGTCTTCAGCGCTATGTGCCTATGCCAAATATCGACAATTAAGCTTCCGACACCTTTTCGATGGCAGGATGCCTGGTCCACCGTGTTAAACCAGCAGTCATCTATTCCATATGCTCCTGATGACATGTCCCAGCAGGCAACATTTCATGATGTTCTCGAAGACATTGAAGCGGGGAGAACGGAGTCTAAGCAAACAGTAAATTTATTAAAAGAGATTAATTTCTTGCAGGTCGCCATGCAGACGATCGCTTCTCGATGGACTCTTTCGCTAGAGTTGGGAAATATAATTGGACAGCTAGGCAGTCTGGCCCATGAAAAAAAGCGTCTTTCTCATGAAGGCTTATGACTTTGAATTCAGTCATGTGGGTGCTCATAACCATTGCATTTTCACAAATTGGGAGGCTCTTCTACTTGTACCCAACCCTTGATAGCTACAATCATTATCAATAAGACCGTGTTTTGTACTACCACAACTACTACCACTGTAATCAAGAACAAGGTATCTTACTTTTGATTCTGTACTTTAAAAAAGGACGGGCCTCAGCACCATGTTCATAAGTCAATATCATTAAGTATTTCGTAAACTAGTTGCTCTAAGTCCAAACATTCCTGGGTAATGTACTGTTGTTTAATATGAAATGATTAGGGACAACTTCTTATATTGATGCTGAAGTTCAATATGGAAAACCTCCAGCTTTTCCATTCAATACATCATTAATGGGTTGAATTCCATTCAACTAACCGCCCATCAACGTTGGATGGCGGATGACCTCTCAGCAGGTAGAACTGCATTACGCAGAGTTGTCATAACGCCTATTTCCATTCCCCAGTCACCATCCCATTGCGACATTCGTGTCCCCTGCTTGAAGTGTTCCGTGAGGTGGCTCATTCGCGAAGACCACGTCAAGAAAGACGCGTTACAGAAACCGCAACGACTAGTAACACTATCGTTCTCACTCCGCCATCTTTCAAGTCGCGGCACCGGTAGTTTCGTGCACGCATGAAACTTCTTCAGGTGTTGCCAAAGGTAGTCTTTTCGAGCAAATACTCGCTCGGCAACGGGTTTTCCGGCACAGAAATCAAAGTCGTGGGTGCTCTGATGAGCTGCAGATGTATCTTTGCTGGCGCAAAACCTACATTCGGCTAGAGGTAGTTCGAGGGGTCGGACATCTTGAAGATCCAGACAGCAGACCCATAACTCAAGCGATATATGTACGCTCTTCTCATGCCTCCACCAGTCGTGTTTTTTCCTAAATGACTTTGTGCAAAATGTGCATTCATAGATCCCACCGGTGGTGTTTTTCCCCCTTCTTTGGCCTTTCCTCGATCGTGGCCGCCTGGATGGTGAGGGAAATGGGAGCCCGTATTCGCTCAGAGATTGATGGCTCCAAACCGAAGAAATGCTATCTGAGGAAGCTTCTGAGTTAATGCTATCGAGGCTTGTGAGGGATGAATCAAAATTGGATAAATCGGCATCCAAATTCAAAAGATAATCAAAATCATTGAAATAGGTTGGCGATGAGCTCAAGTCGGACCTTTGAGATTGAATGGCATCTTGAATGACAGATTGAGGGACCGCTTCTTCATCCGGCGGGGATGCCTGCCATCTTTCCATCGGAGTCATTGAAGGCATCGGTGAGCCCGCACGAAATATTTGGGGACCTAATTCAAGATCGCGCTGTTTCTGTTTGTGGCGGCGGCGGGCGTTCGCGAACCACATGGATACTCGTTTCAAAGAGAATCCGGTCTCTTCGGCAAGCCTCTCTTTCTCGAGTTTGCTGGGATATGGATGCTCCTGGTGCAGATAGAACCACTGTTGCAATATCCAGGCACCCTTTCTCAAGTGTCGATTAGAATCTCTGCGGTTGTTCTCTTGTTCGTTGGTGTTAATATCCTCTTCTACTTCACCTTGCTGAATATATAAGTCGACACAGGTCAGGTACGCTTCCGACAGAGAGAAGGGGGGGAAAGACAATTGTAAAAAAAGATACGAACCATATTTACCGGGTCTTCTGTGACACCATGAAGGCTACCAAAAACAGGAGACAAGGTCTCAAATGCTGATGCCTGGCGTTTCTCTCCCCAAGCTAAGCTGCACTCCCTGAAGAGAGCGACACAGCTTGAGCACGATTTTACTGGATTAGGATTCGCCGGTGTGGTACGGAGAATAAGACACTGCAAACGATGTCGAATGCAGTAAGTGCATGGCTTGGGTGGAGAGTACGCGCCGTCTAACCACCGCGATAAATTGCTGAATGTTGATCGTGCTGAGGGTTCCTGGTATCCATTGCTGTTCAACAAATCTGTGATATATTCGTTTTGACTTGACTCGATGTTAGTCGCATCATCGTGAACAAGCATCGGATTGTCGATTATTGTTGCGATAGGCGAGCCCCCAACTAAGGTATCCGTCAATGAGTGATAATTGTTAGTAAATACATCACGTTCTGACAGTTGAATATCGTTGATATCAGTGGTAAATTCTGTAGATCGCCCCGCATTTAACGGTATTTCAGGGTCGGGTGAGCCATGCGACTCGCGTTGATGATGAAATATATTCTCAAAATCGTCCATCGATAAAGAGTAAAATGGGTTTTGCCACACTTTAGAGCTGGAAATATTGTGGCCTGTCAATGTCGCAAAATATGTGGATAGATGCGCAGAAATGTCGAGTGGAAAAAAGATTGAGTCCTCATTGCTGCGGCCAACCAGCGTCGACATTACCTCTTTCGATCTCCACCGGAGCCTCGGGATAGGTTGAGGACAACTTGATTTTTATCAGTAAGACGCCATTCCATGAAGGTTACGAACAGCTTATTTTACTATACACATGACATCCGCAGCGGTGTATGTAGACACAGTCTATCAGGCAGGAAATAGCGTCAATTCTCAGGTCTGTAATTCATGGACATCTGTTGCCTCAATAGCTGCGTGTCCGGGATTTACACCAATCATAGGCCATGCCCATAATTTCACAGATGCTTCTATAGTTTCATGGAAATTACTGATATATTAAGTTTTTCCAGCAACTTTGGGTCATTCTTATCAGATATGCAATCCCTGGCCAGTAGAATCAAAAACGCCGGTGGTGATTTCGTCTTTGTACAGTAGTGCTGCATCACGGCAAAAAAAAGGCTTCAGTTGTGAATAAACCTCTTGGAGCTGATTCATATATTTCTGCTATCTTCAAGCGAGTAGCTAGTGAACCGATAAGGTGTACATCTGCCGCCCTCGGTATAGCTCTCAGGTCACGAAGGACTGTCAGGAATTTGATATGGAACACTATATTTCCGAGGGCCTTCCGTACAAAGTAAAACTACAACTGATTCAGAATTAAGAAGAGATGGATTCTTCTTCGCAGACGACACACGACGAAGTGCAGCCAATGATGCACCTCCACAAGGACCAACTAACACCGAATGCGATGCTAAATATTGGACTGCAGAATGACTCTCAAAACAGGAGACGGTGACAGCTGCATCAACAAGTGTTTTCAAGTGAGGCCATGCGACTGAAGATATAGTTCCACAATTCATTCCATCCATGATAGTTGAGGATGTCGGAACTGAGAGGCGACGGCCTGCTTCCAGGCTCGATATGACGCAAGGAGCTGAATCAGGCTCTACAGTGACGATTGAAGTCTGGCATGGTCGAGACTTGCAGTAGATTGCTGCGGCTTGTGCAAGGCTTCCCACCCCAGCGGGGGAGATCATTAATGTGCATTTCAGGCCTTTCTGATTCAATTGGCTCTCAACTTCGCTCATGATTGTTGAATATCCCTCTACTATCCAAGAAGGGATGTCCTCATACCCGTCGAATGCTGTATCTTGAATCAAGATACCACTTTCAGTTCGACTAGCGGCTCCGGCTGCTGCTTCTACAGCCTTGTCATAATCACCATCGATGTTATATACCTTGGCGCCCTCGCCTTGAATCAATCCCCGGCATTGATCATCCATGGATTTCCGGACAAAAATATGTGCATCGAGTTGTAACAGTCTCGCAATGAACGCAACCGCTCGACCATGGTTTCCCTCCGTAGCAGCAAACAAAGTGATACGTGCCTTCTTCGCCTTTTCCGACAGTTTGTCTAGACTAACTGTGGGCGGAACAGACAAATACGATGCGATAGCACGATAACATCCCCATGACGCCCCGAGGACTTTGAACGATGGGAGACCAAAGCGGTCGCTTTCGACTTTCGCAAATACAGCATCAAGTCCAAGTTCTTTTGCTAGTTCAGGTAGCTGGACAAGTGGCGTGGTGTTGTAATTTGGTAAAGATTTGTGAAACTGCTCGAGACCATCAATTGTTGGAATCGCGCAGCGCGCATGAGCAGCGTCGAAATTATAGTAGATTGGCCGCTGATGGGACATGTTACTGCAGCCTCGAAAGAGATTATATGTCGATACAATAAATTCGATTAATGGAGTGAGTATTGGAAAAATAGTAAAATGATTGGTTTCCAAGTGGTTGATAAGGTTTCGGAATAGAGCGCCTTCCGGTGACAAGCCGATGGAGTTCCCTAATTATACTGGGGCCATGCGCCTTGCCAAACTTCATATGAGCCTAGTCGACGGGAATACAGTATTTTCTCTCTTAATTTAATATTCTACTAAGAAAAAAGCCTCAATTTAGAATATTGACTTCTAAGTCGAGAGGAAATTGTAGTAGCTAATGATGTATTTACGGAATTTGGATAAGCAGTTCTATAAAAAATTGGCTAAGTTAGACCATACCTGATTATTATTTAGCTTGTTCAATCGATTAAAAAAGCTACCTATCGCTGAGACAAAAATCCCTTCTCTTTACCCGGTTCTGTCTTGATCAAATCGTACCACGGATTCAAGTAGAGCTTGGGCTCCCAAGGCACTTTTCTGCGTCAGTCGGGAGTAAATCATCGTAAAGTGTATTGGTGGCTTACCAGTCTTCCTGTTTGCAATATTCGGTGGGATGATGGCTGACCCCGTCTCGGCATGGGACAAAGATCATGGCAGTGGGACAATGTCGATTGGTATAGACGCTGTCATGGCCTGCGCCGCTGGTCATTTCTATCCATTTGCTTGGCCCTACAAGAGCGTCTGCGGCACCCTTTACAGCACTAACGGCGTCTTCATGAAACTTTACGGCGGGCGAATCTGTCTCCAATGTCCATGTAAAACTCACCCCCTTCCCGTCTTCGGAAGCAAGGCGATGAAATTCGGCAAAACACTCTTTTTCCACTGTATGGACCATATCATCTTCTGGATGTCGAATATCTAGTGTAAAGACGACTTCGGATGCAAGAGTATTGGTAGAAGCATTTGAAGGTATTCTTATCACCCCTGTTGATGCAAGCGCTCCATGCTTTTTAGCAATTGCATTCGAGGCAGCAATCATTTTCGAAGCAGCAAGTATTGGGTCTTTACGTGCACTAAATGGTGTGGTTCCGGTATGTGCATCTTGTCCGGAGACTGTAAATGTGAACCATCTATATGCTTGCGCACCCAGTACAGCACCTATTGACCTGCCGGTTTCTTGTAAAATTGGTCCCTGTTCGATGTGCAGCTCGAAATGAGCACCTAGAGGATACCCGGTGGCAGGGTCGCTTGAACAGGGTGTCTGTCCAAGGTACCCATGTCGCTCTAACTCTGATCGCAAGTTCACCTCCGGATTGTGGATGTCTGCCAAGTTCCAGGCCTTCTCAATTGGAATCGCACCGGCCCAGACCCCAGAGGCACACATCGACATCGGGAATCGAGCACCTTCTTCACTGCAAAATATTTGTCAATTTCATTCGTTAATATTGAAGTTAAAGAAGCTTACTTTGTCCAGTTTACAACCCCCACATCGTACTTAGTTTTAAAACCATTCTCATGGAACGTCCTTAAAACTTCCAAGGCTCCAACAATACCAAGGATTCCATCATACCGACCACCGCGAGGTTGAGTATCTAGATGGCTTCCCATTGCAGTCATAGGCGCCGGGGAGTTTAGTCTACCACCCTGGCGAGCAAACATGTTTCCCATTTGGTCTACTGTGAGGGTGCATCCTAGCTGCTCGATCTCCGCGGCAAACCACCGCCGGACATGCGCATCATTGTCTGAAAGTGTCAGGCGGGACATTCCTGTGTCTGTAGGTTTTCTAATGGCATATTCCTTAGTAAAATAAAGCAACGATGGAGGTTCATAGAGCTTACTTGCCGAAACGATTCGCCGCGCCCCATTTGCATGTTTCGTGGATTGTTTCCCATAATCGGTCGGAATTAATCCGCAGTCCCGACGCCTGTCGAGTGCTGGCAAGTGAAGACAGCCCTCGTGCAATCCGAGGAGCAGAGATCTTAACTGGTCGCATTTTTATCGCAACGTTGTGCTGTATATCTGCACCTCGTGATGTACAAAGGTGCCTTTTTTCTCACTTTGGGGCAGAGATGGCAACGAGACAATCCCACATGATGCCTTCCCGCGACAACATCTCCACAACCACCCGATTGTTCGGCAGCGCCTTCTGATAGCACCTTCCATAATCTCTGTACATCGTTTTACTAACCCACTATATTGGCAAGTCTTTGATTTTGCGGCCTTTGCTCTCCATACACATGAATGAGTATCTCCATAGCTGCATAAATTGCGAACCACAATCAATTGTCGTTTATTCAAGCCTTTACATCAATATATATATTTGCCCATTTCCCTCCACAACAAATACATTCAAATCAGTCTTGGTCGACGACTTTTCACATTTTTCTACGAACGATGATTTATGAAAAGGCCACATAAAGTCGTATGGGCAATGTAAGGTAGACTTTAGCCTTTTGTTTTGATATCTTCCTCGCTGAAAAGCTTTATCTTGATAAACTCATTATTATGGGTGTGTTGATTGCAGGCGTGAGCATGAACGATGCGCAGAGATAAAGCGCCAGGTCTCGTTCTGTATGGAGTCTCTGGTAATTTTGGCATGAACGGTGATACCTTCTTGGGCTTACACGGGACCCAGTCAGTAGTTGCATTCCAAGGACCAATTGTCGAGTCAAACATCTCCATCATCCCCAGTTAACGTCAAAACTAAAAGGAATGATACATAATGAGTCATCTCAGATTTTGATGTTCTGATAGGCCGTAATAGATTTGTGGAACGGAGATCTGTGGGGAAGACGGAGCTCCAGATCTGCCAGACTGCAGCAGGCTTAACAGGATCTCAGATGGATCTCAATTAATTTACGAAATATAAATAACATAATAATCCCAGGCTTTTAATGTTTGCTATTGTCTCATAAAGTCAGTTTGAAACATTCATTGATAACTAGGACCTTACTGTTCCGCCATTATAGTCCCCTTTCTCATGGAGTCAGACTTCATCTTTTACGACATCAGCTTCCAGCAACCATTTTCCGCGTTTTCAAGCGCGCCGAACCCATGGAAGGCGCGATATGCTCTTAACTCCAAAAAGATCAAGTACAAAACCAAATGGATTGATATGCTCGAAATTGCCGATGTCAGGCGTGGCCTCAACGTCCCAGCCGGCCGGAAACATGCCAACGGGAGCGACTACTACACGCTCCCAGTGCTGGTCGACAACACGACTGGCACTAAAGTTGGCGACTCATTTGACATCGCCGTGTATCTCTGCGAAAAATACCCAAATTCGGGAGTAGGAGACTTGTTTCCGGCGCAGACACTCGACTTTGCCTGTTCGAGCGAACTGGCGATCTTCGCTCCGCCCCTGTCAGAGCGCGCGGAAGGGGTCGACAAGGGTGTGATACGCGACTACGCGCAGTTTAACAGGAATGTGGACGCGGTGTTCACTGCGCACGCTTCACTTATGGGCTCGGGGTTGCCATTCGATCCAAGCAGAATAGCGGCGATACGCGCAGAATTTGAACGGCGGGCGGGCTTGAAGTGGGAGGACATGATGGTGGTTGGAGAGGCGCGCGAGAAGACGATATTGTCTCTCTGCGAGGCGCTGGAACCCTTGGCAGCACTGTTTCAGAGGGACAGCAGTGGTCCTTTCTTGCTTGGGGAACAAGTCACTCATGCAGACTTCATAGTGGGTGGATGGTTGCGGATGCAGAGTATTACCCTTCCGAAGTCAGAGTGGGAACAGGTGAGGGGATGGCATGGGGGTGTATTTGGAAATTTGCATGATGCACTGAGAAAATTTGCCGAGGTGAAATGACCAATCATTATGAAGAATACCGGGAATGAGTTGTAATGAGCGCCCATTTCCTAGAATATTGGCACCAACTACAGTTGGACCGTGAACCCCTTTTACGCGCCTGCATAACAGCTCAGAGGATAGTAGGGTTTCTTTAGTGAAAGTTCAGACACAAATTGAAAGTTTTTCCCAATTATAACCTGATATTCATGCGAGTTCTTTTTCTGTTCCAATCAGATTGTTGTGTGCTAGCGAATAAATCTTCCCCAAGACGTCATCACGCAGTTTGAAGGGTCTTCCTACCATCTTATTCATTTGTCCACATTGTGCATTACCACGACCCTAGAAAAATTTACATCCCAATAGCTGGCCTCCCAAATTATACATAAGTATAAGTCAAAGTAGCCCATAAACCATGTTTCAAGGCATCCTACAATCTATATGAAAAGCATTCTTCGTACATAATATTTACTTAAGCTACAGACATTTGTGATAATTGATAGACAAGACAAGTCATTTCTCATACAAAACAATAAACGTCGTGTCAAGCTGTCACTGCCTATGACCAGGTCGAAGGCCCAAACGTTCCATTTGCAGGGATCGCCTTCCATGGCGTTCCCTTGCCATCAATTGTCGTATCCTGCACGGTATTTCCCCACCAATTCACAGACACGCCGGGGAAAATTACGGCGAAGAAAATCACAACTGCAGAAACAGCAAGACCAGAGTCTAACGCGGCGGAGAGGACGTAATTATACTACAATGCAGTCATCAGCACAGAATGATCAGAAGAAAATGAGGTATCAACTAGAGAAGCATACCTTGGCCCACCAATGGGCATATTTGCCCTTGATCCATTTATTAAAAATAAATGATACAGCAAATGCAGAAGAATAATTAATCCCTGTAGCCGGAGGCACGTTCCCTGTACCTGCAAAGAAGATGGGCCAGTGCACATTGCGCAACAACTTGTTGTCAGGCCATCGCTTTTTGGCGAAAAAGGTCACGATTGGCAATAAGGCGCCAATCCAAAACAAATGCAAGAGCCCAGAGTAGATTTTGCCTACGCTGTACAGTCGCGATGGACCAATGGCACCCCAGATGACGCTAGACGAGAAATTGACTGTTCCCTGGGGGCATGTATAGTCATTTGCTTGTTCTGGAGAACAGATATTGTCCACGTGGTGCAGCATCCAGAGAAGAACCGCATTTTGAGTCAATGAACCCAGAATACATGCCGTCAATTGGGCAATGAAAAGTGTGCGACGTGGAATCTTTAGGTAAAGACCTAGTTTCATATCGCTGGCAAACAGCATTGCCTGAGCCAGACCGGTATACGCGTAAAACTTGAAAATGAGTAGCACAATTGGCTTGCCTGGTATGAGGTAACCCGACACTATTTCTCCTAGAACGGTCAAGACATTGCTGTTGAGGTTTGCCACGGCGTACACGGATCCTGTAGGAATGAGATACAGCAAAGCCATAGCAAAGGCGAGAAAAACACCCCAGACCGGCATCTCAGTGTTGTAAACCTCTTGTACCATGATAGTAAGTGCAAGGACAATGACAGTCAGTACAGCGTACCACCAAGAGGGTACATCTCTGTAGTTCTCAATCAGGCGTACGTGAATATCTTTCTTTCGGTCTGGCTTAAGGGCTCCTAATATGTCTCGCCAATAGTTGAGAAAAATGAACGTCGGTATGCAGGTCAGAACCGCAAAGGAGCATCCGTAACTAAGCGCAAATGTAACAGGCATGAATATGGGGCTATATGCTTTGTACGCGTCTTCGAGAAAGTTGCCGTTCTGGTCGACAATCCGAGTCGCATTGTATGATTGGCCGGTGTTATCATATGTTGAACTTCCAGAGAAAGGAAGATAGGCCGTGTACCAAGTATTGGTGTAGTACAGGATGGGCGTGGCCAAAGCAAACATGACGACCCAGCCGGCAAAGACATTGGCTTGGGCCCAGAAGGGAACAACCAGCGGTGATCCATTGTAGGCGATTTGAGACCAGTCAAATGTAGTGGGCAAGTATGCGAGGCCGGTTGTCATACCAAATAGGTTGTTAACGACAGTATTATCTGTGGGCGTAAATTGTCAGTTACCCGAGATGCAAGCAACAAAAAGCCAAACTCACTTGGAGCAGCCCAGCAGATAAAGGCAAAAGTACTAAGAGCTGTAAAGAGGAATCCAGGAAGCCAATACTAAAGTTTCGTCAGTATCACTGCCATCGCTCCAAGTTGACATACGACAGCTTACCCAGCAAAATGCTGCACCGAATACTATCGTGAAGAAACGATATCTTGAAATTTTCCACCCATCGGCAACGGGGTTCAGTCTTGAATGTAGGGTCTGAAACAACGCAGCATTCGCGAGAGTGGACGGCCAAATCATCTGTGGAGGTTCAACGATAAAGCGATAGGAGAGACCCGCCATACCCAAACCGAATAACTGCATTGTGAGCCCAAGGAGGAACTGATACGCAACCGGCTTCTTCAAGTTGAAGAATTCCGGAGAAATCTGCGCCTGTATAATGTCTGTTGCCCATGAAGGTCCAAATGATAAGTTCGACATGATGGTAATCACGCAATGTTCCTTGATGTTGAAGTGATGGTCTGGGTTAATGGTTAGGTCCCATCGACCGAATAATCGCACCGTCTTCACAGGCAAGATATGAGCGAGCAGTGTTCCTAATGGGAAAGCGAGTAATTGGGCAACGAGCGAGGAGATAGTCACGGATGGATAACGCATGCTGAAAAATTGATTGATTCCGGTACCAAGAATGGTGAAAAGGAGTCCAACTAGCCACATTCGCAACGTGTTGACCGGCATGGACGGGTCATCGCTGTTTGGTACATTGGCTCGTACTTCTGGATAGGGTGAATTGTCGCTATCAATCGTATACTCATCTTCAATAGTGGCAATCGCATTATCGAGTTTGTCGTCGGTACCTGCCTCGATGTCTTCCAGAGCAGGCGGGGAATTGCTCTCCTGTTGAGCGATGCTCTTCACCTCGAGGCCTGTCTTCTGTTCTACACCCGAAGACATAGTGTCTCACTGTATTCACTTCTTGTAGAGCTTGAAGAATGCAATTGAGTCTGCTGAAGACTGCTCACGTGGACATGTGAGCAAGTCAGGGGTGGACGATCCCAAATCCTAGGGGGCAGAGAGTTGGGAAAAAAGAAACCGGCAGTGCGTCCGTCACCCGAAATATATACCCGGCCACCAAAATCGATGCTGAGGTCGAGCCATCGATGCGTATTCAGAATTCTGTCGGACAGATAACAACATCCCGTCCAGTGTCTATCATTCAAGCTTTCAACCCCATCAAATCACGGTGATAATTAGCCGGGCTTGATCGTGCACACTGATGATATTATTGATAAGCGCAATCATTTTGCGGAGAAATCTCAAACTAGATAAGCCCCAACATGCCGGAAGGTCCAAGCCGGCCTATGAAAATGTGCCGGGAGGCTCTAGGCTCGGCATTAGTGCGGTGCTTGACGATAGGAGGTGTAAATTGTGGTCCCCAGAAGGTCCAGGCGAGCGAATCAGGTCCCGCCCCTCTTTGTCCTCGGATGTTGATGTTGAGGTCTATCGCCGCTCTCGCCGGACCATTAAGATTTCTGCCGAATTTTGTTGGATATAACAAGAGCTTCGATATGCGTATCTGACAAAGAAAAGGAAGATAGATAGTGTTCTTACAAACTTTGCTTCTGTCCATTCGCTTTTATCCGGGAAGCAAAGCCCCAACATGGCAGTCTCTAAAGACTCGTCAATTCTGATTATCGGAGCGTACGTACTGGATTTCACCCTTGATTTCAGTGAGTATCTTGACTCACTAGCAGTTCCTGTTGAAGTGGCACATTTGGAATAAGCACGGCCTTTCACTTAGCGAAGCGTGGCTATACGAACATCGTGTGTATTGATCGACACCCATGGCCAAGTGTCGACTCGGCTGGCTATGACCTCAACAAGATTATCCGGACCGAGTACGAGGAGGAACTTTATACTGCACTGGCACTTGAAGCACTACAGGCCTGGCGCCAGCCTATGTGGACTGGCATTTTTCATGAGACTGTATGTCCAGTCAACGAAACATCGCTATCCCGCGGATTAATTTCTTACATAACTATTCAGGGCCGAATTACTACAACGAGTGGCGACCCCGACGCTGCTCAGAATTTGAAAGAGTCCTACGAGAATCTGCGTAAAGCTGGAGCAGCTAGATCCATTGAATTTGTAGAGGGGAAGGAACAAATCGTGAAACACTGCCCTCAGCTCGCAGATGCACCAGGACTGGAGGAATGGAAGGGTCTTTGGAATAGTGAGGCCGGCTGGGCGCATGCCCGCAAAGCGCTGGAAAGAATGGCAGCAGAATCGGAAAAGATGGGCGTCAAGTTCGTCTCTGGTCGTGGCGGAACAATGACTGGGCTAGAATTGGACTCCAATAACGCATTACTGGGGGTGAAAGTGGCCTCGGGCGATATTCTCAAGGCCCGCCAATACATCCTATCGACAGGAGCAGCATCTCCCGGGTTGCTGCCTGATATTTTATCAACACAGTTGTGGTCAAAATGCTGGACTCTTGCTCACATTGCGCTCTCAGATTCAGAAATTGAGCAATGGAAAAATATTCCAGTTATAGACAACATGGAATTGGGCTTCACATTTGAGCCAGATCCAGATACGAGTAAGAACGACTCAGCACTGAAATTTGCATTATACTAAACAAGTTACCTCGACAGAATTGATGAAGATCTGCAACGCCTTTCCCGGCTACCAATGTCGACAGGGCGAGTATATCGACCCCAATACAGGCAAGAAGAATATCTTCTCTATCCCCCGTTACGCCAGCGATCATCCGAAAGATGGCATTCCCGCCGAAGCAGTGGATGGAATCAGAGACTTCATCGCGGCAGTCATGCCTCAATTCTCTGGTCGCCCGCTGGTAGAAGCCCGTGTCTGCTGGTGTACTGACTCGCCCGATTCACATTACTTAATAGACAAGCACCCCAAACATTCAAACTTATTACTAGCAACAGGTGATAGTGGCCATGCATTTAAGATGCTTCCTATAATTGGTGACTACATTGCCGATGCTATGGAAGGATCGGAGCGGGGATTGAAGAAACAATGGAAGTATGGAGGTCGGAAAGAAATCAGAAATGTAACCAGGCCAGGGACTGAGGTGAAGGACATTAGAGACGCTCTAAAAGATGTCAGAAGCATAGCGCGATTGTAATATTCATGGTCTGATAGCTTCATGTATGTTTTCGTATTTTTAAGTTGAGTTGTACAAAATTTTCAACGTACTACTTGATTTACTTGAGGACAGAGACAGATACGCTTCATCAGCACTGAACCAAATAGTCCTTACTCATAGACACGAACTAACTATAAGAGGATATTAATTAGATAATCAGAGAGCTCTAACGTTAGCTTCTTCAAAGAACCTCATGTAATGGGATCATTGATCCTCTCAGTCTTGTTGGTTGGCCTTTGTCGGCCTTTCCACTTCATACATCCACCACCCCGAAAGGGGCTGGATAGAATCAATACCGGCTTCCTCGGCGGCAGAAGAAGGCCCAAAAATGAGATACTCTAATCCACCATTTGCCATACTCCCTTTGGTGTCCGAGTTTTGGTAGCTTGTAGATGTGTCCAAAATGGCTCCACTTGACTTGGCTTGAATACCAACCAGCCCAGCCAACATTACTGCGTAATGAGTTGTTCCATTGTCATCGATAGTGACTGGAACGGAGGCGAAGCCAGATGGGATCTCATCTGTTTCTATGCTACGCGACAAGACATCATCTAGCCCAAAGTCTGTGTTACGTGCTTCAAACTCGGGTGAGGAGACTGCATGAGTTGAATCCCTGCAGCACATAGTTCCCTTTTCATTCCAGAAACAAAAGGTCGTAACCCAACCAGACAACAAATCTGATCCACTCATAGCGAGTCTATGCGCACATTTGCTCCAGAAATTCATCACCTCGGGAGATTTGGGACTGTCGAAAGACAGAACAAAATGATTTAAGACAGGTCGAAGAAGCTGAGCGAAACGTGCAGGTTCGTTACCGAGCTGATGTAGCTTGTCAATTCTCTTCACAATATTTAGCCAGTCTTGTCGCTCTCCCAGCAAAGTAACCGAGGGGATTCCGCAAGTCAGTGTAAACTTGTAGGAAAAGTACTGCTGCATAGCGCCCATCATCAAAATGGCTGCAACTACTTTATCGGACTCAGTGGTGGTGGTAAAATCCGGCATGATCCATGTTCGCAGTTCTTCGTCTAAAACGTTCTCATCAATGAGTCTGGTCATTCGTAGGGCCATAGCGCCGAAGTTCGCGGACTCAATATTGCCAACATCGACAATTTCCAATTCTTTCTGTCCCTCATGGGCAACGAAGAAAGAGCGCAGTTCCTCTGCATGGGCGTTGACAAAAAAACTCAGCTGTGTAATGATAGAAAACCACACATCTTCCGGTCTTATTGTCAAGTTGTGATGATTGCTATAGGCGTGGAACACCGCCCAGACGAAGCCATGGTTCGAAGTGGAGATATGGGATTCGCTAAATAGACTGCGTGGAAATGAGGACTGTATGATACCTTGGCTACTTTTATATTCTTTTGGACATGAGCCTTTGAGCAGGTCTTCAGATGTGGATACCTTGGTGGCCTCCCATCCACGCGGGGAATGGGTGGCCGTAGTTAGAGTAATGGGCATATTCTTGTAAGAAGAATGATTAGATTGCAGCGAAAATAATATCGCTCACAAAGAAGTGCTCGGAGAGAAACCGGGATTAAATGTCGTCCTGACTCTGATATTGTGTCCTCTCTGTCCTACTAGACGGATGTCGTAAACGGTTCAGCCTCAGCCGTACAATCCCGAGGCTGTTCTATGGGGTGCACAGCCTACCCTCAATTACGGAGCCCACAGTCAGTATTCGCCAATCGCCACTGTGTAGATCCCTTCTCCCTTCGCAAAAATATTGAATATAACAAGATATATATTATAACGGCACTAATCGCGCGACAGCTCCATATTCATTGCCAAACTGGAAGACGATCGATGAGAGTACTGTGAATTTGAAAAAGCGTCTTCGCTATCTTTGTCATGTCTTTACAGAACCTTACTGTCAGAACTTCATTATAGTTCGGAAGATGCTTTAATGGTTTTTTATATCTTTAAAGAAACACCGTTGTTAGGGTCGACGTTTTGTGTTGGCAGATTCTTGGTGATAACATCTGCTACCCATGCGAAGAGCCTAATACCACAATTTTCTTGGTTGACGAGGTAGGAAGTCAACCATTACTATTGACAAGTAATCCTCTGACGTTTCTATTGCAGGATTAACAGAGCAGTATGTAGCATTATGAATATGAAATTTCAAAGGCGCCTAAATCTACCTCATTGTTAGACTTGAGTCTTGAGGCTCTGTCCTCAATTAGTGCAATAAACCCTGTCTCATGTTAGAGAATGCTTCTTGGGGGCTTACACTTTCGCTTCTAATATAGGAATCTGAAACTACGTTCTTTGTTTCTATTACATCTAGTTAAGTAGAAGTGCATTATGTAATCTAATAGTCATGTTGTCCAATGTTTTGAAGGATCGCAATTGTGATGTTTCAATATTCTGAGATGGAAAATCCTCATCTTGGCCATCAAAAATCAGACGGATGAAACATTAACCAAATGCCACGTTTCCTGGCAGTTTCTCATCTTTCTGTCCTGTTTCAGTACTTATGCCTCACTGTTTTACTCGCTAAAAAGCGCTTTATATAAGTCATACTAAAGACGTCACAACGCTTTGATGAAATCGTCTTTTCAGATACCACTTTTTACCTGAGTATGAATGAACATCTATACTTCTGAGAGGAAATCTGGTGTGATTTATCACTTGTCAGCTATTGTATCATGCCTTAACGCAGACAGAAGTAATAAGAAGAGTCTAGCTCTGTGACCATACTGTTGCCTTGATCGCGAGGACTGTTAAATGAGGAATACTATCAAATAAAACAACTACCAAGTTAGAAAGACATCATTCTACAAGCAAGGGCTAACGAGGCATGAAGCACTGTTGAAGCACGTGTAGAAAATGCGACTATCAGAACAGTCAAACAACTGCGAGATAGAATCAAGAAACTTCCAGCATTCACTGCAGCTAAGCACAATCACAAACTTACGACAACAAGTATTCTGAGAAGAACTTCTTGAATGGAACAAACATGCATATAGCAGTTGATGTGGCGTCACTCAGTACTAAGAAACTAGAGCCATTTCTATGTCACCCTGTCTCTCAGGGTACACGTGCTAATAGATTGAACCAGTACCAAGAAAATACCATAACAAATAAAAGAAGGATTGGGCTGAGCAATCAAGGAATCATTAGGTGTGACGGCAACTGACAACCAGCGCAGGTTGGTATTTGCATGCTGGAGATAGGGCTACGGAGCCAGCAAGCCCTATCTCGCGGTACGGCATTGGAAATAGTCTCGAGGACTGCCTAACACAAAAGCTTGCATTCTGCTAAGCGAAGGGATGTAGAGCCATGGAGTCCACGCAGCAATTTCCCTTTTTCCGCTATGCTTGTTAGCCGTGTGTGTAGTATCTAGGTAACCTCCCAAACACGGTCTCGACATTGGTTCTATATCAGATGTATATATTCTTAGTAGAATATTCTATCTTCATTGGATTATTTCTAGATTAAAACAATCATGAATCCAATAAAGCCTCTGAAAGCGACCATCACATACGTGGCCCGTAGCGCTGTATCAATCAGCCAACACTTTTCTATCTCGGGCAATTGCAATGCGCCAGCGAAGCGCGCTAATAAAATAAATATCAAATCCTACACTGAACTAACCAATCGGAACGCTGCAATCTGGACCTTATGCAGTCTCACAAATCAGACATCCCACACAAAGTGGCTCGCAAATCCGTATTATTCCCGTCTGTACGGCCTTGACGGAGTGATTTGTTAAAAACCGCCAGTAGTGCCTCCATAAAGCGCCTTGGTCGCCACATGCAAATACACCAAGAGAAATTCTCATTCAAACCTTCTTACTAGTCAACTATTGTTTTGGATATTTGACCTCCACGCATAGCGAGTTAGGACTCACCCGCCCTGGACTAGTTCTAAAAAGCCCACTTATCCATCACAAATTCAGATATCTGTGTCGTGCTAGTCCTCCATCAAGCTTCAAGGTTTAGCCTAGAACCAAATCGCTTATCCGACACTACAGCCCGTATTTCGAGGCGTGTTTGGGCGACCGCAAAAAAAAAATTCATATCTCATGCTTTGATTAACGCCATGTCATCAACAACAAATACGACCTCACATTCCCCGGGTGGTGATCGCGGTCAGCTGTCGGCCCCATCTCGAGTCGGGCCGTCAGCCGAGTCGGTCCCCGTCATCGAGGTTTGTGTTACCGACGCCATTCCTCTAAGTAGTCATCATTGACTAATTCGACGTGGATAGCCTGTTTCTCATGACAGCGATGATAACTACTGGAGCGATTCTGCGAGTGACTTGACTTCGCTGACATCTTCCATCACGAGTTATGTGTACGAGAATGGACGGACCTATCATTCATTTCAGGAGGTAAGTAGATATACATTGAACTTCGAGTTACCTCTAACAATAGTACAGGGAAAATATGTGTGAGAGCCGCTTAAAAAATAATTATTCCAGATGAGAATCCATTATCTGATCAGATTCGATATACTCAGCCTCCCGAACGACGAAGAGGAAAAGGACCGTCTTGATCTAGTAAGTAGTGCCATTGCATCACTTCGATTGTATTCTAGATTCGTACTAACCTTCCCATTGCTTCATCACATGTTTGTTTAAAAAATCCCAAGGCCTGCGGCTGAGAGGAGGGACTAACCTGTTAGATTTACCCTCGTTCTACGCGGTCGATATCATCTAGCACCACTGAGCCACCCACAGACTATCCTCGACTTAGGAACAGGAACTGGGATTTGGGCACTTGATGTCGCAGAGTACGTGTCTTTCTCTACCGGGATGCTGAGAAGACTGTCTTACTGATCATATCGATAGTTTATACCCATCAGCCAAGGTCATCGGCAACGATCTCAGTCCTATCCAACCTGAGTTCATGGCACCAAACGTTGAATTTGTCATTGAAGATTTTGAGGAAGATTGGCATTATTCAAACGATTATTTCGATTTTATACATGGACGAACATTATCCGGGTAATACTCCCTTCAGTGTGTATCGAATCCTACGTGTATGCTGATTAGCGCAGATCCGTGGGGAATTGGAAAGAGCTGTTTAAGAAAGCTTATAAGTACGCTCTTTTAATTTCAAATTATTTTAGTGCTCCTAACTAAGAGGGAAAAGACACTTGAAGCCAGGCGGATGGTTTGAGATGCACGAAGGTCAGTCTATAACTCATATTCTTGCTGAAAAAACGAACGCAACTAATCGAACAATTAGCCCCTATCTGGTGCTGGAGCGATGATGGTAGCCTGAAACCGGACTCGGCCCTTTTACAATTGTAATATCTTCGTCTTTTCCCACGAAGTGGAAGAAACTAACGCTAATCAACATTTGCAACTAGCCTCTTAACACTCGAACAAGCTAGCTCAAAAGACGGCCGCTCTTTGAACGTTTGCGAAAAGCTCAAGCCGTGGATGATCGAGGCGGGCTTTGAAGATGTACAAATGAAGATTCATAAGGTGCGTTTCTATCTTTCTATCTCCTGTTTTCCTTTATTTGGATTGAACTCCGAAACTTGAAAATTTATCCGTCAGCATGCTACGGTATGCTGACAGTATACAGATCCCGTGGGGTCCGTGGGCGAAAGACGCGCATTTAAGGGAAATTGGACGTTTTCAATTCGTCAATGCCATGGAATCTGTTGACTCATACGGCCTCGCACTGATGACACGTGGGATGGGGTATTCTGAAGAACATGCGAAGATATTTCTGGCCGTCGTCAAAAATGAATTACGAAGCAAGTCTTTACATGCGTACAATTTGATGTACGATCACTTCCCCTCCCTACTGATACCAGGAGAGCTACTAAAATGATCTAGATATTTTGTTTATGGCCGGAAGCCGCTCCACTAATTTGATCTTTGCTTATAATTGATTGTTTTGTCTGGGCTAGTGTTAAAAGGATCCTGAGGTCTACATAATCAGGCCGTTTACTAGTATCGATTTGTAGATATGAGCGGACTATAATCTCATCGTTTTCTACGTGGTGGTAGTCAACGGAACTCACTTATTCCTTGACTACGCCCTTGACAGTTACTCGTACTCCTGCCGATCCATCTTTCGGTGCTCCAAAAAAGCGGTCCCTCACTAATTTAACATCATCAACAGTTGTATCGTATAATTCGAATTCATATTTCCGGAAGACATGGGCTACGGTCAAAAAGAGCTCGGCGTATGCTAGGCTAATAGAAAAAAATGAAAAAATTCATCAGTATCATACACATGCAAAAAAAGTGTGTGTGACGGGCATTTTGTTCTTAAGGGTTAACTCACTTTATCCCTAAACATTGTCTGCTCCCTTTTGTAAACGAAACGATAAATTTATCCAGTCTTTCATCCTTCTCTGCCGCACGAAGCCAACGTGTTGGATCGAAGGATTCTGGCGATGGGAATATCTCAGGATCCATGTGGACAAAGTATGATGTCTCGCTGACGGGCGTCTATCAAGAAAAAGAAAAAGAAACAATTGTTAGGCGAATCCTTTGGCAGTGAATGGCGCTATAGAGGTATAACATACACCGGGAGGAATAACCCAGTTTTTATATCGTAAAGATTCCATAGGAGCAACGCGAGGCAGACGAGTGGTAACACCGTGGCTGAGGCGGAGGCCTTCTCTTATTACCCCTGTCTGTTTTTTCATTGTCAGTTTAGGTTATCGATTCTTCAAGTAAAAAGAAGGAAAAATGATAACTAACAAGAAAAGGCAGCGCTTCTAGCTCAGTCCAGGACACTGTGCTCGTTGGTGTTGGCAGGACAGTTTTCAATTCGTCTCTCAGACTTTCGAGTACATTCGGATTTTGCAAAAGATGAAATGCAATCACCGTCAGTGCGTTAGCCGTTGTCTCGCTTCCAGCTGCTAGTAGAATTTGTCCTTCATCTTGAAGTCGATCTACCGTACGTTCTTCAGGTGGAAGTAACTTCGGATCACGAAGTGCATCGAAAATAGTTCGTTGGCTTTCCTTCTTGTCGTCACCTTCTTCCAGCGATTCTAGCGTCTGTTTTCTAATCATATGTTGTATTTCTAATAAGGTGGCGCTCTGGGGATCAAGCCTCTTCAAAAACCATGGCGGAATACTTTTCGATATAGTTAGCATAAATGGAAAATGGCGCAACATGGCACCATTCGCCGAAGCGTCAAGCACAGCAACTTTCCAGCCCAGCTTATAGTCTGGCTCGTCGAGATAATTGTAACTTTTTCCGTACGAGTAATTCGTAATTATGTCCATCGTCAAAGCCGTGAAAACGGCGTCTAGACGGACCACGGTTTGGGCGGCCAGTTCGGTTTCGAGTCTATTTCCGAGTTTGCTGATGTTAGCCAGTATCAGTGGTTCCAGGCTGACCACGGATCTTTTCGAGAAGAAAGCATTCAATGGCGCTCTTCTGAGCCGATGGTGGTCATGGTCAATAGTCGTAACCATACTCGATGGAGTGCCAAAGTGAGCGACGAATTGCAGATATTTCTCTCTTTTACGCGATGATGGAGCATATATCTCATCGTAGAATTGTGGATCTTTGACGTGTAGTTCGTGAGGTGTAATTCTGACAATAGGGCCTATTCAGCTAGCCGAGTCAGGTTTGAACCTGCAGATACAGGGATTGTGTGCAAAGACAGGGATTGAGTATACCGACCATATACTTGATGCATCCGCTCAATCTCCCAAATAAACATTCCATTTTGAATGATGTTATAGTAAAACTCATATAAATGTGTTATCGCTGCGAGTTTGGGTCCGGGAAATTTTGCTAGAGGATGAAGATAGAGTCTGTAAATGACAGTGCTGAGGACATATACGAGAAGAAACAAAAACAAAAGAACGATCCATTGGATGAATGAACTATAATTATCGTTCAAACGAAAATAGACTGATGAGACTTTGTCATTCATGATGGCTACTATCACCGGGAGAGCCATTGGCCGGTTGTTATGCGGAAAAGCTTTAGGCACTTTAGTGTATGCATCACCAGTTGGCTTTTCGTAAGGATTATTGCGAGCGGTGTGTGCAAGGTGCTAAAGGCTAGGGTGGGTTTTTGGACCGATGTTTATCCGATTTATGCTATATTATTATGGGTTAGAGCTATAGTATTCGATAATATTACCGTGTCTGGACAAAAAGTGTCTACACCGGGATATGAGGCTTCCTCTGAGATTCTTGAATACTAGCTAGGTAGTAGTTCTTGCACTGGTATTTGATTCTATTCTCTTACACAATGAAATAACTTTGAGAATACCACTCCTACTTAATTGAAACATAACCTGGTAAAAAGTATATGTTTCCCCTGCGGTGGCAGGCACCTTTTCCTGGTGCAGAGGATAAGTACGCAATCACAGGGCTTTAAATGATGATACACAAATGACATTGGATGCTGAAGGCGGGGTGGGGTGAAGGTTCGGGCGGATTTGCCGGCCTCTGGTTACGGGCGTGCTGGGGGATGATATGGAGATTGCTGCTGTCCGAGTAAAATCCCGCTGTTGCTACGGCATTTATTAGGAGGGTGTAGTGGAGGGTGAGCGAGATGAGGATGTTAAGTTTTAACCAATACTATCCATGTGCGCGTGTCTTTAAGAAGGGCAGAGGGAAAAAAAAGTAAAAAAAAAGTAAAAAAAGAAGCGATAACACTGTGACAACCCCGAAGGGCTGTTATAATATAATAATATATATATATATATATATATATGCATATAATCTTAGCAGGCCAGCGCGTTAACCTATACTCTGTTACAACCATTGTATTAATTATGTAGAATTGCCATGATGACTCACCACTCCGCCATGTTACCTCGTTGAAGGGACTTTCCTGCAAAACTTTATATACTGACAAACTTAGCAGAAGAAAACCTCCAATTTCTTTAAGTCAAAGTTATTTTTGATATACATTCAAGGCTGGTCAATTCAATCAGAGAATATTTGTGGTTATACCAGGTAACCTCTGAGATTCTTATAACTAGATTATATTTCTTTGTCACGGACCTGGATCCACTCTTGTTGTCACTGGCTGTGTTGAAGAATACCACATAACTGGATGAGATGGGTTGCAGATGAATTCCACTCTTACGCCGACATCCGCTGCCAGACGAGCTCTTGCATCCATTGGTGGTATCCCACAAAAGCTTGAGTTATGACCGGATCTTAGTGTTTTGGTGAGTGCAACTTATGTGGATGTTTGGTAGACTGATAGTATTTTATTCTATAAAAAGAATACTTTATTTCAAACCTAACAAGTGACTACTAGTTCAAACATTAGTAATTACAATACCCCAATATCACTTATTATGAAGATTAGAGTGTTAACTGAAGCTATATATTTAGATTTAAACCTAGCTCATGTTTTAGACCAGATTTTTTTTTGCGCCTCTGGCGTGATTTTGTCTCGTGAGAAAGGATTAATTTGGAATCCCGGTTATACCGGATTGTCAGTCTACAACGGATTTTGTGCCGGTCAGAATTAATCTATTGTAACCAGGTTTTACTGTAATATTTGATCCAATGAAGAATAGCTCTGAAGTATTACTCTAGTCTTCCTGCACAAACTTCTTACGAGCAGTAAATATAGGCCTAGGTTGGGGGTTTAGCAACATGCTCGATCGCCCAGTACGCCACTGTCTAGCATTCGAGTCGACGATTGTACAGTCGTAGTTCAAATAATTCGACCAATTATGAACATCTTGACAGCCGTAGCGGAATATGTTCCTCACCTATTTTCTTAATCAATTAGCGTGACATAAACAACGTGTTATACGAAGAATGTTCAACCTCTACAAGCATTTGTTCAATTTGCCAGACTTTTAACGTGCGGGAAGTGAGAGGTGATGAAATTCCGGGAGAGAGAAAGCTCTGAGAGATACGTATGTTGACACACTCGTTCCAAGAATAGGAAGATAAGATATATAAACCGAGCAGATTTAATTCTATTCCTTTGCCTCGATAATGGGCTAATTATACGTGCCGGGGGTGTCCTCGAAATCATTACGGGATTCTATAGACCTTCTCTATATAAACCAATTCTTGACAAAGTCTATCACATACGACCACAGGGTGTGGAGAACAGGGCTTCCCGTCCGCTCAGCCATACTTAAGCCACACGCCGGCCGGTTAGTAGTTGGGTGGGTGACCACCAGCGAATCCCGGCTGTTGTATGTTTTTTTTTTTTTTTTTCTTTCTTTCTTCTTTCTTTTTTTCATTGGCTTTTCTTCATTTTTTTTTGGCTTATGCTCCTCCTCTGATTTGCTGCCTGGATCACGCATGTTGCCGCTTTAAGTGGTGACTTGTCACATTTGACGCAGTAGTTTCCGTACCTGTCACATTATCTCTTTTGTCCGTTCGTGTAGACGTTTGCGAGTAGATTGATCAAGGTCAGTAATATTATTTTCGTTCGACACGGAAATTTCAAGCGGGTGTCTCTAAAATCTACTATAGCGTAAAGATATGCATTTTTAAACTGTTTCATCCTCTCTTATGCTAAAGCTGGGATATCCCCGGGTATTGTAGTCTTGTAGACATCTCGGATCACACGTATCCTGCTCGTAAACACCTATCAATTATGATTAGCCAGTCAAATACTCTCTTCATTGCAAGGATTATGACTCAGGTATGTGAGGTATTGTAGAGGGGCACAATGCTTTTCCTCCCGGCGTTAGACGGTGGGTGGTTTTCATTAGTGGATGTAGAACTTGAATATGTTGTCGTCAGATATTTTTCGTGGAATTCATACTTAGGACCTCAATCCGATCCTTTACTTATTTTGCTCAAAGTACTACATCACAGATATCCCCCATGGCATACATACTCGGGCCAGAAGTCGATGTACTGACAGCTGACCTGATCATTCAACTACAACTTGAGGATACAGGTGCTTATTTCGAAACTTCGAAGGGAAAATCCCGAGAGCCTTCTAACGAAGAGATAGCCTTCCAACTTCAAAATGAAGAATTGGAAAGCTATTCTCAATTCCTTGTGGATAGACGAATGGCCGAGAGCTTCTACACAGCTGTTCAGACCGATGGTCCAATTCTAGCTGCCGAAAAAGAGAGAGAAGACATTGCAGCTAAAGATCGGGAAATTGCTCGTCACTGGGTAGAGGATGGGCGCAAGCCAGTTCCAGGGATCAATTCCCACCAGTCAGATTCAGACCCAGTTGCCTTGGACGACGAGACCTTGACCAAGCTTCAGATTATGTACATGTCCAGCTTAGAACAAACGACCAATATGGCGGATATGAAGACCGACGCGAATGCCGAATCGTCTGCCTTCGCAGCGCGACGAGTCCGCCGATCCGCTTCATCTGTACGCCAGTGTATAGCCTGTCGAGAAGAAACGGAGTTTATCAACGTGGCTCGCGTGCCTTGCGGCCATGAGTATTGCCGTACCTGTCTAGAGGATCTTTTCCGAGCCGCGATGACAGACGAGTCGCTATTCCCACCACGCTGCTGCCGCCAACCAATCAAGGTTAATATTGCTCGCATATTTCTCAAATCCGACTTGATACGCCAATACGAGAGGAGGAAGATAGAATTTGAAACCCCCAACAGGACGTATTGCTACAACACGCAGTGTTCAGCCTTTGTCAATACTTCTCATATAAACGGTGAGATAGCCACATGCCCCGATTGTGGATCCACAACTTGCACAACATGTAAGCAACGAGCACATACGGGGGATTGTCCAAACGATACGGCTTTGCAGCAACTCCTAGATACTGCACGGGATAGAGGATGGCAACGCTGTCATTCATGTTGGCGGGTGGTGGAATTGGAGCATGGTTGCAACCATATGACGTTAGTAAACCCTTATGTGCTTTCGCACCATGTTATTACTCTTTTTGACAAGAAATAACGGCTGCGGTTGAGCTTAGTTGTCGTGCTTCCAAAGATGTCTCGGGGTTTTCGGTGTGGACCGAAGGCTCGGGTTGGACTTCCTGAAGCACTTCGCTTTGTTGTAAATTTAGGAAGTTGGGAGGGGACTCTTCAAATTCTTGTTCGGGCCTAGATGCATTGTCGTTATCTGACCGATTAAGAGCTGGAGGTTCTTCGACTCGATGGGGTTCTTGTACCGGAGGCACTTCTTGAATTTCGTGTCTAGGTTCTTCAACGGGGAGATGTGCTTCTCGATCAATTATTTGGTGCGCCCGCGCGAGCAGTCGACGTTCATTCCAAAGCTCACATCTGCAGTTTTTCCAGGGCTGGCCGCAAATATAACAAAATTGGGCACCACAGTGACAACTAAGCTCAACCGCAGCCGTTATTTCTTGTCAAAAAGAGTAATAACCACGAATGCACCCATAATCGATGGAAATATGTACCTGGCCCTCACAGGTGTGAAGAATGCGTGCATTTCTTGAGAGAATACATATTTGAGTGTCGCCAGTGCAAGCTTCAGGCTTGCAACCGATGTAGGAGGAATAGACTATGAATGTCAGTCACTATTCTGGAGGATCAAAGATACCTTGGCCTGGTTATCTGCCGTTCGCGCGTATAATATATTGGTGTTCGTGTCTTCTTTTAAACCTCGTTTATTTGACAATGCGATATGGCTCTTCGGATAAGGTTAAAGGAAAAATAAGCTTAAAAGGGCCATGCCCCTTACGTCAACCCTCAACATTACGGCTCGCGATCTGGATCGGAGGCTCTCCAGATCGGGAGTACCCACAATCTAATACTCGGCTTTCATCAAGTCACTGGTCTTCGTTTCTTACTTACTTGCTTTCACTAGCTCATATATAATTCAGGCAGCTATTTCGTATGAAGACTCCGCTGTAATAAACTTGGTCATTAAGCTCGACGTTCGAAATGGCTGGTAGATCTCGCAAATATCTTTTCGGCGGTGACAGGTAGAATTTCGCATTGATTTTCCTGCGTTTCTATCCAGTATTCTGACGTTTATTGTCCAGAAAATGGTCCACGCACAACTGGACTTCATGCGATGACCGCGTCCGCGGCGGCCAATCCACCTCTTACCTCGTCATCAAATCATCTACAGCGGACGCGAGCACCGGCCGATCGGAACCCAGCAAAGCGCAAGCGCACGACCAAAATCAAAATCGGGCCAGGAATGAAACGAGCGACATGGCGGTTTCAGTCCTCTTCTACGGGCATCTCGATGTTAATACCCTTGGCGGCGCCGGTTTCGCCTCCCAGCGCAACACTACCGATACACAGGAATGGAATCTGATCGATTACGATGGGATTGAGCTTCGTATTGGAAAATCGGACGGGAAGAGATATGTTTTCATTCTCAAGGATGAGATGCTGCCCAAGAGAGCGGATGGGAATGAACGCAGTTCGCTGAACTGGGAATATGAATTCGTCGTCCCACCAGGGAATACAGAGCAGGAGACCATTGTTCGCATTCGATGGAAAGACTTCATGCCGACGTACAGAGGGAGACCTAAAGAGGGTCTGCGACGGATGTTGAATGTCGAGGAGATTCAAGCGGTATTGTTAATGATGCGAAGGTATATCCCATGTTCTAACTTGTTTATCTACCTTGCCTAAGGTGCTAACCACATGAAATCACGTAGTTTCTTCAATTACCAGAAGGGAGATTTCGAACTCGAAATTAAAAGTATTGCTGCTTTCAAAGAAGGAGAAAGCTTTGACGAAAAGTCATCAGTCGTTGAGAATGGTGGTTGGGTTGATGGATCTCGCATAGAGTCTGTTGATCCAGCGAGAATGAGAGCTCAAGAGGAGAAACAACCTGAGGAAACAAAACAGTTGGGGTGGAGCAAGCTAAAACGTTTATTTTCGGCGTGTTGTGGACGTTAAATAAGATTAAGAGTGAAGCGGTAGGAAATGGTCCTAGTAACTAGATTGTTGTTACTCTAGGTATAATGATCGAAGAACCTACTATGATGGAGCTGAAGCTTACGAAACTGCAAGTTCTATTAAAAGGCACATTATCCGAATCAATGAAATTGGATAGACAAACAAAGCCATGGATGGTGCGGCAAGTCGAGACAGGACGCGTGTCTAGGGATTAAACCCCTGGAGTTGGCAGATACTATTGATGTCCTTCACATTACGAGTGAGGAACTCAATTTTGCATCACATAAAATGAAGCTCCAAGACCTTGGAACTCGAGAAAATGTAATTCGTTCGTGGATTGATTGATCCTAGGATTAGAATCTGACGATCCAATGGTGTAACAATGACTCAATAGATCTCTATTAAAAAAGCTTCTAGTTGCTCCAAGGCTAGTCAAAATTCACATCCGATATTTCAAATACAGAATTGGGCACAGATCTATGAGCTCACGAAGATGAAGAATTCGGGGATGGTAAACGACGACATTCTTCATTCCTTTGGTCTAACTGGCAACACCTGCCAGTATGAATATCAAAACGCCCAGCAACTCGTTTCCGTGCTTAACAAGGAGGTTGACCTTTTCCAAGCGGACACCGGCAGGAGTCAATATCTCATTTTCTTCAACCTGACTGAGCAACTTTTCAACGACGACTCCTGTTCTCGCAGTCACGATTTCAGTGATCGTCTTACTTACGACTCATATTTCCCAGATCTCGCGATTCTTCTTATCAAGATGTCGTCGGAACTCGAATCTCAGTGTGTAGCAAGCAGCAAACTCAGAACTACGTTATTACGCCGTCTCCTCGAAGCAAACAATGAAAAGGTCTGCGACGAACTACTGGGTTTCGGCACTTCAGCTTTTCGAGAAGAGGCAACGAACCGTAGAAAACGACCAGATGACAGTTTTCTTCCAGAATCACTTGTAGGTCCCCATCGTAGACGGTGGTGGCCTACCCTCGTCGTCGAGGTTGGATTTACGGAACCTAATCAAAAGTTAAGAAAGGATGCCGGCTGGTGCCTTGCATCAAATAATGAGGTTAAAAACGTGGTTGTAATTTCGGTGGATCGAGAGCGCCGGGAAATTACAATTCAGAAATGGACACACGAAAAGCAGGCTGAAGTATATCAAACAGTCCTGTCACAGAAAGTCGACAGAGATGACGTTGCTTTCAGTAACAATCAGCCTCTGATAATTCCCTTTGAGGATCTTTTTTCTCGGCGAGCAGATCCTGGCCGTAACGAGAGTGACATTATCTTCAGTGCCGATGACTTGAAGAAATATGCAAGAACTGTATGGCATGTCCAATCTGAACCCTGGAACATGCCCACAGGAGCTCACTGTAAGTAAATGTATCATTCAGACTAGTCAATCAAAGTACTTGGAAGACTACCTGAGACTCACATAAAAAGTGGTTTCTTGATATACTATATGATCACCGGGAACCCTCCAAATATACAAAACAGATTATTGACAAACAAGACGATGCTGAGTGAAAACCTTCAATGCAATTTTATTCTTCGATTCATTCACAGAGTAGAATCACCACGCAATTTGTATGTCGTTGCGGTTTGCTCAACATGCTTGATGATGGAAAATGCGGCGCCCGCTGTACCCGCTACCGCAGTAACCGCCGACAGTCGTGGGGCAAGTGGGTAGGCAGAGCAAATGTTGAGGAATGATTGAGCTGTTTAGCGTAAATCTCGGTTTTCTGTGGTTAATTCGGAGAATGCTTATCTGAACCGGATATAAGAGTGACATATTCTATTGATTATAAATCCGTTGCGAAACGCCGTGTATGACTCGTCGGCGAGTGCGGGAATCGAGGGATGATATCACTGGATATAGTCATACCGCCTATACTTCACCTTCTATAAAAGCTGCCCACCCTTGCGCAATCTATCTAAACGACTTCATCCTTGTACATAATACTCTCAATTAATTACAGAAAATTACAATTGAACAGGCCAATTCGACACAACGCAAACATGGCTCCTCAATTGGCGTACATCGGACTGGGGAACATGGGCAAGGTAGTACTCCTCTTCACCGAGCACATTTCTTGCGACTAAATCTAACCAATGGATTATCTAGGGCATGAGCAAAAATATCGTGCAAAAAGGCGCCCTCTCCTCCCCCATCCTGCTCTATAACCGCACCGAATCCAAAGCCGCAGCGCATGCCGAATCGCTCGGCGGCCCCTCCAAAGCGCGAGCCGTATCCTCCATTGCCGACGCCGTCAAGCCATCCGACATCATATTTGTATGTGTTGGCGACGATGCTGCCATCGAAGACATTTTTAGCACCGTGCTTAGCTCCGTCGAGGATGTCAAGGGGAAACTCTTTGTCGACATGTCCACCGTCCACCCTGACACCACGCGCAAACTGCAAAGCCAACTCCACGCCCGCGGAGCCAGCTTCGTCTCATGCCCTATCTTCGGCGCCCCCGCCATGGCTGACTCGGGTATGCTCATCTGCGTCCTGTGCGGACACAAGAACGACGTCTCCAAAATCCTGCCATACACCGTCGGCGTCATAGGGCGTGCTAATATCGACCTCACCTACGACGACACCACCCCGCCGGCCAAAACCGACATCGGCAAGGCATCGACTATGAAACTAATCGGAAACAGCTTCATCCTCAGCTTCGTTGAGCAACTAGGCGAAGGGTTGACGCTCGCCGAAAAGTCCGGCGTGGGTATCGATCCGCTCAAGCAATGGATTGAGCTGATGTTCCCTGGTCCACTGCCCAAATACGTTGAGCGCATGGAGACGGGCGATTATTGGAAGCGCGAAGTGCCGCTATTTCAGGTCGATTTGGCGCGGAAGGATTTAAGACATGTTACGAACGTTGCAAAGCAGAGCGGGATGCAGATGAAGTCGTTGGAGGTGGTCGATGAGTACCTCCGCGGTGTGAAGGAGCATTCCGGCGAGAAGGGTGATATTGCAGGCATGTATGGTGCGATTAGAAAGGCGTCGGGGTTGAAGTATGAGAACGATGAGTGATGTGTACTCTGATTATACCGGCGGGCAGATTTGTACTTAATCGGGAGTAGCAGGATATAAATGGCTTCATGTCATGCATATACAGTTGAACAATCTAGATAATATAAATATTTACTTCTAATCCACAACATTCTTCTTATCTGCCCAGCTCGGTCGAATACTTCTGCACACAGCTTCGTAGTCCCTGAACTTGACCGGGTCCTCCTCAGGTACACCAGGCGTTGTCCAAAACATCGCCCAATTACTCCCGTTAAGCTTCCACGTCCCCCTTGACCGCTCAAAATACCACTTATTGACCGGGTTGTCCATTCGACTACGCCAACAGACTCCCTGCGGCAAACACGAGCGTACCATGGCATTGAACACTATATCGGCGACCCCGCCTGCGCCCTGACTGCGTTTGAGAACGGCGAATTTGTCGAGATACGGGACTTGACGGTTGATGTTTTCGGGCCAGTTGCGCTCTTCGTCAGGGATGTCGGGTGGTGTTTCCCAGGTGAGGATTGCACCGCCTTCGTATTCACCTGCAATTATGAGGCCGGCGATGCGGTCGTTGATGCGGTCGAGATAGTCGTGGACGTCTAATTTGCGGTCGAATGAATCGTCGATGAGGTGTACCAAGCGCGGCAGATCAATGCGAGGGTCGTCGAGAGTTATTCGCTGCCCACCAACTGGAGACCAGGGAGTGATGCGAGGGTCGGGAAGAATAGTCAATGGCATGCCGCGTTTGACAAATGTAGACTGCACCGCAGAGGAAACAGCGTGGCCATTAAATGGTTTGATGGGTTCGCTGGGCCCGAGTCTTGCAGATGGAAGCGAAGAAGAGTAAACCGGCTTGTCGGTGAGGAGATTGTGGATGAGCGGGTTCTTTTGCCGTCTAGTTCCAACTTGTGAAACCGGAAGGATATCCATCGGTTGAGGGCGGGCCGAATTGGAGACGTCTCGCGGGGTAGTGATGATCCCTGACGATGAAGGCGGAAGCATGGCGAGAGCTTGTTGCAACAGGCGGAGGTTATCGAGATGTCCTTTCAAAGGACTACCTGTCAAATCGATTTCTTGATTTGCATGGCCCCCTAGTTGTTGCTGGGGCTGAGCAAGCATTGGAGTTAATTCCGATGCAACAAAGCTAGATATAGGATTACTGCTGTTCACCGCAGCGATAGCACTGTAACGAGATTCGAGCTTCGGATCAGTCGCCAACGTTGCCTCTAGAAGTTCATTTTCAATGTCCTTAAATTCCTGTTCCATGTTGATAAAAACATGGGACCGCTGCGGGCCTGTGAACGCCGGAATACCCCCTACAGGATCAAGAACAATCAACCGGTCAACAACAACCTCCTTCTGGAGAGCAGCGAATTTTTCGGCCGTCACACGAGGATCTTCGTCAGGATCATGCTTTCTCTCCAACCCGGCCAGCTCACGAGTCAATGCCAGCATAACATCGTTGGCTGAGACCAGAGATGCTTTACACGTTAATTCCGAATATACCACAGGTGTGACAATGACAGTGTGATTTTTCCGCAGCGGCCGTAATAATACTTGGCGCGATAGGACTCTTGGAAGCTCCCCTTCGCTGTCTCTAAGTAACACAGAGTCTAGTCGACGAGCTTTGCCGCCATCACAGGCATCAATCGCCGCTGCAAGGCGGTCGGCCTGCTCAGCCGCAACTTTTCGCCATGTAGTTTGGTCTTCCACTGGACCAGGATCGACAACTACACATGACGCCATTCCGAGTCGTGTTAGCTGCGATAATGTCAAAGCAATGCCGTGCACAGTCTCATCGTCCAGCGACTGCGAGTTTGTCAACTTGATCAATGCGACGTGCAAAGCCTCGTCAATGGTTATCCCCTGTAATTCCTTCTCCAGCGTCTGTCCCTGCCGAAAAACCGGAGCTTCAGACACTGATCTCGTAGCTCCATAGAACGACCCTAAATTAACACCGGGCTTCTCGATCCCTTTCGAGAGTTGCGCTTCAACCGCGCCAGGCGGTTTTTGCCGCGTGGCGGAGTGATGTTTCGTTTTCTTTAGCGAAGGAAATCGGGACAGGTATGCCTTGGCTTCTCGTTTGGTCGCGGCAGAGCTTAGAAGACTAAGGAAGAATTCCTATTGATCAACAGTCAGATGTAAGCTCTGGTATTAGGTTCTGGCCACTATGCACCTTGTCTGCCATCTTTTCACGAGCCCTCTGACGACCGGAATTGCGGGCATTGCTTTCCGACAACGACTCCGTCCAGCTGGATTTGCGAGCCGCGTGCTGGGAGTCTTTGTGGTAGGATCGCGGGTGATGCCATAGTCGCGTCTGAATGGTGCGGCAGGTGGACCAGTCATGATTCTATAGCATTTGATGTGTAAGCAAAGCACAATAGACCTTCAAATCGATCAAAGTACCTTGCATAGTAGAACTCTGGAGGACTGGGAGCTCATGACTCATCGTAGGAGTGGGAGAGGAATCGAAGAAGAGGCGGTCTGGATTCAACGAGCAATTGAACGATGCAGAGAGTCGAAAGGTTGGTTATATGCTACAAATATGGGAAGGCATATCAACACTAACACATAGAGAGACAACAGACGACAAATAGCAGCATCGGAGGGCGGTGTCTGTATAGGAAATAGAGTCGCTGAGTGTTTTTCTCGGGCAAATCAAAGAAAGAAAGACATGACGCATCCTGCCGTGGGGCCGCGCTGACTCAGCTTGCCGACGATAAGATAACTAAGATAAGACGGGTTTATCTATCGGGCATATACATCACATACCTCGCATAAGTAGCAAAAAAACCTCAAACCAAAACATCATTTATGTTATTTCTGCAGGCCCAGTCATACATTTAGGTACCTGAGATGCGGAATCCTCACAAATTGGCACCCGCCAATCTCCGTATGGAGGACCACACCGCTTGATACTCGTGAAATCTTGGTTACTAGACAGTTCTCTGATTTCCTTCATAATCTGGAAAAGGATATAGGCCGGTGATAGGAAGTGAAAGCTCATACGATTACCATACTCCTGCTATATTCTTAGTTGTCCAAGATGTATGACTTTGTTACCCGAGAGACCCGAGAAACCACTTGACAAGTGCAGCGATTGCGTATACATGCTAAGCTGGCGGAAAGACATGTCTCGCTCCGATTATAACAGCTTTTGGATATATATTTTGCTCAGTGGAAGACTGCTCCACCGTCAAGAGCAGACGAGTTGTGCGAATGCGTACCTCTGCAAAGAGGATAGGTTAGTGGCCGACCATAATCGCAAGCCCGATAAAGCAGACGCACCTTCGATTTCTACTTCATAGCACACGCCTGTCTCTTCGTCGCGGTGCATCAGCACGGGAATACCTTGTCTATTCCACCGCTTTTCTGTGACTCGCAGCTTGAGTCCGACACTTCTTTTCAAATCAACCCATAAAATGTCATCGTCAGTATTCTCTTTCTTACTGCCGCTCGTGCCGGCATGATCTTTCTTCGCCTGCCGCTTGAGCCAATCCCTCCACAGCCGAACCACCCCTTCCTCAATTGTCACTGCACTTAGCAGACGCGTAGAGTTGGGAACAACCTTGACCAAGTTCACAACAGCGCATAACTGCGAGAAATCCTCGGATGGCTCGAGGCTGATCTGCTTTTTGACTAGCGGGGGCGCACCATTGTTATTAGCATTAATTTCATTATTATTCTCAACGATAATCCCAGGTGGCCACTGCTCTGTTGTCCGTTCTGGCTGTCCATCCGGCTCGGGCCGAAAGCGCGAGTATACAGAGGACAGCCGTGCTAGACACTCTGATGTTGCGCAGCCGTCGTATATAGAGCCCTCGCCCTCATGGCTCTCCGTCAGGCCTGGGGTGCCGAGGTAGGTGCAGAAAAGATGTGGGTCTATAAGTCTTGATACAGGATGGAAACATTCGAGCAGAAGTTTGAATTCCGGCAGGGTTGAGGCCAGCCGGAGTCTGTAGTGCAGAATACGTAGTATAATGTCATGGAAGCGGTGTGACAGGATGGCCAGGGGTAGGAGGGTGCGCGTTGTCAGTGGTGAGAGAATTTGTACGATAATCTAGATCAGAATCTAGGTAAGATTGTGTTTTGTGCACGTCTGGAGATGTTGACTTGCCTCGTTGGGGAGGGAGTACAAAGCTGTTGTCTCGCCGAGAGGAGCCATGTGCGGGGTAAACTTGGGATCATCCCAGGGTGGGGGTATAACCTCTTTCGAAGAATAGCACTGTACTGATATATTAAACAAACAGTTATCTACACGGGAATGAAGTAAGATAAGTAGATGACTTGATACGATGGCAATGATGGATGAAGATGGTGATGGCATTGCTCGATAAGCTTATCCGCGGGCTATACCCGTTTGGGATGAAGTCAGTTTGGAATCGAGACACCACACTCTCTGAAGCCAAAAAACTCATCCTATAGATTAACTTGCTACAAATTCATTATATACACAATGTGCAACTCATCCATATTTCACGTGCAGTCAACATGCAATGCTCTCGCGATCTAATACAGAGCTATAGCTTTGAAAAAAGCCGCATTCTCATTCCCTTCAACCACCTTCGCAACTGGCGTGGTGGCAATGGCATCTGGAGTACGCGAGTGCTGCTGCAGGTAGCGGAGATATGACCCTGTGCTGAACTTCCAGGCATCCCGCTTCGCCCGAGTTGCCTGCGCCCCTTCCCAGACCCAGATCTTCTTCCCAGTATCAAAGATGAAAATGTCATTGCTGTCCAAATCTGACAAACGGATTGCATCACCTTCCTTGTCCAGCTCGAAGTGCACCTGTCCATCAGACTCGTTAATAACTCGGAGCAACCTCCGCGGCCGCGATGAGGTCTTGTCACTACCGTCACGACCCGTTGCAGCAGCGTGGGTATGAATTGGCCGGCTGCTATGGAAGGAGAGCTGATCAATGCCATCCCCACCAAGCAAATCGACGACAACTCTTGATCGCGCTTCTGTTTGCGACAATACTTCAACATCAATATGCTTGGCGAGCGTCAAGTCATTGACTACCTGCGCCGCTTTGGCTTTTTCCATGGGACTGCAGTCCTTGCCCTGCCAGACCCAAATCTTGCCATCCTTTTCAAGCACAAAGACATCTGCGTCATCCAGACTCTGCCAAGTTGGCTCCACCTCATGCACAATGATAGGCTGCGCGTGCCCAGCTGACGCAGAAGAAGGATGTTTGAACACGCGGAGTAACGTGGTGACATTGGCCGGTTCTTGCGGCCCGGCGACGTGATGGAACCCGGAGCGCACACCCCCTTTCCTGATTGTCAGTTTTGGGAATAGTTGTAAAAAATCCTCCGATGGGTGAAGTTGCGTTTCTCGGTGCTGCGTTGCCATTCCGTGCAGGAAATTGTCCAGTTCTACAGTTTTGTAGGCAGCTACGCCTGCCTCATCTTGCGAGGTATTGGCTCCGAGCCAGAAGAAGATATCATGGCCTAACTTTTCAGGCGAGTTGTTGTCCCTGGCCGGAACTTTGTAAGAGTGTAGAACAATGAAGCTATCTCCGTCGTAGAACTGGCCGTACAGCTCCTTGGGCCAGGGTACAACGTGGAAGTTCTCAATGCGCCACACGTTCAGGCCAGGCTCGGTGCCGATGGCGCCATTGTTCCAGGCGGGTTCAGTGGCAGCGGAGTTGTATTTGACTTTGTGATCGATATCGGAGCCGATGAGCCAGATGTTGGTGTCTTGGATGTCTAGTTGGTCGGGCATCTTGTTTATATTTTCATTATCTCGGTGCGTTGTTACTTTATGCGGTCAGGTACGGCATTCACGATGGAAAGGACGAGCTCATGCGGGGTCGGCCGACTCAGCCCAGCTCAGCTTGTTCGGTGGGGCTAGCGTCTGCCTCATTCGAATGAGTACTTCTGGACTCCAACAGCAAGTCATTGATGAATTATATCTTGGTCCTTGGATATATTAACAATATCAATCTTTTTCCCAAGTATGATTTTGTCAAGTTTTTCTGGCAGGCTCATGACTAGGGTACTCCATAAAGTCGAATTTCATTCAACTTTACACTCAACCATCTGAAAGTATATCAAAATGGAGAAGCTTCGCGTATAACAAAGTATCATTGGAACGAATAGGCTAATTTAATTGGAGCTAAGCCACGATCTGGCCACTTTATCCAATCCGCAAGAATTAGTAGTTGAACAGTACATGGAGCCAAAGTATGTGGCTTAGAAACAAAAAAAAAATGACACCTGGAAACTACTATGTAAAGCTGGGACTATCATCGATCATCGCATCCCGTATTGTTCCTTAGTGTGGTGGAGGTCTTACAATATAGGAGCCATCCAAGGCTTGTTCGTCTGATACAAAGCGACAGCAATCAGATCCATGTATAAACTAGTTCGCTTGGTAACTTGTGTATCTCAAAATATTCGGTTGTTTCAGTTTTACACTAGTTGCCAATGTTTAGATCTAACCTTTGAACTCTTGGTACATAGAGGCGTTGAAAGACACCTTGACACCGTCAATGTATGTTGGAGATATAGTTTATGGCCTAAAGTTTAAGGCATCAACTTGGTAAATACTGTATCCATACGTTCGGGATATCCGGGCCGGATAAACACTTTTCAGGCGTGCCACCACGGCATCCCCCACAATCTCGAGGTTTTACCCCACGCAGAAAACCATTTCTCGGCGTGCTTCTCCATTTTCTGCATAAAAGGCGCGTAATTGCGAGGAGATAATTGACATTAGAATAGGAACCTATTTACTTAATCTAAAGATCGTTTCCCTCAGGTAACATCGTAACTACTAGTCTATTTACTCGTTCTTAAATTGGGTGATTAAAGTGCCAATATGCGGTTCCAGCGAGACCCGGAATTCGTCACCCGCCTTGATGAATTGCGGTGGCTTCTTTCCTGCTCCAACACCGGGAGGAGTTCCCGTGATGATGACTGTGCCTGCGGGCAGGGTAGTGCCTTGGGTGAGGTAACTGATGAGCTGAGGAACGGTGAAGATCATGTCTCTGTGGATTCAATGATAAGTTTGTTTGCTTGGAGAAATTTCATGAATAACAAAGACCAAACTTACGTGAGTCCGCAATCTTGGACTACGTTGCCATTCAAGGATCCCTTAATCCGTAGTTGGGAAGGGTCAGGGACGGCCGACGTCGAGGCAACAACGGGGCCTATACAAAAAAGAAAAGTGAGTAACTAGACTGGACTGAAGAAGATGTGTAAATAAAACATACCTAGTGGGCAAGCACCATCAAATCCCTTGGAGAAACACCATTGGCTTTGGTTATTCTGAGATGTCCGGCTGGAGACGTCGTTGGCAGTAGTATATCCCAGGACGTAGTCAAGGGCGTCGGCTTCGGAGACATTCTTGGCTGACTTGCCAATAATAACTGCCAGCTCGGATTCGTAGTCACCCGTGTTGTCCTTTTGCGTAATCTTGGGGAGGTAGCAGGGCTCTGGCCAGGGGTTTCCCAAGGCTGTGGAAGGCTTGAGGAAGATGGTGGGGATGTCTGGCAGTGAAAGATTCATTTCCGCAGCGTGAGAGACGTACTATCAGATGTTAGCTCTTTTCTCCTTTCTCAAGGAAAACAAAAATCAAGTAAAACGTACATTCAGTCCAATGCATCGAATTGTGCCAACTTCTTCCTGAGCCAAGGGCGAGAGGGCGGTCTTGATGCTCTCTACATTACCCGTGGGCTGGCCAGGAGCAAGAATAGACGACCCTGTGAAGGTCTTTACTTGGACTTCCTTGCCCTCAAAAAGCGCCAATCCAACATCAATGCTGGCATCGACGGGCTCTCCAATGAGAACCTTGGAGGGATCGGACTGAGGGATGAAGCGAACGAGACCTGGTATATATTAGCAAGCAAACCCAAAAGAGGCTTGTGAGAGAGCAGCATACGAGAAAATGTTGAAGCCATTTTGTTATGTATGTGCGGTAGTAGAGCAAAAGAGGATTATTCGGTCGCAAATTCAATCGGTAGATCTCTATATATAACACCCTGCAAGAAATTAAAATAAATATGTCCGTAATCGCAGAGAAGGTAGCAGCGAAGTCGCAACTTGAATACGTCGCCTCCATATATAGAGGTGGGGGAGGCCAGGACCGGGAAAGGTCTTATCCAGCTGCGGGAACCCGGCCTTACATAAATACCCGAGGCGCAATGATGCAAGATATATATATACCGCCGCGTTTTCACCACATTTAACCCCACAGCATCAAGACAATTATCTTCAATTCTTACAAGTGCTGTCATTACTATACAATCAAAATGGCGGACACACCCAAGGGCCCCTTCAAGCTTGTTACCGTCAACACCGCGCCCGAACGCGCAAAGAGATTGATTGGCCGTCTGGCCGAAGCGCTCAAGGACCGCTACACAATCATTCACATTGACAACGCCGAGAGTAGGTTATCGCCCTCTTCATGCCTGGAGAATATTCAATGCTAACATTTGTCTTCTAGAAATCGAAGAAGTTGATCCCAAAGTCAAGGAGCACCAACCTGATGTTCTGGTAAGACTCGTCGCCATCACATTAAACCTCACGACAGTTCATAGCTAACAAGGCAAATACAGTTCTGCGCATCGATGTGGACAGCAGAAGAAGCCGCAAGCATTATTGCGACTGCCAAGAGGCTCCGTCCTGGCATCAGGACACACGCCATCCCTCACGGCCTGCAAGTAGAGCGGGGTCCTGATGCGATTGTTGAATACCTGGTGGAGAATGTGCCCAAGTTGTTGGACGCGCCTGCTGAAGAGTAAATAGCTGTGTATTATAGACGAAGAATCAAATATATTTTCTTTACTTGCATTCTCTCCATTTTCCTTTTGTTTGGCTAGTTCCTGAATATGGAGGCAAAAAAATGATCCCGGAGAACTGGCCGGGCCTTACCGGAATCGGATAAGATAAGACTAGATCACGTGATGTCTATCTTATCGGGCTGCAACTTTGCGTCAGATCAATTCCTGTTCCTTCCCAGCAAAACAAACACACCATGCTTCTGTCTAGGCAGCTGCAAGCTGCATCAAGACAATGTCACGTTCAATCCCGGCGTCTTTTCTCCTCGTCTCCTTCGCTGCAAGTCGAATTAGCGTACCAATTGATTGAGCCTCCGACCCAGGACAAGAAACGGAGCGGCCAGCCGATTGTGTTTATGCATGGGTTTTTGGGGAACAGGAACAATAACCGGAGTATCAGCAGGTATGTCTCCTTCTGTTGCAAGGAGAGAGATTGTTGGTTCTAAGGGGGGAAGGCTGATTTGGCCACAGAGCCCTTGCGCGCGATCTTAATCGGGACATTTATATTGTGGTGAGTCGCAATCGCAACAAGTCGGGTTGTTGACTGTTCGTGGTTTTGATGGATTTTTTGTCGTTTCAGGACCTCCGAAATCATGGCGACTCTCCTCATACCCCGGAACACACCTATAACCACCTCGCAGATGATGTAGACCAATTTATCAGACAACATCGCCTAGGCAAGACCGTTCTAATAGGACATTCAATGTATGAACAATATAATCTGAATTTACCAGGAGAGTATACTGACTTATTACACCCAGGGGTGCCAAAGTAGCAATGGTTCTGGCACTCCAATCCTCCGAGACAACGTCGGGCGTCATCCCCGTCGACAATGCGCCGGTATCTGCTCGCCTCGGCTCCCCGTTTTCTGACTACATCAAAGGCATGAAAGAGATATCCGCATCGCACGTCACGAAGCAGAGCGAGGCTGACCAGATTCTGTCTAAATACGAAAACGTACTTCTTTCTCTCTCATGTGTGCAAACAAAGGTTATGACAGATAACTAACCCGGTCTCGATGAAAACAGTCCCTCCCAATCCGACAATTTCTCCTCACAAATCTAGTCCGCGATCCAGAAACGGACAACAAAACCCTCAAATTCCGCGTTCCGTTGGACACTCTGGGCTCGGCGTTGCAAAACATGGCGGACTTCCCTTTTGGCGACGCGGATGGAAACGATGTACCCACATATTGCGGTCCAACGCTGTTCGTTCGCGGTCTGCAGTCCAAATATATCAGCGACAGGAGGATACCGGCATGCAAAAGGTTCTTTCCGAATGCGCAGATCGTGGGTATTGACGCTGGGCATTGGGTTATTTCCGAGAAGCCAGAGGATTTTAGACAGGGTACGTGTTTCCTTCTTTTATATGAATCAGACGAACTAACATGCGACGAATTTAGCCGTACTCAAATTTTTCCGAGAGAGTGCCGTTGAATAGATGCGACGGATCTGGATCATAGATGACGCCAGTATATAATATACATACGCAAATATTACTGTAGATATTATCAGATAGACAAGTGATAGAATGATGGACCCGTTTACTCAAGCAAGAAATTAGGTTGAAATTAGATTAATTCTTATAAGATAGTCTTAGGAATTGTACACAAACTCTTTACTAATAGCGTACACTTCCAAAACAGGAAAGAGTGGTGATCAATATCAAAAAGAAAAGACATGCACCCTCTGCCCGTAAGTCCCGGAACTGTTTTTACAGGTAAAACGGCGCCAGTCTAGAAAGGGGAACTAGCAACCTACGCTTAACCGGTATAGTAAGCGTTGGCGCAGGACCAGGAGGTCTGAACGGAACCACCAGGGCCGAAAGCGTCTTCCAGAGACAAGACAGCGGACCAGGTACCCATACCAGAAGTGGCGAGACCACAGCCGGTGAAAATGAGGATGGGGATGGTGAGCTTCCACGACTTGAAGAAACCGCGGGCATAACGCTTGATTCCGCCGTCGAGACGGGTTGTCTCGCCAGTGACGGGGTCAAAGCCTTCGCCAGGAAGAGCGGCTCCTCGCTGGGTCAAGTAAGCGAGATACATGATTCCGGAGAAGGAGTACGTGAAGTTCAGACTGAACAAGCCACCGACGAAGTTGGTGAAGGCAGCGAACTCGGGGATGGACATCATGACCACGAAGGCGATGATCCAGTAAACTGGACCGAGACCCCACCAGAGAAGTTTACCGTTCCTGGATGTAATTGGGGGAAGGTTGAAAATCTCCTGACCGACTTCCAGGTATACCGTCTTCATACCGACGTTGAAGTACAGGACTAGACTAATTGTCAGAAATCTGAAGAATTGATATATTTCATATACGTCACCGTATTTCAGGAAACTTACAGATGGCAAGCCAACCGGTGATCAAAGAAAGAACGTTTCCAACAACCTGAAGAGACTTGGGGTTGACGGTCTGGTTGACGTTGCTGTAGGCATACTGGCCGTAGAAGTGGTAGATCTGGTTTCACAGTCAGTTTCTCCTGACCACCAAAAGACAACAGTGAAATATTGAACTTACAATAACACCGAACACGACGTAGACAATGGTGATGAAGAGTTGCGCAACGAGCATACCCTTCCAGAAGTCCATGGGACGGCGCATCTCAGCCAAGAACGCGACAAACATGACGGCTCCGGAGTAGGCGTCTGAGCAATGCAATTGTTAGCAAAGGAAGATATTATCCGGCCGAGCAGGTGCATAAACTTACAAACCATGGTGTTGATACCAGCAAACTTGGCGGCGAACAGGTTGTCGTTGGTTGGCTGGTACTCGACGGGAGGGGTGTTCACGAAGGTCCTGACTGGGGCCATGGTGGCTGGGTCGGCCCAGGTCTTGTTCAGGATACCGTTGTTCACTTGAGCAGTTGGGTCAGGTGGGTAGCTAGCGGCAGCACCGATACTATCCGTCACAGTCAGTATCATTTCTATACCAAATGATATTTGGTTACTCACATAATAAAGAAGGTGACAATGTTGATCCACACAGCCAGATTACAGAACCATCCAAGGTGCTTCAAGGATCGCATGTAGCCACTGGCCATACTGACGATGAGCGAGATCACACCAGCGACGATGGTGCACAGGTTGACAGATCCACCGAGCTGGGCAATGATACCCATGTTACCCTCGAGCACGACGGCGACACTCAGGAACATCTGCAGGGATTGCAAGAAGTTGATGAACATACGGGCACGGGGGCCAAACAGACGGTGGAATGGGTCGCCAAAACTGAGGATAGGGAACCGGGACGAGTCAAGACCAATGAAGGTGCGCCAGATCATAATTCCAGATGCAAAGGCAGCGAGACCCATAAGAATGAAGATACCGGCGCCGAGACCGTAGCCAGTGTTGGCAAAGACGTAGGGGGTCTGCGACCAGCCCAGAATATCGGTGGTGATCAGGTAGAAGATGGTACCCCAGCCAGCATTTCGCAGGGCTCGTGCAGCAGTACGCCACTCAGCATCCAGCTCGTGCGTACCTAGGCCACGAGGAGCAATAGGGCTCACAGAGCCGTCGCCGCCGGAGATGGCGATACCCGACTTCTCATCGGCGGAAACCTCAGGGGCAGGCAGCTCATGAGTCTTTCCATCCTCGTAAGGGTTGGTGGTGAAGTAGCCCTTGATGGCTCCCATAAAACCCTTGGGTGCTACGCTCCGGTAGCGCTGATACTCTTCCTCTTCCATCTCACGCTCAATCTTGGCCCAGTAGACGTATTCTTCAAAGGTCACGTCCCTGGCGAGACGCGCCTCCAAACCCCATTCCCGTTGGCGGACGCCGGGGTGGCTGCCATCTTTTTCATACTTGTGGAGTTCATCCGCAGTGGCACCCATCTCCCGAACCTGCTCGGTAGGGGCAGTGATGCCAATGGGGCCAGGAAGCATAGACATCGTGGGCGATGTATATGGGATGAGGGGGTACACAAGGCAAGGAGCGAACAAGTGTAAACGCGTGAGAGGGTCCCAGGGAGGAAAAAAAAAGGGACGAGGACAGATGGGTATATATAATAATTAATGGGGAGGAGGCACGCCGCACATGCCCGCTCCGTCCAAAGCATTAGTTCTTCATATTATTAAATTAATAAAGAGTCGGTTAGCTCCAGATTACAATGTTACCTCAATTCTAGGGTGGGATGGGGAGCAACCGCAGAATCCTGATTACCATCCCCAACTGGGCAGCTGGGATTTGATAGGTACATTACCACGAGATTTCCCTCGTAAATTCCTAGCGCTGCTGATAGCGGCGACATTTTGCCCCTTGACTTGGCAAAAGTTGGAGTTCAAAAAAGTCAATCGCCTGAAAATTTGGGTGGCTAGACGCGCATGCTACTACATGCCCCTAGTGTATACTACCCCGTAACGGGACTAAGATGATATGGTACATGGGAAGGGGTGGATACCCTAGGCCCGTGGTCCACCTCGACGCCAAATCAGTGGAACTGGATGCAGGAAACTTTGAACGGCCGTGATACCTATCGCAGCACGATCAGCCTATAAGCACGGGCGTTTTAAGGTATTGCAGTCAGAGAGTTGGTCGAGAGGCAGAGCGCCATCCGTCCACTTTGATTGAGGCTAAGAGCAAGTTGCTGCTTAGTAGCAGGACTAGCAAATGCGAAGCCTTGTGCGGCGTTTTGGTCAACGTCGATGACAGCCCCTGATACAGACATACAGACACAGCTCTTGCCTTGAGATAAGATGCTGAATCTCACGACATGCTGGGCCGGGCAGCACGTGGAAACGCGGCGTCTTATTGGCACGGGCGGGCTCTGACTAGTTCCGGGTGCAACGTGGCAACAGGCACAAATCAGCTGCTCAACCAATTCCTCCGTCAATCAGACGATTTCGATACGAGAGTTGACTCGTGTGTTGATTCGGTGTTGCGTGTTTAAAAATTTTTCCTGATAACTCGAGCGTGCGCTCTGATTGGCTGCCGGCAGAATTGCCGTTCTGCGCGTAGCCTCGGTCTGGCCGGGCCGTCCGCAGCCAATGACGATTGAGAATCGCACGCCACCATGTCGATTGGGTTAGGCGGCATCTGCCGCGCGGCCAATCGGCGGCCCCTGTGGCACGCGACTGCCCCACCCCCACTAAAATTATAAATTAAGAGCCACACTCTTTACGGAGTACGTCTTTCACTTACAGCGAGTCCTACTGTGTACGCAACAGCCCTGGCACGTATCGATACCCTCGAGTCTGCACCATGCCCTAAAGTGCAGGTTTCGAGAAATCACGCCTCATTAATACGCCATACAGCATCCTGCTCCCAGTAGAGGGCTCCCTCCTTCTTTATTGCCCAAACGCCACCTCGGGATTCAGCACGCGGGTGTGGGCCGTCGATTCTCTATCTACGCTCCTTCCTAAAAGGAAATCGGCCCGAGCAGTAAATAATAAACCATGAACGGATATATGAAAATAAACATGTTATAACGAAAGCTTGACGAAAGGCTGCTCGCTTGGCAATCTTTCGTTCCAGCGTTTCTCCAGAGTGCACCCCTGCTGACCTGCCACAACCAGATTCGAGTGCTCTTAAATTGGAATTGCCACAGCACACCGTCGAGAGATAACGTGTTCCAGCTCCACCGAGCTAGAATGCAACTAGAAGGCGGGAAAAAACGCACCGGCGGGCCCGTGGCTTTAGCTGCTTTAGGAAGGTCGTTTAGCCCCCCATTCGTTCCTGGCGATAACGTATATTAGCTGAACACTCAGGCGCTTTACTCCAGACCCCGACCAGACTTTAGGATCATGTATGCCCGGAACGAAAGGACCGAGTGTCCACCGTGAAGCATACCAATCAACTACTCGTATGAATAATAACCGCACCTAAGGCATCCACATTGGGGGGGCATCCGACTCCGTATTTCGCGTGGCGTAGGCCGTTGTTTATGCTCGCATGCTCGATGTAGTCGACCTTTCTCCATTCTTATTACCAATTAACCGTGCAGCTATGGGTTCTATGCACCGGTATAGGGGGATTGCGAAGCTTGGAGTCTCCGTATGACGGGGTTCTATTTTCGGTAGCTTTTCACACGACAGCTGCCAGTGCCAGTGCCGGTGCTCATGGGCCGAGGCAGCCCATAGTCTGGCCGGCGCTACCGATAAATGTCTCACCAGTAGCATAACGACATACCTCGTACATGATACACCATCGCGGAAACGATATCAGCTAGATCTGATCCTCCTTAATATCGGTTCGGGTATCGTCGCTGTCAACGTAGATACCATCGGAACACGTGTCGCGATTAAATGCCGACCAACCAACCACCCACCGGAACGTCCGTGGTATCTATCGTTATTGTCATCCATTATCCAACATAAGAGATACGGTTACCAACCAGCCAATCCGGGCACTTGCGAAAAGTTCTAGTCCAGGGTCTACGAGGCCAACACGGCCGACGCTGAGCGAGCGCTAAACAACCAGCTGAGGAAGCCCTGACTCGTGGACAGCAAGCCGCAACGCCACCCTAGTTGCTTGGAAGTTGCTTGGGGTTGCTTAACTGCACTGAAAGCAGCAAATGTAAGGTTCACCAAGAAATTAGTTAGAACTTTAGAAACTTCGGTGGTTTCGCGGGGAAAACGCGACTGCCCTTTTGGGCCTCGAAGGATGCGGTTACTTGCGGCCTTGATTTCAACTGGGTCGCAGGATCAGGGAGTAATTCACGCATGGTTACGTGCGCCCTGAGACTGGCATGTTGCAATTACGCGCATACTGGTCAGAATCGAATCGATGATCTTATCTGTAAGCGTCAGAAGTTACATCTGGCTAATCTAAGCCCGATAAGGACAAGCCGGGGGGAAGTTCTTCCGACGCGATATCAGATCTCAGAAAAGAGCCAAGTGAGCTGTTTCTTTGTTTTGACGGGATTGCACTGCTAAGGCAGCCAGATAAGTCTGTGAATACACCAGGCCCTGCTATATGTCTTTGTGCTCCGAAGTAGAAGAGGTCACCATGACAATACAAACATGCCTATGCTCTGAAAACAGATGGTAGCCGCTTAACCTTTTGCCTCCTCTGATCTAAACGAGACCTGCAACTAAACGAGAAGGAAAACACCCACCCGCCCGCTTGTCTGGTATCTTTGAATGAAAAATAACGCCGTACTCCTTTCTGTGAAACATATAGAAACAAAACGATCGCTTGCTCGATGTTGGATGAAATGCATGAAATGATTGAAGTGGTACATGGCGCAAGAAAGTACACGAAGAAACTCGCGTCCAGGATGTATTTTGATCATCAAGATGCGCAATAACCCCAGTTGTAGGTAAATCATCATAATTATATGATGGAAGGTTTATTTAGCGTTATCCACAAGGTTCATTAACGACCTTGTCTTCCGCCGTTTCTTGAGCTGCCCCGAAGGCGCCTCGGGTCCAGGTGTGCTTCGAGGGCTGCTGTTTCCAGATGAGTGCGGTGAAGAAGCCAACGTTGACAGTCTCCGTTTCTTTTTCTCATTTTTCTTCTTCTCCTGCCCGTTTGAGCTGGTGCTCACTTCGGATGTATCATCCTCTTCTCTCCGAAAGACGTCTGTCCCTGCAGCTGGCGACTGCTCAGGTCCTCGAATCCTCTCCAACAGTAATTTGGCCTGCTCCAAATTGTGCATTCTGTCAGAGAGTTCCTTTATATCTCCCGAGATAGTCTGAACCTCGGCTTGGAAGTAATCGGGGGCTTGCCGTCCTTTTAAACCACTGAGCGTCTCCTTTACATCTTCAATTGCGGTGGCAGTAGAGGTGTTGGCGCTGTCAAGAGTCTTTTGCATTTCCGAAATGGCCAATGTGAGGCCCTCCTGTTTATCTTCTATTTGCGTTATCTGCTGGCCCAGGTTTTCAACATGCTGCTGTAGGGCCACTTCGATATTCTCCAGGCCCAGTTTCGTATCAGTCAGGTCCGTATCAGCCAGGTTATCATGAAACCTTGTCTCGAGGCCGTGGACATTATCTTCAAGGGCTTTAATGCGATCCTCGAGCTTCTCTGTGGCAGAATTGAGCAACTGATGAAGTGTTGCCGTTGGTTGGGCTGCAGTGCTCTGGTCCTGTTTCTCGGGCTGCTGCGTCTGGCTTTCCGCCTGTTTCTCCATTTGTCCAGCGATATTCGCAGTTTGCTTGTGTAACTCAGCTTTTAGCTTATTCACACTATCAGTTAGATTTATTTGTAAGTCGTTAATCCGAATTTCGGTGTTCGACAGCTGTCTTTCAATGGTGACAAACGCCGCTGCATTGCGTTGTTCTATCAGCTCTGCATTCACTTGCGGTAGACGTGAAGTAAGGGTTGTCAATTGTCCCAGTTGTTGCGAGTGGTTCTCTACCGCGGCGGATAGGCCGGGAATGCTCGAAAGATGAGCAAGGTGCATTTGCAGCGCGTGGTAGTTTTCAAGAATACTGTGCAGCGCTGGCGCCGGCGGGAAGAGCCTTGTGACCATCGGTAGGACATGCATAGCAAGAGAATCAAATGTGAAACTGCTGTATCGAGTTTCTAGAGATCCAATTGCTGTCTCCACCGTCTGCAACCGTTGATCGTGTGCCTCTGTTGACTCCTTCAGGCTAGCCATGCTGTCGGTTTTGACGAGCGAGTTCTCGTTCTTGATCTGATATATCATCTTTTGCACATCAGACGCTGCCTCTGTCTTAGCTTCACTGATTGTTTTTTCGAACTGCTCCTCAATCTTCTTTTGGCTGTCTTCAAGGGACTTTAGTAGTAGATCATCCTTAAACGCTTGGACTTCCATCATCTCATCTATAACAGACTTGAGATGTTTGTACCCATTGAAAGCCGCCTCAACTGTCTCTAATCGAGAGGACATATCACTGATGCTCTTTGTCAAGGCATTGTGATCGGGATTAGAAATGTTATTGTGACGCTGAAGCCCCTTTTCCTCCAAGTCAAGAACTCGATCTTCCAACCGTTTTAGCGTTGTTTGATTGATATCAACCGGGGATATTCGAATATCCCCCTTTTGTCGCAAGAATTGCTCCACCTTTGTTTCCAATCGGTCATCTGAAGATCTTTTCAACTCATATAGTTCATCGTCTAGCTGCGAGAAACGCTGATAAATGGACGAGATCGAATCATCAGCCCGGCTTCGCACGTGGTCGTTTAGAGCATCGACACGATCCCGAATCCTTATCATCGAAGAGTAGTCCTCATTTTGTGACCTTTTTAACTTCTCCAGATCCTCCACTTGAGAATTGAATGTTTTCTGAAGCTCCGTATTTCTGTTGCTTGCTAATAGAGCGTCCTTTTTCAGCTTTGCCAAATCCTCTCTAATTGTCTGGACGGATTCTTTATTAAACTTTGTTTCATTTTCAATGCATTTGAGTGCATCTGGAGAGCTTATCGGGCCTCGAATCTCCGCATCGATCAGTGCAGCAGTCTGTTTGTGCAAGTTCTTCTGATTTTCGCTTCGAGATTTGAGCTGATCTTTCAGGCTATCAACCTCTTTGTTTTTGGCGTCACGGATCCTGCCCACAAGATCTTTTGCAGCTGGAAACTGGCTCAGATTTTTCAGCTTTTCATAATGCTGATTCAACCCCAGCTGCGTCTTTTTCGCTCGCGAGTATTCATTCTTGAGCGCTGTAGTGGTGGCTACCTCAGTCGATAAGCCCGCTAAGTTATCCACCAAGTTTTCACCAAATGACCTGTGTCTGGGCGTCGATACGGCGGGGACGTTGATTACAGAAGTAACAAGTGCAGGATTATCCTGCTTTGAAGAGCGACGTGGGTCTCGTGAGGTCGAGGTGGCTAACGGCACTGGCAGCGCTGACTGTGCTGGTGATGGCGCTGAGGGGAAAGGCTTCGAGATTTCAGACATGTCGAGCCGCCACTTCTTTCAAGTATAGAAAATCATACATAAACTATGTGTAAGGTGAGAATCAAGTGCCACTGACTGCGGTGTGAAGCGCCCCAACAATGCAAAAGCAATTAGGGGGAGAACTGCAGCAAAAACTTACCTGAGGCGTGCATATTTACATGATTTGGTGGCTTTGCAGACAGGGTATGAAAGCGTCCAGCGATGCAATGTAGAAGACAGACAAAGCAGGAGCCGGCCAGAGAGCCAGACAGCCTATAAATACTGACTGCATTGTTTCAGCCTTCTTGTGCAGGCGCAACTGCCAAAAAGGTAAAGAGCGACAAACAACGGCGCGAGCCAATCATCGCGCCCGAAACTCCGCCGCCCGACAGCAAAAAGAAGGCGGTCAGCCGGGCGGTGAGCAGCATCGTTCTCCTGCCCAGACTTTGTGAGCTGCAAAAGAAGTGATCAATCACATTCGCGTCTCCAGCCTGTCCACTCGCACTTTTTGGCCTGCTCATAGTGAACCATCGCCCAGATTATCGACCAGAAAGCTCCTCGTTGGCATTTACTTCAAAGGCTATCTAAACAGCCAGACAAGATGGCCGCCGTAAGTTTCAATGCCCTGCAAACTAATTGCATGCAAGCGCGCTGACCGAAATCGCGACCGCCAGCCCATCTCCACCATCGCAGAGAGCAAAGAGCTCCGCGGGCTCAATCTGATTGCAGCACATTCGCACATTCGCGGTCTCGGTGTCGATGCCGATACCCTCCAGCCCAGGGCGTCCTCCCAGGGCTTGGTCGGCCAGGAAAAGGCGAGAAAGGCAGCGGCGGTGATTCTGCAGATGGTCAAGGAAGGGAAAATCGCCGGTCGCGCCGTCCTGATCGCCGGTCCTCCCAGCACAGGAAAGACTGCAATTGCTACGGGTATGGCCCAGTCGCTTGGTGCTGACGTGCCGTTCACAACACTCGCTGCATCAGAAATATTTTCTCTAGAGATGTCGAAAACGGAGGCGCTCACTCAGGCATTTCGCAAGTCCATAGGCGTTAGAATTAAGGAAGAGAGTGAGATCATTGAAGGTGAAGTTGTGGAGATCCAGATTGATCGGAGCGTGACTGGGGTATGTTCTGATCCGGCATGAAAGTGAAGTACGAGTGTACCAGTACTAACTTTGAACCTAGGGCAACAAACAAGGAAAGCTCACGATCAAGACCACCGACATGGAAACCATCTACGACATGGGCACTAAAATGATTGATTCGATGACTCGGGAACGAGTGATGGCTGGCGACGTCATTTCCATTGACAAGTCATCAGGCAAGATTACCAAACTGGGTCGCTCTTATGCGCGTTCAAGAGACTACGACGCTATGGGCCCTGACGCCAAATTCGTACAATGTCCAGAAGGAGAGCTTCAAGTCCGCAAAGAGATTGTGCACACTGTCAGCCTTCACGAGATAGACGTTATCAACTCTCGCACACAAGGATTCCTTGCTCTTTTCTCCGGCGACACCGGGGAGATCAGAAGCGAGGTTCGAGATCAGATCAACACCAAGGTCGCTGAGTGGAAGGAGGAAGGCAAAGCCGAGATAATTCCGGGTGTCTTGTTCATAGACGAAGTCCATATGCTGGATATTGAATGTTTCTCATACATCAACCGAGCCTTGGAAGCAGAACTGGCCCCAATAGTGATTATGGCAAGCAACCGCGGCAACACCCGCATCCGAGGAACCAACCATCGCTCACCACATGGCCTTCCTCTTGACTTTTTGGACCGTGTAGTTATCGTCAGCACCCAGCCATATACGGCGGACGAAATCCGACAAATATTGGCCATTCGCGCTCAAGAGGAAGAGGTCGATCTGTCACCAGATGCTCTGGCTCTCCTCACCAAGATTGGCCAGGAGTCTGGGCTACGCTATTCCAGCAACATCATAACGACGTCCCAGTTGCTTAGCGAGAAGCGAAAGGCTAAAGAAGTCAGTGTCGATGATATACAGCGCAGTTACCGACTGTTCTACGACCCCGCAAGAAGTGTCAAGTTCGTGAGCGAATTCGAGAAACGATTTATCAGTGAAGCAGGCGATGTCACCCTTGCGTATACCAACGGAGACGCGATGGAAATTTCTTAAGTACTACTTTATACCATAATCTTACTTGATGTTCTACTTTTCTTATTTGTTTTTTTGGACACTCGTCCAAAGATCTCGTGACGGCGTAACTAGAGTGGCGATCCTTTCATGGTGGGTTGGTTTAAAAGCAGCAACTGTTCTTCTTGTCTTTCCTCTTTTGCTTTCATCGTCGCCACTGGAGTCATCCCTATGACATACCGATGTTTCTTTAAAATGTATGATATGACCAATTCAGCGCATTAAATGGTATCTGCTGTCGTATGCTACCTAATTGACATCCCTTTCGTCCCATCGACGGAGATAAAATAATAAAACGTACAAATCCAGTCTCCATAGATATACACTTCACGAGAAAACAATCACACGGTCCCAGTCACTATCTGTGCCTCCAACTCTGCGAAATTCAACACCTTCCCCAAAGTAGCCCGCGTCGTTCCACGACTGCATCATTACACTGTCGTAAGGGCCATGTGTTTCTCCCCCATCCCGAGCGTCTGACCACCGATACTCCCATAGCGTCGTCTGGTCTGCTGAAGTCTTTCCAGCAAGCTGGTTTTGCGCCTCGCCAGCTTCATTATCAGGAGGGTCAATCCATTCTTCACCCGTTTCTCGCCGAAACTGGCGAGTGAGCATCTCTCTTTCGTGATCGTAGATATCTGTTTGTCCCCTCGTCAAGAGCAGGTCGGCGGCACCTATGATTTCGTCGATGGCCTTCTTTCGAGACGCCTCTTCTGGGTTGTCTTCGGTCATTTCAACGTCTTCGGCGCCATTTCCATTGCTCTCGGACATCTTTTTATGTTTGTTTTTCTGCTTGTTTTGCCATTTGGGCTTCTTCCGAAGACCCTTTCCAAGACGCCCAAGAGCCTCGAGAACAGTCTCTCCGCGCTGAAGATGTTTGATTAAGGTGCGTAGGAGATCGGCAGCAAGTACACTATCATTCTCCTTATCACGCTCGCGCCGTTCATTTTCTCGTTTATCGGCAGCTTCTTTTGCGCGGCGGATATCCTTTTTGGAAACCCCATCTAACCACGAATCGTGAACAGCATCAGGGTCGGCAGCTTTTCGGATATAATTCCCTTGGTCGTCGAAGCGACCTTCTTCCTGTTCTGCGCGCATATTAAACGCATCAATGAGCGGCGCATGTGTCTTTTTACCACCAGCCCCAACCTCTGCGTCCACATCTTCATCTAGTCGAGCGCGTTCTGCTTCGTCGACTTCACTCTCGCTCTCGCTCTCTGCCTCTTCAGCTCTCCGCGAGTCAAGTGGATCAGCAAGATCGACGTGGACGCTGCGGCCACCACGGGAGCTGTTCACTTGGCCTTCTATATCCTCATCCTTGAGAAAGCGAACATTTTTCTTATTCTTCCTATAAGCCTCGTCCTCGCCCATTTCCTCGTCTACCGCGCCCTCCCCTTCTGATGCAAACATATCCTCATCATCGCCATCCTGTTCCTTTTGTTGCCGGCGCTTAGCTTTGATTTTCGCATCGACTCGCGCATTGAATCCCTCGTTTTCGCTGTCGGACTGGTAGCCGTCCAAATTGACTGCGTTGCGGCGGACGCCTTGTCCTCGGCGACCAATCTCGTCGGCTTCTAGTACTGCGTCGTCCTCGAGTTCGTCTGGCGCCAGAGCAGACGGATTTCGCAAGTCAAAGCGTGGTTTTTTAGACGGTCCGCCGGCTTCGTCCTCGGGGTCTTGGTGGGTTCGGACATAGTCTTCGCCAGCGCGCTTTGGGCGGACTGATCTAGACATTGCACCGGATGTCGGGTAACTTTTTTTTTTCTGTGCTATATGGAATGAGTGTAAATTTTGGGCTGTGTATGAGGGGCAAGTGAGGTAAAGCTTGGCTCCGTTGAAGTTGCTCAGTCCGGGGTCGGCTCGGAAAATCATTGATCGCCCTAACAGTAAGCAACTTGCGTCACCGACAAGTATCGCTGAAAGCATCTCAACATTTTCTCTCTCAGCAACATCTCCATGCCTTCACGATACCCTTTTGATTTGTGAATACAACGATCTTCTTTACGAAAATTGGCGTATTCTTCTTGAAATATCACCTGCCTCGCCTGCTTGAGCTTGCCAGCTAGCTTCCCCGCATCTCTGAAAGCTACTGCCTTGACAACACATCGGCATGGTACATTCTCCATCTTTCACTTCCACCTTGTTGGTGATTCGTAAGCCTGACTGTTTTCCCTGATAGTTTCGCCCAGGACTCTACGACCCGGACGCCATGGAAGGCATAATAGGCGGAGCAATGCGTTATGGAGGACCGGCCCGTCGCTTCGATGAATATTATCGATGCTATCCCGTGGCAATGCTTCCAGGCCCTGAGAGAGAAAATGTCAACTACGGCGGAAAAGTTATAATGCCCCCTAGTGCACTGGGTAAGCTGACGCGGCTGCACATTACGTATCCGATGTTGTTTGAGCTACATAATGGCGCCAAGGAGAGGATGACACATGCTGGTGTTTTGGAGTTTATTGCAGAGGAAGGGAAAATATATATTCCTTTTTGGGTGTGTTTCTCTATTTTTTTTTATTACTGACTACCTAATATTAAGTATGCTCATGACTTCTAGTTGATGCAAACGCTTCTGCTCGAGCCCGGCGATTTGATTCAGGTCAAATCCACCGACCTTCCTCCCGGTCGATTCATCAAGCTTCAGCCGCAATCGACATCCTTCCTCGATATTAGTGATCCTAAAGCCGTTCTTGAAAACGCATTTCGGAATTTCTCCTGCCTTACAAAGGGTGATATTTTCACGTTTGCCTACAATGACCAAATTTACGAAATCGCAGTGCTTGACGTGAAGCCTGACGGAGATAAAAAGGCCATCTCGGTGTTGGAAACGGATTTGGAAGTCGACTTTGCACCTCCTGTAGGATACGAAGAGCCGACAGCGCGGACAAGCGGCACAAGCACGCCACGCAGCGCACAAGGCGTAATGCCCCATGGTGGCCTGGTGCATTCGCACGGAAGCATGGCCCAAGCAATCAACTACGCCGCTATCGCTCCAGATTCCAATGATGCAAACATGGGAGCTAGAGCAGTCTCGTCGAACTTCCTGACTGGCGGGCAGCGTTTGAATGCAAAAAAGAGCAGCAAGACTCCTACTCCACAGCCCAACACTCCTGTAGCGGGAAGCTCGACAAATTCCAAGCCGCCGCCTCCAGCTCGAAAGACGAACGGCCCGCAGCCCTTACGACTCGGTACTAACAAGCTTTTCTTTGGATATGCCATCAAACCAGTCCCGAAACGTGATGAGCAAGGCAACGTCGTTGAAGAGACTGACAAGCCTAAGTTTCAGGGCCAGGGACAGACATTGAGGACGCGGAAGAAGGGGCTCGGAGGAGACTCTGGGACGCCCACATCCGGGAGTGATGCAGAAGGGCGCAAGAGATAGGGCATTGATCTTTGATCTATGTTCATTTCTCCGGTGTGGTCTAGATTATGTTTCTATATTTCTATTCTTCTTTCGTTTTCAAGCATGGTAGGTGAACTGGCGTTTCGGCTACGTTTCACGAATTTTGCTTTTCTCTAGATCTGAACCCGTTATTATGAATATAGGAATATAGACTGGAGATTTTCCCTTTACATACTAACGTTCTTACTGTACACATAACAGAAGTCATAATATGACGTGAGAGCAGTTGAACAAACTGTATTCCCTGCATCAACTGTCCTGTGAATGCTTTACTGTGTCAAATTGAACCAGTTTTGACACGTAGCTCGGTATGCTCTCTTGAGATCTACCACCTAAATTCTAAATTTTTTTGATTTCTCTTTTCTTTCCATCTCTTCAATGTTTGCCAGCCCCCACAAAAATTGTTTGTCTGTGGAAGGGTCTCTTCTTTGTGGAAGCCACTTGCTTGCGCGCTAAATTCCATCCATTTCTTGCTTCTGCATGTGCTATTTTTGATGGCGCGACCAACAGTACTATTAGCTAAGCTTTGATATCGCTGTGGAGCCACCGGAGTCGTGGACGCATTAAACCTGACTGAGACTAGCGTATATCATGACATTTGAGCCTCGACGCGACTTCTCGATGTGCCTCTTCGTGGTCTACTGCTGTTTTTATTGTGAGTCAGATGTCGGTAAGACCCTCATATGTGCTAAATAGAGTCCCAATAGACACAGCTTCAAGTAAGACAGCTTGAACAGAGACCTTGCATATCTGCTATGGCAAGATTAATGTCAAAATAGCGGCTTGTATCTAAAAAATAAAGGGGAGTTTATTGCCCATGCGCTGACTTTTACTGGATTTCATGTTAATAGAATTATCTTTCCTACCTTATGCTTTCTGGGCTGTACCCCCTAGCTGGTGCATAGTCATAGAGACAGCACGTAGCGCCCGTGACATTATACGCGCCGATTATCCTCCTAGGTCAGTTCCAAGATTCTAATTTATATCTTTCAATACGATCCCTGCTCGACCTCCACATGTTGAAACACTCAACACCTGTGAACGAGTTCCAATTGATCGCATTCATTGTAGGGCCTGGTTATACATACATTGGCGTGGCTCGCATTTATCAAGTACGATCAGCATCTTGTTTCACCCGGTGTTGCTCGGCGAATGTCTGCTGCGCCGCAAGCAATGATCTGACAGGGGTAACCTGTCCCGTTCCCCAGCCGCGGAATTCGGCAAGTCAAACTAGTTGCTCTAGTTCGCGTAGCAAGAACTACATATATGTGGCGCTGTGGATGACTCTCCTGTCTGTCACTGCTGTCTATCTGTCTAGAAGGGCCACAAATTATATGTGGGTTGACTCATTCTCGGGGAGTATATTCATGCCCGACCTAAAACAATTTGGGCCCCTTAATATGTTTGAATGTCTATGATATATGCGCGAGATCGCACTATTATTCGTTCCTTGATTTTCTAGGTAGATAGGATTGTAGGGCATGCTCGCATCTAGATGCTGTCATGCGGCATACGACTATCTAGCTAATACTGGGGAAAGGGGTAATGCATATATTATACTGTAGAAGATGATAATATCTAGTGGCATTGGAGAGTATCATTATATCCTATTTTTGTGACCGTTTCCAGTGCTGATATGCAGGACTGCATGCTCATCATGTTCACGTCTGACCTTTTTACGTCTGTGTGAAGATGGATTCAAAAATCTTTCTGCATAAATAAGAGCCAGGTCTCCGTTAGGTGCTTCTATTTATCTTTGCTCGGTACTCTTGAACACCATAGTACAACTTCTACCTACTGTTTAAAGAGATATCTTTTATTCTATCTTATACTTAATTTTACTTCGTTTGAATAATTACACCATGCGCTACTCTACTATTGCTACCCTACTCGTTACCCTCAGTGGCTTCGTAGCTGCCTACCCAGCAGGTGATGACATCCTCAACCCTCTCGAAGCCCGCTGTAAAGCAACAGGAAGCATATGTGACCCTGTCGCCGAACCTGGCCAGTGTTGCGGCCAGTGCTGCGCTTTCTGCAGTACACCTGCGCGAGATTATGATGAAGGAGAAGATTTGGAGGATCGCGGTTTTATATACTGCGATTACATCTGTGGTGACTCATGTGGTGACCCGGACTCGAAATAAGATCCGCAGTAATCGCTCGGCAGCATCTCTTGTTACGCGGAGGTCAGGGTATGTACAACAGTACTTTCACTTGTAGGATTCTTCTGTTGACTGTGTTGCTATGTAGTTACCCGGCCGACGAGAGATCCTTCAGAAGTTGTTTGGACTAGCTTGGCAATTGTTTATCCGTCTGTTAATGGGAACGGGTTATCTTTTTCTTTATGGCACATTCTTGGGTCATTTGGGGCAACCATTAGGTCACATTGATTGCACTTTTGCTGGAATCCGAGTAGAGCTTTAGTCGTTTTTCTGCTTGATAAATGGGGATAGTCAACTGGTTTATGACATATTCCTGTGTTCTTTGTATTTTTGTTAGCTCCTATTCATTTTTAGGCGACAAGTTTGATAAAGGAACCTGTATGGGGCCTCCGGTATGCATTAGTAGATCAATTATGCAATTGTGTTCCTAGATAAAGAATGCGAGGTTATATTGTATCGATATATGAGATTTCCGTGCGCACAGAGGTCGCCACGGACTGCTAGAGGCCACGTATATGCCCTTGGTAATTTGATAGGGGTATCCTAAAAGCGAGCCAATTGCATTAGTGAGGTCTAGCGAGAATGTCAAGGAAGGATGGAACAGTTTCAATTCAAGGAAGATTAAGGACGTTCGGAGTAAGTTAAAGTACGTAATCCGTTTTATATCCTGACTTGTTATTCCGTCGTCCGAATCGCCTGTTACCACTTAAGTACCTTTAAGCCTCAGAGGCCCTGGGAGCGGACGGGCTAGTGGTTACGGCCCGTTCCGCGGTGCTTGGCGAGTGTGCCTTCTGCGGAGACACTAAGTGCGTACGATTTCTTCAATCTTCCATTCCCCACCAAATAATTATGGTATGCCACAGGTCTCTAAAGTACCACATAGAGTGGAAAAGTTTGTGTATTGATATGTGGGTAGTGTATCAGGCAAATAAACCAACCTTGACTCCATTCTGGCTAGCTGTCACCAGCTTAAACATAGGCACAAACTCCTCTATTGGATCACGATTCTCAATACGCTCGAAGGCTTTGACTAGCCTGGCAACAGTAAAAGCAAACCGATTCAAAGCTAGTGTTTGGCCAGGACATATATGCGAACCACCCGTGAATGGCAGGAACTTCCATGTCAGATCTGACACCTTAAGGTGACTCCATCGTTCCGGTTGCCAGGTTTCTACATTTTCTCCATAGATCTCCTCACGACGTTGGACGTGAAAGATGCTGCAGGCAATAACAGTCCCCTTGGGAACAAATACGGGAGCTTTGTGATCGGGCCCCCCGCCGTAAGGGAGAATCGTGTCTTGCAGGGCAATACGTGATGAGTCATAGACTGGAGGACTGAGGCGGAGTGTCTCGTTGATGACATATTGTAGATAGTCTAGTCGTTTAAGACTTTCTGTCTTGATTTCTGGTAAGTCGAGAACCTGCTGACGAAGTTTGCACCACGCGTGGGGATTGCGTGATAGGTAGAAGAAGATGTTAGAGAGCAGAATCGCTATGGTATCATGTCCTGGGAGAAACGTGTTCATGAGTGTGTCTTGTAGTTCTGTTAAGCTTTGAGTCGTATCAAGTAGGTTATCAATGAGAACATAGCTCTTTTTGCTGTTGATTCTGTCCTCATAACGGGTTTGGACTCGTGGTTGTCGTCGCTTGTTGGCTTTGTCGATGGATTGAGTGATGAATTCGTGGATAGTGCAACATGCCTTCTAGAATTGCTCATCACGATGAAGTATGTTGAGTGGAAAAATTTGAAAGCGAGCCACAATTCCTTTTTGAGCGGTATTGAACGCAGTGGGGAATGGATGTCGACCTACTAACGAGAGTGGAGGGTCATCTAGGGACGTTACAGACTCCCCAAAAATGAACTCCGTGCTTGAGTCGAGATCTAGGCATTCAAAGAGCGTCTGCAAGTCAACAGTCAACCCATCAGTAGGCAGTAAGTCGATTAGTTTCTGCACGTGTCGATCATATGCAGCTTCGTTTTCTATATGTTTTCGGGAAAACGTTGGTCGGATCAATGCCCGTGCTCGCTCATGTTTGGGTCCGTCCAGCGTCGGATTCCCTCGCCTACCAAGGGATAAAAGGCAAAATGACGCAGAGGACGAACACCAAAATTCTGGCCATTAGATAGGATATATTCGATATTGCGAGGGTCGTTTGTGCGAATGATGGACCTGAGGCCGATTTGCGATTGGAAGGTTGAGCCAAGGATTTCGAACTGTTTCTGCAAGGATAGGTTTTCGAGACCGTTGCTCTGAAACCAACTGAGTCTTGAATAAGGAATGTTCCAGCCATAAAGGCCTACTCCTTTGGTGGGTGAGGGAAGCGCTTTGCAGCCATATTTCCGATGGAAAGCTGCTTCGGTGATGTAATAGCGCAGTAACTGCAGAATAACACTCAGTAGGAAAAAACCGAATAAATACCAGATTGGCGTCATGGCGGGAATCAGCTGAAGCAGGGGAACAGCAGTGACAAGGTGAATTGTCGAGGTTACTCAGCACTGGTAATGAGTAACCAGAACTAATAATAGCGATCACCGGACAGAGTCGAGTCTGCCTTAGCTGGGCGGTTACACAGGGCAGGGCAGGGCGTGCATTGTAGGCTGGGGCAAGGCGCTGCCTGAGGCATCAATATACTCCCCAGGGCAAACAAGGAGGGAGTCCGCGGATGATTGTCTAATTTAAAGTAGCTTTGACATGGAATTCACTCATAGAAAGTGGTTTTATTGCCCTTTTATTATCAATCATTGCAACAATCTCCACATTCACCACCATGGCCGAGCATGAGCGTCTACCACAACGTCTCGAAATGCAAGGCGACAATGAAAGCAAGTCAGAATATTCTCAGGCATATCGACCCCGAAGTAACCTTTTTTGGACTTTTGTGATGATAATTTCTTTTCTATATGGTACTGTGCTGGGGTGGTACGTACGGCCGAATTATACGCAGCAGCAAACGCTGAGTCAAGTGACAAGTTGAGTGAAGTCATTCACACTAATTGCTTTATGCTTGAAAGTTTACACTTAATTAATTATAACCGTAACAGATATTGGCATATTAACAAAGGAATTTGTCTATAACCGGACTTTTGCCGAAGCACCTTCCAAACAGTCTGACGCAGCGTGGAAAGACTTGTTTCCAAGTCGAGGGGGATTCTTCAAACATCCTCAGCTGGCTCCGAATGGGTCTGGACTGGCTGTATTCCATCAGCTGCACTGCCTAGTGAGCTTTCTCTCTTTATTGCCTCTATTCCGCACTCACGATGCTAAAAGACGCTTCAGGACAATATTCGAAGCGGATATTGGTCAGCTGTCAACCACGATGACAGTCTCATCTCTCCAGCTCATATGCGGCATTGCATCGACTACTTACGTCAATCACTCATGTGTCAGTCTGATAGAAATATTGAGCCTATCGTGGAAGCGTTGCATGGAGTGCGGGGCTTTGGTGTAGATCACCAGTGTCGCGATTTTGATCAGCTATCAAACTGGATTAGTAAATGGGAGGATGGCATAGTTATCCCATGAGAAGTAAAATTTATTTTTATCACACATATATGTGGAAATATTCCATTTTCAATCATTTTCTAGTCTAGCAAAGGGTTCTTTAGATGTCTCATCTCTGTGTGAGAGACAACACGTTCTTGAAGTGAGGCTTTCATATACTCCATATCGACGCAAGTCCGTGGAATGCCATAGTTTGAAGTAATGACCGGCTTTGTTCGTTCACTTTCCCATTCAAAAAACTTAGGTGTAGTGTCACCCCGACACATGATGTTCTGTGCCAAGTCATTAAGACAATGATCTAGATATGACAGATCATTAGAGACATTTCATATAACGTATTCGTGCCGGCGACTTAACATGCCAATATGTGGTTCAATAATTTCTTGCCAGTCCGTATCTGTGAAATTGGCATAATAGTAGCTCCGATATAGCGCCTTTCGAATATAGTCCTGTCTCTTGTTTAGATTTAATAGATCAAAAAAATGACCTGCACTCACAAGGCAATGAATTTGATGTGAAAACTCCAGCCACACTAGCTTGCCGGTAGATTCTTGCAAATCAATCGAGGAGCTATTAAACCGAAGCAGCTCACTCTGTGTAAACCGGAGACTTGCATCATCCACAAGCATATGCCAGGCAGCATCTGTTTGTGGATTTGGTGACCCGCTGAGTAAAGTTTGGGCAGGCGAATGGAAATAGCTGTCTTTGTATCTAATTGCATGTTTTGCAAATACTATGCGGAAGGTGAATGAGATTCTCTATCCATTTCCATTGTTTCTGGTGGCATACCTTTTGGATTTGTCGTCTCGAGAGAATGAAAAAGTAGGATAACCGTGAGAAGAACGTTTAACAGAATTGCAAGTGTGTGGAAAAGACCAACTTTGCTTCTGAATATGTCAAGTATTGTTGAAAAGGAATAGGATTTCCTTGGATGTTTCATATCGTTTGAAGATGACAGAAAAGGCGTCGTATCTGATGATACGGTAAATTCCCTTTCCAGCGCATCATCTTCTAACGACATCCCTGCCATTGGTTTCTAGATGGACACGTGCGAATACTTCAAATGTTGTAATTGAAATATGATACAGCCGTTGAGTGCCCTACATTGTCACCGAAAATGCCTAAAATCCCGCCTGGAAGAAATCTGATCTAATACATTCTGCCTTGTCAATTGTCCCAAGTCCATACAAAACGTGCACACAGTAGCTGAATTATACGAGAATACAACCAGTAGAATGCGCTGAGCGGCAGCTCAGCCAATTAATTTTTGTTTCCGCGATTCTGCTGGTTTCCTTTTTGTTTTTGTATTTAAGGTAAACAAACATATCCAATGCCGCCAAGTCTCGATCTAAACGCATCTCATGAATGGATAGGGCAGCCTCTTTTCTTGGCCATGCAAGGGATGATTGAAAAAGTAATTACAATTACAGGGGCCAAATATGTAATATATAATCTAGCACGAATCATATTTAGCTGCGTATATGGCTCACGTTACTGATACAGCGAATCGTTTCGAAGATACTGATTATATACCCCTGGTTCATTACCATCTGTTACGCAGGCATCACAATAAGATATACATGACACCTTTGATATGCTTCTTAGAGAAGCAAAGAAAGTAGAAGAAAAAAAAAGATGGCTGGTGATGACTCATCCAGCAATGCAGGTTCAGCTTGACATTTCAGCCTCGTGCAGCGAGGGTTAGCCTAGCGAGAATGTATAAGTCAGATGCAGAGAATAAATTCACGCCCATGAATCCAGAAAAAAAAAAAAAAAACTCATTTATCCACTGAATTTCACCCAATCATTCTACCAGACTGCTCATAATGCGTTCTGCAGTTGTTGCCCTCCTATTTTTTGCGTCCTGTATTCCAGCCAGGGCAGTTCCTAGAACAACAGATATGTCAACAGGTGAGCTCATGCTATTCGCACAGGTACAAGAAATTCAAATAAAAGTTATACTCAACATCTTTATCCAGATGCACTTACGCTAGAAAAGCTTGATGTGATTGTTGTCCGGAGCAAAGGAGAAGAGGCAACACATGATGAGGACATTACATGGAATGTATCAGTGTATCCACCCACATGATAACCCTATACGCCAGCTATTGGGGTAAGTAACAGATAAAAGAATAAAATGAAACTCACTACTGACGTTATGTGCTAGGTTGCTTCCAATGAGCAAATAAGAATAGGGACCTTGTTTCATACGACACCGAGAATTATGCGTTTTGTTTCGGCTCGTGTTTGTCTTGGCATAGATAAGTTACTATCACATGAGATGCAATAGAAATAGATTATCGTGCATGGTTTCCAAGAGCCCTTAGTGAGGGACCCCTCCTTACCTGATGTCCTGTGTAACCCATCATGAGACACGACTTCTCCGCCAGTTCAGGCTTCCAATTACTTATACCCAGTTTTTAATTTACATATCCAGTATTTGAGAGAAGAAAAGAAAGGAAAAGACAAAAGGAAAGATAAGTAAGCTGGCTGGTACGCTTTTGAATGCGATGTATTCCTCAAGCTCCGTCACGGCAGTTGTTGTGAGTGTGGCTCTGCCTTTACTGGCAATAATTGCTACTTCGCTCCGATTCACAGCACAACGTCAAATTCGTACAACATGGACACTAGAAGATGTTTTGATGATCGTAAACGGGGTAAGTCGCTTTATTCACTAGTATGTAAGCTCTAGTCTAACAGAGCCAGGTGTTCCTTGTGGGATCGGGATGTCTCATTATTATCGGCGCGACGATAGGAGGCGTTGGTGCCGATTTGCATGACGTTAATCAAGCTACCCTATTTCGCTTTGGAAAGGTATGATAGGATAGAAAAACATCCCCCAAGAAAAGGTCTGACCATCGTTTCTAGATCGACTTTGCTTCTGAATTCTTTTACATTTCCACTGTCGGTTTAGTGAAACTGTCAATAATCCTCTTTTATCGCCGCACCTTTGTTCTTACGTTGGTTTCTCCGACTTTTCAAAAAGTGAATACGGGCATTCTTGGGCTGGTTAGCTGCTGGATGCTGGTAATGTATATCGCTACCTTACTGCAGTCTCGTCCGATCTCGTGGAACTGGACTGGTGAGGGCTCAGTCATCAACCTGCATGACTTTTTTATTGCAGAATCAGTTTCGGATATTGTTTTGGACTTTATGGTGCTCTGTATGCCAACATTGATTGTCTACCGAATGATGTTACCTCTGTCCAAGAAGGTGTTAGTGATTGGCATTTTTAGTCTCGGGTTTTTGTAGGTTCCTGTTTCGACTGTTCTTTCCTGTTAGGACATATACTAACATGGCTGAAAGTTGCATGGTTGCATCAATTGTCAGACTATACTACGTGACTCGTTTTTTTAGCGACCAATCCAATAACGCAGAAACCGCAGGTACATTTTTACTATGATCCGAGGCATATCTAAAGCTGTATTTGTGTACATGTACTGACTGTCAGGATAATGACAGATGCAATTGTGAAACTTGACCTATGGTCATTGATTGAACCGTGTGTGTCGACAATCTGCGTATCTCTACCTTGCATGGGCCCTCTCTTTCACAACGGCTGGAATCCGGCAAGATTCTTTCATCGCTATATTTTCCAAGACAAGAGAGGAAGTCCTACAAATGATACAGCAACAACAGAAGGTCAGTCTACCAGTGATCCAAAGCTTCAGGAGCTTCAGACCAAAAATAGTCACTCGGAGAGAGATTATTTGCCCGAGAATAGCTATTCTTTGCAAAGTTTCCATGCATATGTACCATAAAGCGGAGAGTTACATGCAGAGAATAAGAAGTAAGCTAAATATCTTTGAAATAAGAATTAGACAATTTAAAATCTACTAAAGCCGATTAAATTGTTATGGATCCCTCCAAAACAGTGGTCTGCGCATCGGTTCTGATCCAAACTGCCCGAGTTCCATTAGCCATAACCCATGACCGATCTTCTTGATTCCAAAAGCTCAGTTGTCTGGTAGAAATCGGGAAGTTGACTCTGATGGCTGCACCAGGAAACAAGTCTACCGATTCAAACTCAGTGAGCGCTGCCACTGCAAATTGTATACCGGGATAGTTCGAGGAAGCGCCAGATGGAGGTCCGATGTACAGCTGAGGCACCGCGGCACCTGATACCTGCCCCGTATTCTCAACAAGAAAAGACACTTCGAATGTTGAATCTGACGTCTGGACAACTTCAAGGTCCCGGTAATCAAATGTAGTGTACGACAGGCCAAATCCGAATGGAAACAGCACAGATGTGTTGGTGCTGAGGTACCAGCGGTATGAAGTGTTGATGCCTTCAGAGAACACTGCAGTGCCGTTTTCTCCGTCAACTCGGTTGGGATAAGCTGGATTTCTTGTCATAGAAGTGTTCACAGATGTCGGATATGTTATCGGCAGTCTCCCCTGGGGGTTATGACGGCCTAGCAGAAGGTCTGCCAGTGCATGGCCCCCCTCTTGACCGGGATATCCCATCCACATGACTGCCGATACGTCGTCGAGCCAAGGCATTAACACCGGATCGGCATTATGTAGGACCACCACGGTATTGGGGTTTGCCTTTGCAACGGCAGTGATTAGCTCATCATAGCCTTGTACCAGCTGCATTATTGTCTGCGAGGGACTGTTGGCATGGGCGAAGACGATAGGAACATCAACAGATGATGCCAGTTGTACAGCTTCTTGAAGTTGGTTGTTCTGCTGATCAGGTGTTACCCAGTGAAGCCTTATTTCTAGAGGCACATCAAAAACAGCAGTCACAGAAATAGAGATGTTGTGGGGACCCTCCGTGAGGTAGACCGAACCACCAGTCTCGTCCCATAAATCTGTAGTAGGTATGGGAGAACTCCAAGGATGTGTACCACCATCTAACAGGATACGGTAGCCGTCAAAGGTTGTCTCTTCAATCCCTAATTCATCGTTATCCATAACTGTAAGATATGAGCTAGCGTTGACCGGTCCTCCAAAGCTGGGAAATCTCCTCTGCAAGGCTACGCGATAGTATCCTTCAGTATTTGCGATAAGCTCACCAGTCCACGTGAAGCTTGTACCTGGCTGAAGTGCATTGTCTCCTTGAAAGTCAATAGTAGGGTCAACACTGGTCGAAGTTGAATCGTTACGAAGCAATCCACTCTGGCCTCCAGGTGCTCTCAGAGCCGAACTTGGGACAAGCGTTCCATGCATATCAACTCCAACCGCCGACTGCACATTGTGAAGACTTCCCGAATTTCTAAGAGACTCGAACGGTGATATTTTGCGATCTTGGAAGCCGAAGGACCTTTCTCCAAATCCGGCACCGTTGGTCAGCTGCAGCCCAGTAGCTCCAATCACAGCCACACTGGAGCCTTCCTGTAGCGGCAATGTCCCATTATTCTTCAAGAGGACACCTGATCTTACAGCAGCATTATACGCTATTTGTTGAGACTCCTCCACAACATCCTCTGGAAGATCTTCTGCCGTGAGAAGCACTGCTGTAGAATGGCCTTGTGTACCATTGCCATCTAGAATTCCAAACCGATCGTAAGTCGACAGAATGTTTGAAAGGGCTCGGTTCAGGTAGGATTCAGATAAATTCTTGTAGACATATACCTGATCATACAACGGACTCGTGTAATACTCGTCAGACCCCATCTCCCAATCCAAACCGGCAATCATGGAAGGGGCTGTAGAGTGCGTAGCACCCCAATCGCTCATCAAGGCGCCAGACCAGTTGAAGCTGTCACGAATAGTAAGATTTACCAACTCATCATACTGACAAGATGGAATGCCATTGACCTGAGCGTAGGAGCACATCATAGTGGCCACACCAGCGTTAACAAGAGCTTCGTGAGGAGCCCAGTAAACCTCGTGAAGAACCTGTAGGTCCACATCTGAGTTTGTGTCACCAGCACTCGCTCCAGTGCTGCTAGGTCCGATTTGCTTGGAATTTGCCATGGTTCCCTGGTCCTGAATGCCTCTGACCCCATATGATCCTAGCTCACCGTTGAGGAACGGGTCTTCAGAGTAACTTTGCCAGTCGGATCCTTCCCATACATCTCTCAAAATGTTGACTCGAGGTGCCAACACGATTGCTGTTGAACATCAATTTGATGATTAGGAATTTCGAAATTTATTTAGGTATAAACAGGGAGGTCTTACAAGCGTTCATCAGTCTTCCTTCTTTTCCAGCAACAGCGCCAACAGCATAAGCGACCTTTCTGTCAAACGTAGCTGCGATGTTAATTTGACATGGAATTGCTGTCGTATTCAACACACCGTTCACCCCACTTGCAGCTGATATATCAGCAATCCATGAAAAGAATTTTTTTTTAAAAGGTAAGAACTACTAACGCTTCGCCATCCGTCATTTGTAGAGCAGGAATATTCAGTCTAGGAACTGCATTAATGTAACCAGCAAAATCTTGACTGCCAGCGTAGAGTGTGTGGTGAACAAGAGAAACCTTTTCATCCGGGGTCATGGAATTAATCAGATTGTTCACCTTCGTGTTACTCGTTTTCCACGTGACGTTTTTCAGAGCTTGCGAAGTATCCTGGGCATTAGCGCCTGACAGCACGAATGCTGCTAACAGAAGCTGCGGATACATGCTTAGGAACTTAGCCGCACCAGCTTTTTATCTTCTTCTACAAACCTTGATGTGACATGCGGGAAGTTGATCCTATATATAATGCACAGACAAAATCGAGCGAGACTGGAGTCGAGACTTTCGCGCACACGTCAGTCTTGATTTCGAGCTATTCTCCCATGACTTCAATAACCTAATAGCAAAACTAAACTAGACATTATACTCTAAGGAAGATGCCAAGCTTTTCTTTTTTTTCTCCTCTCTTCCTTCTGGTATAACAGTTGCCTCAATAAGTTAAATCCAATTACTTTCCTAAACTTCTATGGATGAAATCCCATTGCGGACTTCGGCATGCTACCGAAAAGTAATGCCGAGCGATCATTTCCTGCTTTTCTTGCCCTCAGACGGCAGATACGCCGAGTTTTAAATTAACGTAGTTGAACCTGGCCAAACTTAAAAGTTACCTAGAAAAGGCTAAAATGCGCCATCCGCTCTTTGTAGTGATGATCTTTTTCAAACCCGAATGTTACCATGGGTACTTCGAGAACTTGCATGTTGTATGTCTCTATGAATAGTTGTATAGAGTTTTATTCATTGAAAAAGCTTTCACAGCTAACCCAACATTTCTCTGCACCAGTTACCGAGGAATAAAAGTTGCTATTAAATTGGCTGCTCCGGACGTGGAGACCCCGCAATGCAAAATATGCGGGGTGGCTCATTTGAATTCGTCGGGTGACAGGGAGCAAGCCCTAAGTCCGTAAGCTTCGGTGAAGCTCGGAGCCTGTGGTTGGCCAAATGCCCATGTCATGCCGGATATTCGGAATTATCTAGGGTTTTGAATAAACATTGTCATAAATAAGAACCGGTGCGCACAAGATTTGCTTGAAGTTTATTATCCTATCCCTTGGACACATTTTCCGGAAATAATCTTACCCGGAAAGGCCCTCGAGCTTTTCTTTCTCCTATGGCAAAGCATTGGAATTTGAGACAGAATCAACGCAAAAGGTGAAGACAAATCACAATCAAACAGAAGACTAGGAAGGGTTAACCAATTCCAGTAGATTTATTGCTTTGAATAAATTTAATCTTTGATGGACGTCATGAAATAAGTTGGTTCGAGGTAAATTTCTTAATTTTTCTGATACAGTATTCAACTTTCTGGTTGAACGAGCTAATCTATAGCGTCAGCTTGTTTCGGCAGGCAACAACATAACGTTTCTCGCAGGAAATCCGCCGAGCTTTAATTACACAGCATTGGTAGATCCGATGAACAGTAACTATGGGATCTGGACTACCCACTGATGCGTGGGCAGAAGTATGCAGGGTGGATGGATTTACTGCTATGGAGTTGGAGTTCTTCGGGTTAAAAAATCACTGCGATATCGCAGATTCAGATGCGTTGTATGAGGGCATGTTACTATTACATACGAGTATATCGTAGATTTTACAATGTTCGGGGGTAGGTCGGAAACAGCCTTTCTCCCGTCATAGGCATCCCGATTGTCGGGAAACAAGACAGATCCATGTAAATTCTAGGCCCGTCGCGAAGGATGCGACGGTTGTTGCATCTTCGGCACTTGAACTATTGCAAGGCAACCAGAGATCCACATTGCATGGAATACAAATACGGAGACAAAAGAATAAAAATGATTGAAGAAAGAGATTGGACGATATGGCAAGTTTAATGCGAGAAGTGAAGTTGTCCATAGTCAGATTACTAGAAATGCGGCATCAAATAGTACTCGGACAGGAGTATCAGTATCGTTTGAAAATCATAACAATTGAACCACTAATGGAATGACTATTGTGCACCATTCCGTCAGCAATTATGTTACTCGCTATACTGAATACTTGTCGGGGAGAAGACCTAGCCCTAAGCTCTAGTCGTTTTGCCTTGATGTGGAAAAGAACCTTATTGATGCCCCGTTTCTCAAAAACCTGACCCTCAATTTATAATATAAACGTAACATTTTATACGGCGCATGCTCGTAATTATCTAGGGCTTAATTTACGTATTAAAGCGCCGTGCCATAATGTTGAGCATCATCTGTCATGCACAGCTACGATAGGATGATAACTGCACGAGATCTAAAAGGAGAGAGGAGAAATTGATACGCAGGCACCGCAGAGTCTGCTGGAAATATTGATCCCTTATAGACATAAGTAATATATAGTCTGGAGAGCAAAGAGGTGAAGCGTAATGTAAACAGAAGTTCAAATTCACACGTTTGCAAAGCTGACTTTGTGATGCCAGTAATACTTCTATTAAACAACTTTCTTCATTCCAATCTTATCTTGAATCCAGATGGGGTTGTTACCTCTTCTTGACCGCTTCGGGTTTGATTGTGACTCAACCTATTCTTAGCACGTTCAGTTTGCAATAGATTTGGTTGGATGACTTTGTCCCAAACGTTTTATGTGAGCTCCAATAAAACGAAATGAAGCAAGATGAAATTAAGAATATGGACCATACTCCGATATACAATGTAGTCAGCTGAAGCTTCTGGGGAAATTATGGACCGCAAGTTTGTTCAAAAGACCACTACGTCACCTTGAATTTTGTATTCCCCCACAGTATATAGCATATACAGACATACCTTCAAGTTTGGTAGTGTGGAATCCAATTTTACTATTCAATCCCTAAATGTAAATTCAAAATCACCGGTGTAGACTGCGTGCAACCGGTTGATATTCTACTCTTAATAGTAATCGTTAATATATTGAATTGACTGAAGACGACGAAACATTATGTAACGTTTGATAGTTATAATCTAGATATATAATTAGTCACAAAAGGTCGTGTCTGTGAGTAATGCCTTTTGTCGTATAGAGCAGCCACGCCTAGTCTACCTACATAACAGAACTGAAAATCTATTAAAGTGTGTGTTCTGTTTATATCAGAGAACCATAAAATCTTCATACTATTGAAATCAAGAAAAGGAAAGAAAAAAAAACCAAGACTAGGATATCAATGGATTATTTGGATAGCAATGAAGAAACAGAGAGATGTATGTGTGAATTGCCCTAAATTTGCGGAAAAACGGAGCATCATTGACGCTCCGCGATTGACAATCCGACCGTCCGTTTCGGATATAAGTGCAAGATTTCCAATAAACGGGCAATTTCTACGTGCATAATTTTTCACTGCACCTTGCTTGTTAGTAACAGCAAATCCAGGATGGCGTCGCAACCTGGTCAATTCCTCGCAGGGAAGCGCATAATAGTTGTTGGCGGAAGCTTCGCTGCACTTTCTTTCATACTTGCTTTGCAACAGCTCTGGGATTCTTCGCTTAGGCATCCCGAAGTCACAGTATATGATCGTGATGATCGTGGTACAGCAATTGAAAAAGAGCCATATATGCTAAATATCAATGGAGCCAGCCAGGAACACGGGTTGGTTGCCATCCAAAAGCTCGGCCTGCTAGATGAGGTGTGCAAGCATGGAACCCTAAACAGTGGCGACATTCGCGTTTGGTCCGACAATTGGAAATGGCTTTCGTCTATCAACCCAACTGTTTATGGAAATTTGCCGGCAGCCACAATTCGCATCACACGCGCAAACATGAAGCGAATCCTCGTGGAAAGGGCCGAGTCTACAAAAGCGGCAGCATTCAACTGGGGATCAGCCTGCATTTCAGCTGAGCAACTTCCCAACGGAAAGATTCGAGTCAAAATCTCAGATGGCACAACACAGGAATGCGATCTTCTCGTTGCTGCCGATGGGGCAAACAGCAGTATACGGGCCTGCTTCCGGCCTGGTGACATGAAGACCGAATACGCCGGTGCAACTCAGATTGGAGGTATCTCGCGTCTATCAACCAGACTGCCTAAACCAATCGAGCAGGATTATGTCTTACAGATGTCCTCCGGGGAAGGCGTATGCTGTATATACAACCCCTTTGGCGAGAACACGGTTGCCTGGGCTGTTAGCACAATCGGCCCTGAGCGAGAACTCAAGACCGACTTTGATGCTAGCGAATTTGAAAAGCTCAAGAAAGAAGCCCTACAGACAGCTCCAATGTTTCAAGAACCTTTTAAGACAGTCGTCGAGGCCACCCTCCCAGATACCGCATTCATCCGCCCTGCCAAAGAGAAGTTTGCGTTCGAACACGACGCCAGCTTAAGAGGCATCATGTTCATCGGTGATGCTAACCACATCCTCAGTCCGTTTGAGTTTGTAGGTGCAAACCTAGCCCTGAAGGATGGATGGGACTTGGCAGAACAGATATGTCGCAATACTTCTATGGAGAGTGCTGCCTCTTCATATGATCGTGTCAGTATCGCACGATTCGAGCCTGTCTTCAACTTTTCGCATGAGCGCATTCGTTTTGGTCATTGTACAGGGAGTAAATGGCTCTTTTACAAACACGGGATGGCTGCTCAGAGGGCGTTTAAGCAGGTTCATTAATGCTACGGTACCCATTATGGGTTCAATTATGATAATGTAATGCCATCGAATTGAAATACATGGGTTCATTTTTCGGCTTATTCAGCACGGTTCTGGTATGTAAGCTGAAGTCTTATCAATTTCTGTGACCAAAAGTTGATTATCAGAACGTTGGTAGTAATAAGAAGTCAGCACACTAATGTGATGAGATCTGGGACAATTTTTCTAGCGGCCCAATGCTCAGAATTCAACATCTATTCTATGATAGCTAATGATGACCGCCGCGCAATATATTTCAGATTTCAAGCCTTGCAACTTGCTCCCTTAAACTAGATGGTGGTTATTGTAGTTGTGGTCATATTTTTGTCCTCGGGGTTAAACGGGAATGGTCTACTCCAAGCCAGCAATGACCTGGGAGAAAAGAGATAGTTAGCAGCATTCTATTTCGCGGTATACATATTGTCAAACTACCTTAAGTGGAAGGCACGATTCGAATCCCAGGTGGCTCTCCGTCAACGACCGGTCAGCTTCAACAAATGAGGCATTATAAGAATTAGCTAGCCTCTCAGCTACAGCAAGCGCACAGTGATTTGAATGCTCGATATCCAAAGCCTTCGAATTGATCATTCGTTTACCCATCGAAACCGCAAGAGCGAGCTTTCGAAAAAGATACGTGCAGTGCTCGTCATGCCAGTATCTCGTGAACGCAATCGAGACATCTCCTGATTCCAATTCTTCCACATCAACTTCAATCGTCATCTTGGAGTCTAAGAACCATTTTCTGTCTCTGAAGGTATCGTAGTCTTCTCCTGGCTCAGGGAAATAGCATTCCGGCGGGATCCAAGCGCGCTGCATAGGCTCAAATATACAGCCTCGAACTCGTGCTTCTTCTGGAGTTAATCCACAGTCTGTGTAGGTATATGTATTGCTAGTTTGGGCCATATACAATACGAAGGCTGCTCCTGCTAGGACAAGGATCAAAAGACCATGCATGAGATGTTTGGCGGCAGCAGATATTTTTCGGAAAGGTGTCGGCAATTCTTTGTCTTCGGCGGCTTCATCTTCATGTAAAACTGAATATTCGCCTCGACTGGGTATTTTCCACGGAGAAGCATCACGATTTTGCAATGAAGTGGTTTTGGATTTCAAGGGCCACATTGACGATACATTTATTACTCCTCTCAATTTTAAAATGTTAGCTTTGGGCAAGGGAATAGTACAGCAATACATACCAAGGGTGAGAGACGACCAAGCAGAAATTAAATTTCATATAATGACACTGAAATTCTCGTAGTCTTGAGTTGTTAGTATGAAGAGTGAGGGGTTGGAGTGAAGTTAGAGATAGAAGACTAACTGGAAGTCTGCTAAAAAAGGTTGCTGTTGCACTATACTCGAGTGTCGGATTCTCGCTCTGATTCAGATTGTCAAAGCACGAATACTAGAACAAACTAATAGATTTGTAACCTGATCGTTTCGTACGACGTATTACAACGTAATGAGGAAGAAATAATACGGTATTGATTGAAGAGTCCGAAGTACCCACAACTAATAAATAAAGAGGGGTAACTTATTATAGATTATATGCACGGCATTGTAGTTGAAACTCAAGCGTGAAATTGCATAACACGCACGGATCGAGGGTTCTAACTATCAACACTTGAAATTGGACCCGAAACCCTCGTCGTTGTTACATAGTCATTACTAGAGTTCATTACCACGGGAACCTCGATCAGGACGAAGTAATCGGGGCCGGGGTCCATGATCATCTGAGTGCAGTGTTTTACATGATGCAAGCTGTCAAATCGTTCTTCCATAATCACACCCGTCTCACGCATCCGATAGTACTTTTGCCAGTAAAAGAGACAATGCGCGATATGCCAATCCACCGATGCCCAAAAGGAACCCCCCACCCCTCCCAGTGCAGCAATCTCGGCCTTAGTAATAGGCACAGTGCCATTCTCATCGCGAAAAAACCTCCAAGTGCCATTGGGGCCAGGACCTGCCCGGTCGAACTGGGTCGTCAACTCATCATCTCGGCAATAGGGAGGAAGCCAGGCTGCGGATAGCGAGTCGTAAATGCAGTCAAGGGTAAGAGCCTCCTGGATGGTCGTGCCGCAGTCGCAAATATTAAGGTTAGGTGAAGGCTTTTCAGGTGTTGATTGTGCGTTCAAACTTGACTCTGAACCTGCCAGTTTCATCGTGGATGATACAGATGACGGAGTCAACTGGAACGACAGCTGGAAGAAGGAAATAACGCCCCAGGCTGCAAGAAGGTATATGATTGTGCGAAAGATAATAAGAAGAATATGCTGTCGCTTTGCTGTTTCGCGTACATTACAATTGCACTCCACACACGACTGGACTTTTTCCTCTGGGGAAAGGAACGCAGTTGTCTCCGACTCCATGTTTCTTGAATCTGGCCGAAAAATCCCTATCGCACCTCAAAAGTAGATCGAAAAGAGCAATATAGGGGTGAGTGATTGAGAGCAGTAATAGGCGGCTGGTAGTCGCCTAAATGGTCGAGGATTCGGCAAAAGAGATGTGAAATATGAATAGATCAAATGAAGCATGGAATGAGTTGCTTTGTTTCTGGCTAGTTCAGACTATCAGCCAGAAAATATGACAAGTTTGGCATCACGTCGAGGAGGAGATCAAGCCTGAACAATGAGTAAGAATACCAAATGATCAGGCCCATTAGCGCGCATATCATTACTAGTGGAAACTTAACCAGTACATCAAGTACCTCAAGGCGGCGTCGTCTATCAGAGCGAAGTAACTACACGGGATACTGTATTGCTCTTCCGACAATAGGAACCCAGAATTGAGAATAACAAATCTTCAATCATACTAGTACGTAAAGAAGTTAGTTGTTGTGTAACTTTGAGTAAAATTGGTACTTAATATATCGTCGCTAGCTCAATAAATAGTAAGACAAACTAGTAAGACATATGCGTGTGAATGCTGTGTTTTTCATGTTACCAAGTTGTTTAGACCTTTTCTGTAGTAAGAGCAAACTTACGATATTTCATACAAGTGTTCTCTCTGCCCTAGAATAAGTAGATTAGTGATTAGCTGTACATATTTTCGTCAGTTGACCCAAAACTAGCTAACGGCTGGAAATGAGATTCATTTTTGGTAGCTGCTTGTCACCTTCTACGCCTAGCTCTCTATGCCTAATTACATACAAAACTAAAACATTAAAACACCGATAAGCGGAATACATGGTTCGTCCGCTGGTTATCTAGTATAATACAGTTATTGTGAAGTATTTTTCCAACGCCTCTTTCTTTTGAAACTTGCAGATTTCGATGCTCCGCTCCTCCTCACGAAAGATTCTGAGATTATACCTGCACAATATAGCTAGCTTAGCAGATGCAAGACCCCTCACCTGCACATATAACTTCACGCTAGAGCGGATCCTCCAACCGTGCTTTATAGATAACACAAACAGATTGAAAGTAATGTTGGTTATATGGCATAGGCAGCATACCTACTACCAGTGATGACTAATCTTGCTCTGCCTGCTGAGACAGAAGTTGTTATTTGCTGGACGAAAAAATCTAATTCACCGCTACAAAAGGTACATTTGTCTCTTTTTACCTGTCGTCCACCGGGTTTATGTATGCGAGCTTTCCTGTCTGCCATTCTTCCCATCTTTATTGAGTAAACTTCCATTGCCTAGTTCACTCACCCCCAGATCCGGATGAGTGTCATTCGCTGTATACGGGTTTCCTGTATCAGATAAAGGCATTAGTCAAATGCGTCTTGTGAAAAGTAGATTCTAATTGGTTGCTACATACCAAAAGTTGGGTGCATTAATAGTCCTGGCTCGAAGGGATCGAAAGAGTGATCCGACATCCAGGATTCAATGCGGTCCCAGGCAGCACACTGATGGTTGCCTTCGTCCGCTGCCACTGGGCCGGCATCACTTTTCATTTTCCCATCAGTAGAGGGTAAGCAAAGTATTGCTACAGAGGCAACTTACTTTGTAGTCCAGTGTATGGGAATAAGAGTTGGGTCAGCGTGGCATTGGACATGCTGTCTCAGCCAGTCTAGACAGTGCTCTGGGACTCATCAGCTTCATTCAACCTCATTATAGAGAATTTTGTGCTTTCATAACATACCTGTGTGTCGACGTAACATGAATAGATCGAATTCTGAGAGCTCTTGGTAATAGTGTTCGGCATACATGTACATATGGAGCCTCCGTACACAATGAAGTCCATGGAAAGCAGATACTGTTACATAGTACCCGCTGCCATCACTGAGCTCGACGATACTATCATCCCCCGAGAACTCCCCAAGCTGGTCTTGGCTCACTCTGACATCCGCATCTTAAGTCACGGTCAGTATTTTCAAGATTGCAATTTGAAGTTCAATGATTCATACGCTGCATAAGGTTTTCCCAGGCTGCTTCCAATTCCGGCCTCGGTGGCCCATTAAATGAGTTTGTTTTGTGGGGATTCAAGTCACCATCATGCTTGTAGATTGCGAGGAGTTCAAAGCGGTGTTTCTCATATTTTATCTCCTCTTGTAGAGGACCTTCATGGTAAAGCTGAAGTTAGTCACTAGTTTCACAGTTGAGGTAAGCGACATCGACTCACTTAAGGCTGTCACTGAATCCGAGGTGCATTTGGACGTAGACCACACAGTGACATACAATGTAACCAGAAGTGCATTCAAAGAAAGCAGAATAAAATGAATCGTAATTAAGTGCCAGTAGCGTTGGGTCCAAGGCTTTGGGTCGCGTTTTCGAAGCGATTGAAGGGGTCTCAGAAAAACTTCGTCCTCAGCTGCATCATCTGCATAAAGGTCCTTTTCATTGAGCTCAGCAGATTCTTCGATGCGAGAATAATTGACCATTGTGAAATCTCTCTAGGTCTCACATCTAGAGGGAGATACGCGAAGTAGAAGGTGTTAATTAAAAGCAGGGGCTCATTAGCCAGCTCTGGTCTTAGAAGTGGGAAATCATGAGTATACCGTATATCTCTGGCTTCGCATTGAGCACGATGCATAGCGTTACTCTGTCATTTACCTGTGGGGAGTCCATTGTGCGTATAGTAGACCTTAGTTTGTTAATGTCTCAGCGTTTGTGGTAAATAAATGTGCTTTTACAAGCTGCCCTTGTACTGATTCATCCAGTACACAAAATTACCACCCTACAGAGCACATATATTCGTATTAGACCAGTGGTGCAACAGTCCATATTCAGCTTTAAGTAGTCATGGATACGAGATATGTTAACATATCCTGCATTAGCGTCATCAGTCGTCGTCCCACATACATCCGCGTGCGTTGGATGTATTGTTGGCAAAATTACGGCTACGAATCGACAAATCCCATAATTATTGCGTGACCTCGGTACACTATTAATGAATTAACAATGATAGCAGTGCTCCAGTGGCCTCCGCCTAATTACACCATTAGGTGCCCAGTTCTTAGTTACACAGTGCACGTAAGTGTATGTATCTACAGAGTACGTGAGTAGACTAGCCAGAACGCAAGCCACTAGTGCTTATCACATCACAATTTTACCTCTAATGTTAAGCTTATTTGTAACCAAAAATTCAAGAACCCACTACAGATGATTATAAGTCATACCAAATAAAGGTTTATCTAGCGCCTAACGGTATACAGTAGTCTAGAAGTTGGCAAACAGGTTATTACAAGACTATCACCACCAATGTTATCACTATCATGAAAATGGCAAAGACATCCATATTAAAAATAGATGAATTATACGGGAAAGACGAAGCTAAGCAAAATCGCAGAAGAAACTAGACAGGCTATCTTTATTGCCCCAATTCGGACAAATCAATCTTGCTCCTTCTCTACTGCACTCAATCATGATGTACAGATGTTATATCAGCGTTCAAGCTTACTCCACTGCCCGTCACAATGTCTCCCATTTTAAGATCTCGCAGAAATGTCATCTCACAATGTTCAATATGAGGTATTGTGTCAGAACGATGTTCAATCCTCTTAGCTGCTCCCTCAACCCCGTGCACCATGCGATGCAACTTCCGCCAATAAAAGCTACAATGCAAGATATGCCAGCGGTGCGTGGTGTAAAAATACTCGTGTGTAACATTCTCCGGTAACTGAGCTATTTCTGCTGGTGACATTTGGGCATGTCCGAATTGATCCGCGTAATACGTCCATGCCCCATCAACACCAGGGCCTGAAACATCAAATTGAGCGGTGAGTTCGTCATCACGGCAATGTGGTGGTAACCATGCCGCGGCAAGTGTGTCATAACGACAAGAACGTGCCATAGCTTCGGCAAGAGAGCTTCCACACGAACAAGATGACAGATCCCCTTCTTGAGATGTCACCCTAATCCAGGGCAGGTATTGCATCACCGCACCACTATAGGGACTCAGAATATGGTAAAGACCGTTGAACGCGAGGAAAATAGTGGTCACATATAATAATTGCATTCCGACATGTTTGAGTAGATTCATGTATGCTCTGAAGGTATATCGTTTCTCTTTCGAAGAACTGGGCTCCGAAAAGCTTGCGGACCGTATAGGTTCGGGGTTATAATCAAAACTCCCTCGAACACCAAGAAGAGCTTCAGTATCCTCTTCTTCTTTTGCTTGTTCATGGCGCAATCCCTTTGTCGAGGAAGTAGGTTTAATAGGGACGAGTATAGAAGGCATAATAATTTTGCGAATGTGTGATTTGTTGTCGAGTTAGCGAAAGTAATTCTTCTATTAGATCTGTGATGGTGCAGCGGATGGCTTGGTCTTCATTTGGTGATTATAGAAACATGCGAGAGTGAGACTTGGGATTTTTCAAGTCAACTACTCGAGGGGCAAGAACTTTCATGGCATTCTCAGAGGGTTCCTTCAGAGCAGAACTTGATTCATACCATTGCTCAATTTTAATGACTAAACAGCTAGTAACTAAACGCGTTCAGTATTCCATGGTACTAATAACTTACTACCACGTGTATTGGTAATAGTAAATGCTCTATATACTTCGACAGTAGCTCTATTGATTGTTCAGATAGAATATAAATAGATTAACTTATTTGCCAACAATGAAAGAAAGGAAAGCCGTCTTCGGATTCGTAATGACTCTGTTCCTAGTCTGTACACGTACACTCGTATATCGAATCATGTATTGTTGTGGGCACGCTTACATGCATATGTAGTCATAACCTGCCTAAATTGGACAGTACTATCGTTTCCGCGAGAGAATGCTTTTACAATGCAGGACAACTCATGTAGTGGAAAATACAACATCGTATTTTCCATCACTAATTGAGTTGGTTTCAATACTTTCACAATACAGTACAATTAATGCTGTGTAAAATACAGCATCGTGTTTTCCATAACTAGTCAGGTTGATATGTGTGTATAAGTACAAGAATAGGATCGTCTCATCGTAAGGAATTTATTTCACTTCTTTCCCAAATTGTTTCGAATTATTTACAGGACTTTTTGAGTCCATTTACTTTTATTCTCCTCTATAGTGCAACTCATTTGAAAATGCATATCAAGAAAATAACACTGGCTATTGTTCTGTTGGCTTTTGGAGGCTATGCCATCCCTCTGCCGCTTTCGAGTCGCAACGATGCTGCTCCATGGACTGCCAAGCTATCTGAAGCTGAGAAGCGCAACGACGCTGCTCCATGGACCGCAAAGCTATCTGAAGCTGAGAAGCGCAACGACGCTGCTCCATGGACCGCAAAGCTATCTGAGGTCGAGAAGCGCAACGACGCTGCTCCATGGACCGCAAAACTATCTGAGGTCGAGAAGCGCAATGATGCTGCCCCTTGGACCGCGAAGTTGTCTGAGGTTGAGTAACGCAGGTATGATGCGTGAAGGACTTCCAAGCTGTGCGAATCACAAGATTCCTCCAGCTAATATGAGGCTCGGTTCGTTGAGCGTCGTTGAACGATACTTCAAGGGGAGCAATGCGCACATTCCTGCGGTCTGAATTGGATTTTCTGCTTTGTTATCAGTACTACAACAACTTCGTCCCTATCTATCAAATGCATATGTTCCCAGGAATTGCTAGCATGTCATCCATAGTCAACCTTATATGGCAGTCTTGGCCAGTCAAGTCAAGTGCAATGAGATTATAAGCTCGTAATTCTGTAAAAATCTTTCCATCACGTCAATATCTAGCTAGACTTTGCGCATGTGATATAGATAACGTGAAACTTCAAAAGCTTTGAGTTTTTCTTTCAACTTTTGAACCCTTCTCTTCTACTAACCATAATACACAATTGTCGGATACGTTATCTTTCCTAACATACTACTATTCCCGATTATCGGAGTATTTTGACTAGAAAAATACGGAATACGAAGGTGCAGCAAGAGGAGCAATTCGGAAGTCACCCAATACACCGCACGGATGTGACTAATGCAAGGTGAATAGAAAAAATGACCTGAAGACATGAAGACGACTGAGAGTTGGGGAGGATATGAGAAGAAATCCATTTATTTAGAAGCGAGAAAATGTAGTTCTGCTCAGTGGAGTTAGCTATAATTTAGCCAACCTTTGATAAGAGATGCAATATAGATTTGTTATTCTTGGCATGCAGTAGGGTAACTATATCAACCTAAATGTGTTGTCGTAATTTTGAGTGTGATTACCAACATACGTGCTATATGGCTCGCCGGTTAGCTTCTATCGTGACATATCAGCTGAGTATTCCAATTGTGGAATGCAAATCGTTGTAAGAAGCCAAACATTCCTTAAGGATTCTTCGATAAATCCCACCTATTATGGACGACTCCTTAAATTAACACACACATCAATTCTGTATATACACTAGTGTCAATAAGTAGGAAGCTTGCAATCTTATGTACTCTGTGGGACTCATAAACTTGGGCTTATCGAGAATCGACATAGAGGGGTCAGAAATACAACCAACTTGTTAGGGGACTTTGAAGGTGTTTCATTACGAACAAGACTTGAACGATTGACCGTCTCTTTAGCCGTAAGTAACTGCCTTAATAATCCAATGGAATGCTAAAACTAATTAATGTGTAGAGTAACTGTCTCTTTGTAGTTATTCTAATATCTCTCTATAAATTTTTTTTGAAAACCAGCAGATAGCAGTCTTCTATATTTGTCCTGATTCGCTTGTCAATCCTAGTGAATTCCAACCAGATTTAGGTGGGACAATTATTTTCTGTTTCTAGCACGGATTTGGGACAGGGTAACTTACGAAAAGTAGGGCAATGTCGAGGCGAGAACAGCCTGTGTACGACTACACAGAACTCCCAGATCATGAAAAATCTGAGGAATCAGCGGATTCAGAAAATCGCCAGTCAAACAGAACAAGATTCAAATTGCTTTTGATTACAATACTTCCTGCTTTACTTGCTGGTCTGTTCACATTCTTCATCACTCGTCAGGTCTTTGCCAATCCCGTGAGTGTCAAAAAACCCGTGTTTAACAAGCACTGTGGCAATTCCACCAGCGAAGCTCAGGAACTAGGTTGCACATTTGACCCTTTAACAATATCCTGGCTTCCAGCGGATTGCGCACGAGACATGGTGGACGAGTTCATTGACTTTGCCGGACCGGAGAAATGGCACTATTGGTTGGACTCTGATGGCAAAGAGGAGATTCAGGACTACAATGCTCTGTCTGAGATTGACTGGTACTGGACCACAAACCGAGAGCATCTATCACACTGCGCATTCATGCTTATGCGCCTTCATCGTGTGGTGGAGAGGGGAGAACAGACAGACGTGTTGACTATGAGCTACCATCACACAGAGCACTGCCTGATGTTTCTCTTAGATTACGCCTCTACGCACCAGTATTTTAACTCCATTGCGACTAATGGGAACGTCAGATTTGGGTCATGTTGAGAACCCAGGAGAAGAAAAACCCGGGTGGACCTCGGTAAGGCTCGCAATGCGGTACAATTGTCGTACTTGGTAGCTAGGGTGCTTGCTCATTATCATCGGGGAATCCCATATCCTTTACAATCTTCCAACTTTCTCTATACTTATGTTTTGTATAGCGGAAATCTTGATAGAAATACAGATGATTTTATTTGAGGACATGGTATCAGGGCATTTCCCCCGGAAATGATGAAAAGTGGCGATTACTCGGTACTATGATTCCAGCGTTGAACGGTCAAATCAGTCTTAGCTACATTATAAACGTTTCTAGTGTATGTGATCAGTCAGAAAGGAATACGACCTCCTCAATAACAAGAGAAAAGGTAATTAATCTTTAAGACTCAACTTTCATACCGCATCTGTACATACCGGAGCCCGAGCACATTCGATCATATAACCTGACTCTTATACGAACCCGTATTCATTGTAATATTGGGATTCAATATAAACCCCGGTCTAAACAAAGAATGAAAAGACACTAGTTGTAATCAAATGTCTATAACGATACTTTACGGCCGCCTGACTGCAGTAATGTATGCGGGCTGAGTGATCAGACTGTGACGGTCGAACATGCGTACTAAAACTATCTAACTGTATGTGGCTATTTCTCTTCACAAATAGGGTAGAAAGCTTCATTTGTTTCTCGACCTTCGCCTCCCATCAATCCGTGTAATTGAAACGTAAGAGCAGAGTAGTTCAAAGTGTCGTACTCCGTAAAACCGATACAAAACGCTCTAGGGGTAATTACCGTACCAGGTGCTGCGGGTGGGTAGATAACACAATAACCAACAGGTTGATTTCAGCTCTAATGTGACAGTCCAGGCTCATAGTCACGAGTGAATTGATTATCATCGGACCTGAACGTGTGAGTTTGTGTTGGATAAATCACCATGCTAAGCAAGCTACCTCCTGAATTGCTGGTGATGGTTTTCAGTAATGTAGGCGGCGCTAACCGCTCCCAAGTCAAATCAGACTGACGTGTCCCCCAAGGTAACCAGAACCGCCGATTTCAAGAACATCTGCGAAGTCTCCAGGGAGCTTTATGATTTTACCATTCCTTTTCTATACGAGTCCGTGATAATACCAGCGACCCTACTATCAGCTCACAATAAGGACTCGGTGATAACAAAGATAAAACCTACGCATTTGGTGCATACAAAAGAACTCGGGATCTGTGGCCCATTTCATGAGCACCAGCTTAGTGAATATTGTCCTCTTCATAATGATTTCTTAGATATCCAACGCAGGGAATCTGTTAATTCTGGACTGGAGGTTAGTTATATCTGCCATAACCAGACTGTGCTAATCTGAACAGGCTGATCCATCTGAACCGTTCTCCCGACTGATAAGCAACCTGAATCTTCTGATATCCAGGATTCCTAAAAACCAGATACAAAGCTTCAAGTACGGAAAATGCCAATGCGTTACGCTCACCTGACACTGACACGTCATTAGGTGGGATCTAGGGGCGTGCCTCCCAAGCGAACTGGCGGGGGGAGTTCACTTGTTGCTTAGGGACCAAAGACAACTCACTTCGATTTCTCTAATAACTGACAGAGAATGCGAATTGGACGTGGGTGAATCCTCCTGTACAATCGATCTCGTTCAGTTCCCTAAGATTCAAACTCTGTCCTGGAAAGGGCTGAAGCGCTATGGTGATTTCGACTCGGTTAGAGAATACATAGCAGCGCATGGGGCGCAATTAAAGACGCTGCGTCTCGATCTGGTAGGATGGGATAGTGCAAAATTGCTTTGGACTCGAGGATTCTCTGAGAGCCCAATGCAGGGTGAACTCATTCCAGAAAACTTCTTTGCCGGTTCAGTGCTTGGGGTCCAGCATGGAGAACCTAAAACCCCTCTTCTAGCTCTTCAATGCCTAGCTCTTTCACAGATGTCATTTCGCCCCATGGAAACTGAAATGATACAAGCTTTAAACGTGACAGGCCTTCACACACTTGAGCTTTCCAATTGTCCAGGGACCTTTTCCTGGCTTCGAGAGATTGTACACTCGAGAACAGTTATCAAGCTGAAATCACTAGAGTTGGTATTCAACCCAGAATGCATGAACCTATTCGTCGACGAGTCTCTTGATTTCATCACAGAAAGCGTAACAAACTTTCTTAGGTCATTTGAGGGCTTAGAGAATCTCCGTCTGATGCTCCCGCAACCAACCGACTGGAAAATTATCTCCGAAGGCATAGCACATCATTCATCCACGATCAAGACGCTGGTCGCTCACAACCTACACCGCACAGAGTTCGGCGGTTCAGATGATGGGGATCTCTTTTTCAACGTTCCTGATATTCTACTTTTACCTCAAAACAAGCGTCTGGAATTTTTTGGAGTTTCAGTATCAACACAGCAGCTGGTAAGGCCAACTATATCTTGATAGACCCTTCAAAGCTAAACACTAGTAGATGACGTTTCCCGGGTGTACTACACCAATCCCGAACACGAAGTTACTACACCTCCGAGCAAGTGGCCGGGTAATGTACGAACAAGCGAACTATGACTCATCATTGACATTCGAAAGGATGGAATGCTTGAATCAGTTTGCTCAGTGGGCTTTCAGTGCCGATGGCTACCCAGAGCTACAGGTGTTGGCATACGGGGACTTTTCCTACGACAACCACTATAAGCGATACAATCTTCTTCTGCGCAGAGTCGGGTATACTTACAGGGAACTAGCTTGGTCGGATACGTGGCACTGGAATTTGGTGCAAGACAATATGGATATGCTGGCTGCTTGCGCTTATGATGAGCTAATTATTGGACGCACAATTCCTGGACCTCTCTAACCAGTGGTTGAAATAGAGTCATTGAAAATATTCAATGTAAGATTTATATGGACTTCTATAGCTGTATATTTAATCTAGATGGTCTTAATCTTTATGATCCAGACTGCCTATCATAGCATTACTCTGCAAATATTTCTGCAACATACCCTATAGTTATAATATGCAACTCCCCTTGGACGAGTCAACCTATACACAGACACATATAGCGCTGCATGCTAACGTGGCTGGTGTTCCAACTGTTCAGCAGTCTTATGATAAAAGATAGATAGTATTGTCTTTACAATCATGTCATGAAATCACACCAAACGCCGTCATGTCCCCATTTTTTAGACAACAGACAAAAATGATAGAAACAAAAGAGAGGGTAAAAGAGAAGAAAAAAAAACATTAACGACGCTGGTTCTTGCCGATGCCTCTCTTTCCCGAAAACAAATGCTTCGCCAACGCCACCGTCTGGTGTCGATCTGCCTCTCCCTGTCGCGCCATCCGATTGATCTTCTTCTGCGACAGCTTGGCGAGTCGTTCCGCCTTGCTGCGCGCCGCCGTGTCTGTCACACCATCTGTCAATCTGTTGGTAGCTGCCTGGCTGCGTGCGCGACTCTTGGCGCGTGCAATAGCGTCGCGAGGGTTCGAGTCGACATCCATTGCATCGTCGCCGTTGCCGTCTCCTTCACCATCCCGCGTCAATGCGCGGCCACGAGAAGGCTGCTTCTGGTTCTGTGCGCGCACAACGGCATCATAAGTATCATAGCCAGCATCATCCAACGCCGTCTCCATTTCCGACAACTTCTTCGCCTTGGCACTGCGAGGAATTGCGGCGCGGTTCTTAAGCGACTTCCTCAAACGAGCCTCATTCTTCATCAAAGCACGCTTCTCGCGGATCAAGTCTGCCTTCATACGGATTTCGGCATCCTCGGCGTCTTCGACGCTTTCGTCCGAGTCGTAGAATCCTTCTGCTTCAAGTTTTTCTTCTTCTTCCTCTAGCGCAGCCAGTTTAGACTCAATGTCAGGGTCCACGTAGTCGTAGACGTTCTTGCCGTTCCAAATTTCGGGGATCTTGTCGTATTTCCATTCGTCGTCGGCGAGTTGGTAGTTCTTTTGCAGATCCACGCTGTATACGCCAGCACCGCCGTTCTCTTCTTCGATGTCGCGCTCCAATTTCCTGCGGTTGGGGTCGTTCTTGTCATATTTCCTGAGCTCCTTGACAGCGTCGGGGATGAAGGTCTCGCGCACGACACCGCCCATAGGCTGCGCAACGTGAATTCTTGAGAGAACTTCGCCAAGCCGTCCACTCGGGTTTCCGCTGCTGTTGGTGCCTGCTTTGAGTTTCTGGGCGACACGCTCAGCAATTAGCTTGTCGCATGCGGCGTTTTTCACGTTTGTCACGCCTTCGGTCGTAGTGCAGGACAGCTGGAGCAGCTCGACATCACCCTGTTTCAGCACGTTATCCAGCAGCTCTTTGGTCTCTGGGTCCAGGTCCTCGGGGCGCTTGACGTCGATCTTGTTGATGACAATGAAGACAAGCTTGTTGGCGAAGAGAGGTTTGATGCTGTTGAACAGTTTGAGTTGGGCGTCCACAGAGTATCCGCACTGCTCGGACAGGTCCATGAAATATAAAATGGCGGAGCGCAAATGTGCAATGGCAGTGATGGACTGCATTTCAATCGTGTTCATCTCTTCGAGAGGGTGGTCCAGGATTCCGGGAGTATCAATAGCCTGGAATCGCAGGTATTTGTAGTCAAAGTGGCCGACGAACAAACTCTTCGTTGTGAATGCATACGGCTGAACATCGACATCGGCGCGGGTGATGCTGCGCAAGAAACTGGACTTGCCGACATTGGGGTAGCCGCAGATTAGGAGTGTGCGGGTGTTGGGGTCGATGGATGGGAGACGGCCCAAATGCTGTCGGACCTGCTCCAGATACACGAGGGGGTCCTTAAGACGCTTGCAAATAGTGGCCATACGACCGAGAGCAGCGCGCTTGAGCTGCTTGCATTGGAACAGCGATTGGGCATATTTGATAAGTCGGACGTAGTCACGGGCCACGGTTTCGACGAGATGTTTGGCGGTCGAGACCTGACCAAGCGCGATTCTGAAATGGTCGGCATCGTAAAGTGTGTTCATCAAGTCCTTGTCTGTTCATCATTTTAGCCACGGACAGTACTTAGACCGGCAGAAGAAAGCGGAATTTTTAAGACGTACGGAAAGGATGGATATCCTGCAATCGGGGGAAGCCATCGAGGATGGCCTGGAACTTTTCGCAGAAAGTCTCCGATGTGAATTTTACTTTTCTCGTATAGAACGCTGTTGAACACAAGTCAGTTATCACATCCCATAACAATCAGATCCATCGGCGAGGGATTAGAAAATACCTCTGATACGACTGATTTGAAAACCGGCTCGAATGACAGTGGGGAGACGCCTCTGCGTGCGACTGAGGACGATATCGAGGAATTCCTGGCTAGTTGGCACCGGGGCGATCTAAGCGATGGTTAGTAGGCCACAGAAAAGCAGAATCAATTATTTTTTTCCCTCGCGTACCTCTTTCCATGTGGTCTTCATGATGGGCGGGAGTAGGTGAAATACTCTGTGCCGGGTCTGTATTACAAAAGACTCTGTCGACCGCCAACGATGAGCGATTCGAGAACGGAGATGGAACAAGAGAAAATAAAAAAAAAAATATTCGTATCAAAATTCTAATCGGGAAAGCGGGACACCGCCAAGAACGGCAGTTTTTCACGAGGCGGTGAGAGATACGCTCGGCAGGCGGAGCCGAACTGCCTCAGGCATCATCGTGTATCGAAGTATCGGCAGCCTCCAACATATAGAAAAGATCTAGTTCATAGTAGGATAAATACCTGCCTGGCTAATCCATTCTTACGTGCCCTGTCCTGATATCAATACAACAGTCGCTGGGCCTGCACAGAGACCATGCCTTAAAGTTGGAATGAAGTCATCAAATAACCCAATACATCCAAAATGCTATTGCTATGGTACAATACAAATGCATCCAAAGATCCATGCATGTCTGAGCGCCGACCCCTGTCCTGTCACCCCGGCCACCCACCCCAGTCTTATAACAGAGCAAAGATATCACCATGAAACCCAAATAAAACGCCACCTTGTCTCCAAATCTTGAGGCCAAAGGAAAGACATGACAATTGTTCGTTTTTAGCGAGTGCGAAGTAAGAAGACAGCAACTTTTTCATATAAAACCTTTTATGCTAGGCGACGTCGAGCGAATGACCATTAGTCGTCTTCGGCTGCCTGGTCTTTGGGGAACTCGAGGACCTGAATGAATATGTAAGCGGTCAGTTAAATTCCAGCTTTGTGGGTGCGAAGGAAAAGGGAGGAGACTGACCATATCATACCAGCCACCACCACCAAAAGTGCAGGCACTCGGCCCGCAATTCTCAAAGCCAAGCGACTCATAAAACGAAATCATATGGTCATGTGCAAGTAGAGCAATCCGGTCTGCGATTGCCGCGTCCTTGATGCGATTAATATAGGACTTCATTAATGTCGAGCCAACCAATTTTCTCTGGTGCTCCGCCTTGACAGCGAGCGAGTGCAGCGCAATTGTGCCGCCCTGATCCTCGTGGCCAAGATATTCTGTCTCGCCGGCGTCGGGCAGACTGCGTTTCTTGGTCTGCCAGTCGGCGGGCACCTTCATCGACGCCTCGGTGACTCGTGGAGAACATGTGCGCGTTGCGATAACATGCGCGACCAGTTCGGGTCGAGGTTTTGGCTGGTCCCGGTCCAGCACGGGAAGAGTGAAGATGCCGAGACTCAATTCGGGGCATTTTGTAAGACGATACACGAACTAGGAGCATTACGATGCGAGATTAGCATGGCAACGTGAATGCGGTACGTAGTCACGCGACAGCGTAAACGAGAAAAGGAAATTCTCACCTTATCCCTTGACGCCCGCTCATGCTCTGGAAATACCTCTTCCACATCCACACAATCGTCAACATTAGATAGCGTCAAGACACTTGTGAAGGGGTGTAGGTCGTCGAGCGCCGTCCGCGGCCGTCCCTGCGACGGCCTCCGAAATAGATACGAGTAGTCGGTAGCGTCGTCGTGGTCCACCGCAACAAAGTCTTCTACTCCCTCTTCGTCGTCATCGTCGTCGTCCTCATCCTCTTGCGGGTTGAACGACAGGTAACCCCTTCCCGGAATGATGCCGGCGCTGTTGAAGATGCGAGTCAATTCGCTGGAAGTGGAAGACGCCGTCATGGTTTCGTCGCTGTCCGTGATACCGCCCTCTACAGGCGGTGATCCCATATTTTCCGCCATTCTCCGGGTGTAGTCCGATGCGTGCGTAGGTGGTTGTCCAAGTGAAAGTGATCGGATGGCTAGGTCGCAAGGACTGTTGCTTGCGGCGCGCAAAAATGCCTCACAGGTGACGATCTTTAGTGACGATAAGGGGTTTCGTTAGTAATCCACAAAAGCAAAAGCAAACAGTAGCGCTTCCACTGCTCGGCAGGGGGTTCAAAAATTCTTGCTGCGCGTATCTAGTTCTGCTGCGCCTGGGAGGGGCGGTACCGACCGAATCTTGAGGATAGATACACGAGTTCGTGGCCAACGGGCTAACTGGATTATACGTACTGAGATTTGTACTGCTTAAAACGTATGGTGACCGAAAAGCGTTCAGTATTTAACGATGCGTGGTTGACGCAGGCCAGATCGGAATGTCCTTCAGAAGAGTGGTAGTTAATGACATGCGAGAAAAAAAGATGTAATGACTCGCGCCGGTCACGGGCTGGTACTGCACGTATTTTATCCCATGGAAAACTCTGCCCCGCGATAAGGCTGTGCAGTGGGCAATGACCCTGTACTATGTTCCGCTCTGGCTGTGCGATTAGGAGGACCACTGGTCTTCTGCGCCGCCTTCTGCTGAGATGCATTTACTCTTCATGATATTTACAAACTGTACCTCGAAGCTTATCACTATCGACTGATCGAGTTGATCACAACAAGAATTCGAATTGCAGATCGTTTCGTACCGTACCGTATCGCTGATTACGTGAAGATCACAGCGGGCCCGCCTAAATCTCCGTCTGATCTTATCGGTTTATTTTCTTGATATTCGTGTTATACAATGTTCGCTCTGCCGGGTTTGAGACTATATCCAAGTGTTTTCTATCACCATGGTCTTGGATATGCATGTTTGATTCTATATCGTTTTCTTCACATGAGTGCTGATACCCATCAGATGCCTCTGAGACTATAAAGATCCGCAACCCAGAAGAACTAAAACATCTCAAGATCTCGTAGGATTTTCTTTTTTCCTGACAAAACAAGCATTGAGATGTGTTGTCACTCTTGAAATCCCTTGACGTAGCTGTAGTGATATTTTTCAAGACGATACAGTGCTAAGAAGGCACTAACATTTGTTTACGGACTGTTACACACATATATATACATCGGTGGGCCATGGTAATAACACAGCAAGAATACAAGGAGACAGTTAAACAAGAAGAGAAGAGGACTATGATTGCACAACAAGGAACGCCACCCATGTATACATCAATATAGTATAGCAATGCCCGTCAAGCAGTGGAACAGTGGATGGCCGGGCAGCTTAGGAAGACTAGCGACGTGCTGGGCGATGCACCTCTCCGTATCCGGGCTCTTCAAAATAACTCTCTCCAACCACCGCCAACGGTCTTCGCGCCCATCCCTGGCTGCTGCGAGTCAAGCTTGCGTCGTTGTCCGGTTATTCCCTGCCAAACAATACAGATTTGGCCCTTTCGCAGCATATTCCTCCTCCTAGCGCCGACTAGTCCCTTCGAGCTTCCCCGCTGACTAACGCGGATTACGCTGGCTCAGCAGACAGACAGAAGACACTCGCGTCTCTCCGCCACCACCCTGGTCCTTTGCAACAAGAATCCGTGCCTATCGTGATCTTCGAACCTTAACCCAGCTTCATCAAGCTTCTTCTTCTGCAATACCAAGCGCGCCAGCTCCTACTTGGCCTCCCCGCCCACCGGCTTCCCCTCCCTGTTTTCGTCCGGAGGCCGCCCTTCCTACGGTAGTCGTTGATAAGATAACAACAGCAATACCAAAGTGACGTGCATTCAAGATGTGAGCTCACTAGACATGTACAACAAGTCCCTGCTATGAGTTCGTGACTGACTGTTCATTTTCTCTACCAGGCGCATTGCCGTCAGCGTCATCAAACCCGACCAGTCGGACGCCGACATCATATCGCTCGACGTTGCTGGGGACATGACCCTGGAGGTTCTCAAAGCCGTCATCGAGAGCGACTCCAACATTCCCCCACCGGCCCAGAGATTAGTGTACAATAACCAGCTGCTCAGCAACGATGCTCAGACGCTGGAACAGGTGGGTATACAAGAAGGGGATATGCTTTTGGTGCACGTTGCAATGAGTCGCCCCCAGGCCGCCGGCGCTCCTCGGGCAGCAGTCGGTGGTCCCTCGAGTGCACCTGTAGCCAATTCGCAAGCTCTCCAGCGCGCAGGTCAGCAACCGCAGTTCGATACGGAGACGCTTCGGTTAAATTTGCTCGGCGACCCTAGAGTGATGGAGACCGTGCGCCGTCAAAATCCAGATCTAGCAGCGGCAGCAGATGATCCGCGGAGGTTTCAAGAAGTGCTGCTCTCTCAGAAACGCAGAGAACAAGAATTGGAACGAGAGAAGGAGGCAAAGATTGCGGCATTGAATGCCGACCCGTTCAATGTGGATGCGCAACGAGAGATTGAAGAGATTATTCGACAGCAGGCTGTCACGGAGAATCTGCACAATGCTATGGAGCATCATCCGGAATGTACGTTGCTCCCTACTATTCATTTGTTCAAGCAACATAGCTAACAAGTAGTGTAGCATTCGGGCGTGTTACTATGCTTTACATCCCAGTCGAAGTCAACGGACAGCCGATCAAAGCCTTTGTTGACTCTGGCGCACAAGTCACAATCATGTCGCCCGAATGCGCGGCAGCGTGCAATATCATGCGTCTTGTGGATCGACGATATGGCGGTATTGCCCAGGGAGTAGGCACGGCAAAGATCATTGGACGCGTGCACTCGGCGCAGTTGAAGATCGGCAGCATGTTCTTACCTTGCTCCTTCACAGTGATGGAGGGCAAACACATTGATCTACTTCTCGGACTTGACATGTTAAGGCGCCACCAAGCCTGCATCGATCTTAAGAAAGGCGCCCTGGTCATTCAAGACCAGGCTGTGCCTTTCCTGGGCGAGGCAGAAATCCCCAAACAGTTCCAAGAGGAGTTTGAAGATGAGCCGCTGATTCGCGGAGCCGACGGAGCCCAGATTGGCGCTCGCTCAGGAGCCGTCACACAGCAAGCCGAGAATGCAGCAGCACCACCCTCACAGCCAGCGCAGCCAAGTCAAGGCCGGACATTGGGGGGAGGACCCGATACCAACGCACCCTCGTCACGGTGGTCCGCAAGCTCAATAAACAAAATCACAGAGCTCGGCTTCAGCCGCGAGCAGGCTATATCAGGGCTGGAGGCGAGCAATGGCAATGTAGACCAAGCAATTGAATTTCTATTAGGCTGATTTCTATGTACAATAAATCTTGACGAGACTTTTGACAGCGCCCGTTTTTATAGATTAAAGTAGCGAATGATATACCGTCTTCTCTCGCCATGAGATTGCATCTATCTCAATTACTCTCCTTTAACCTTTTCCTGCTGCTGCTTCTGCCTCTGCAAGACCAGCGCGTCCTTGACCCTCAGAGACATGACCACAAACAGCCAAGCAGCTATACACTCGGTTAGACAACTCCCATCTTTCTAGTTGAACAGATCTAGAATGCACAGAATGAGAAAGAGGGGAGAGCTTACAAATAACCAAATACGGGCCATAACACCCAGTCAGCCCCCATTTAATCGCATCAGAGCGGTCATCCCATCCCCAAAGCTCGACCACGCACAGCAGCGTAGTGACAAAAGTCTGCGCCGACCAGGGGATGATAGCTAGCGGGAGAAGGGGCGTATCTATTCACTTATCAGCCCTTTCTCTTTTCCATGTACGTACGTACTGTTTCATGCAAGTACTTAAAAGACCGGGGGAAACAAACCGTTGAGCACACCGCCAATAACATACAGACATGTTGGCAGATGATAGCAGAGTTCCATCCAGGTGCACACGGTGAACCAGCCGGGCGGGTCGATGAGGAATTTGTCCTGGTATGTGGCCAGGTAGAAGGTGTGCAGTTTGCGGCCAAGGGCGAATAACGGGGTGAGTGGTGACAGGGGCTGGTGGGTGAGCCATGAGGGCCAGAGGTCGAGGCAGTCGATGAAGACTACAAAGAAGGCGTGGAGGGAGAAGAAGGTGAGGATCGGAAGGTTTTTGGAATCCATTGCGATTTTCTTTCTCTTTTTCTTCCCCTCTTGGTGGTTGTCTGGCGTGGGTTTATTTGACGTTGCTTGTATAAGTTGTGTTTAAGGAGCTGGGCCTGATTTCGGTGTTCATCCGCTGTGCAGCCACCTACTAACCACATCTGGCTGCTGGATGAACATCACATCCCCAACCAAGAGCCACAACGAGAACAGGATGCGATTGTCTACACATATCAGACTGTGACTTGTCTTTTATTTTGCTTGTTGATTTACTAGTTTCATCCTATCCTGCCTGCCTTCCTACCTATCGTATCCTATTTATCGAATATTGCCTTCATTTCCAGCGAAGCCAACGCTCTTCATCAAAACCAAAAAAAAGGCTAAAACACATCTTCAGCAACATACATAGTAGTTAACAAGTAGATGGATAATATGCCACACGAAAAAAGGATGCGGAAAAACGAAGAAGAAAAAAAAAATCACTCCAGTGCACGCTAAAATTTAAAACATGTAATGGTTCGTTCGTTGACTAATTCAAAACTCACTGCGATGCTTGCATATCTTCTTTTCCAACCTGTCTCTCTTCGAAATACACACATGGCAAGTATCCTCCAAACAAGAAAGGGAATCAAAGCGAGAAGAAAAGCGAATGACAAAGAAAGATCATCATCGAATGCTGTTCTCTATCTGTACTCGCAATTCTTGAGCCAACTGTACATACTCACCAGGCAGACCGCCGGCCTGCTGAACCAGAACCAGCATCTCTGAGACCCTGGCGGCCATGACATCGCTTCCAAAGACGGCTCCGCCTCCAACACGTAGTGTGTCGCTGTACCACCGCTGAATGATGTACAGAAGATCACTGGCGATGAACCTCTTGTTTGACCCAGTGAAGGGCGCTTCGTCGTTGTAGAACATGTTCTCCAACGTCGTATAGATGGTCTCATGCGCCACTTCCAGGTCGAGGAAGAGATCGACGACCCACGTCGGCGGGCCCACACCCCGCTGGTGCTGGAGTGAGTAGCGTTCGACCATGGGGAGGATCTGGGGGATGGGGAACACAATCTCGGACATGCGCAGGCGGCTTCCTAGGGAGCGCACCTTCTCAATCACAGCTTCGTACGGTTGCGCCTCGCCTTTCTCGACGGTGTTTCGATGAGTGGTGTCTAGTAAGTTTTCCCAGGTCGATAATATATCAGCCGTGTTTCGGTGATCTGCTGCGTAGTATATTTGCAGGCATATATCACAGTATCCACCTGCATCGGCATATCTGTTGAAAAGCTGTTCGAAGTGTGTTAGTTCCGCTGTTGTCCCATTTCACGTCGCCCGAAACATACCAATGTGAGATCTTGAATCGGCCCATCAATCTCCTTCAATACCTCGGCCTTGTTCTGCTTATCTAGCCGGTCGTCTTCTTTCAGACGCTGAAGCAAATCATCCTGGATATTGGCGACATCCATAAGATTTCCGATCTCTTGCAAAAGCCGCTGTCGTGACTGACGCCCAATCTCGTGAGTAAATGTCGATGCATTGGCGCGAGCTTGCCCGAGGTATTCAATGCGCCGGTTCAAGGGCAGAATGAATGCACTCTGCGCAAGCTGGAACTGCACTCGGGCTGCATCAAAGTATCTTTCGGATTGTCCATAGTAGCGCCAAAGCAGATCCGCATGGAAAATATCATCGATTGACTTGCGTTCAAGATACGTGACGACAAACGGCGACGGGGTAGCAAGAAGACGGTCACTCCAGCCCTGTTCCAGGTACCAGTCATACAGACTAGTGAGGAAGACTTCATCATTCGAATCGGAGATGACTCCATAAGCCTCATTTCGTCGCTTAGCGAGAGGTGTGAATTGGCCGTCGATCACACCTGGATCAGAGGCTGCTGACTTGTCGACGGCAACGACAATCTTGAAAATGAGTTCGTAGCACTGCTTTCGGAACGCATAATATGACTTTCGCGAATCCTATCAAAGTATTAGAACCATCTCAAAGCAGCTCATTCATTCAAGTCCTACCTCTTCTGCGCGACCATCCATCATCCAGGCAAGTGCCAGGTTTGCCTTGTCCGAGCTTTCAGCAACGTTTAGACAAAGTTGAATAGCGCCTATTCATATTAGTAAACCCGATAATATCATACACAAACACGGCTGAGTATAGCATACCTGCATAAAATTGATTATCAACGTAGCTATCCACAGCAGCCACAAGATTATCCATTGGCAGCTCCTCCGAGACCTGGCGGAATAATCGCAAACTCTCATTGAGGAGGTTTCGTCCCAATTCAGAGTTGGCACCAGCCTCAGTAGCCCTCTTGAGGAACTCCTGCGCCTTGAAAATGATCACATCCTCGGCGCTGCAGAAATTGCCGCATCGGCGCCGCAGAGCATCGGCAACTGTTTCCACATTCGATCCTTTGGCAATGTTTCGGTTCACAATTGCCTTGACCAACTCCTTGGCGATCTCGTATCCTTTGCCAGTGCTAAACAGTTCTTCGTAAGTAAGTCGTAGGAAGCGCTGTCTGGCTTCGTCCGGTAGAGCAAGAACAATCTCATCCACTCTCTCATCAAACAATACGAGAACGAAAGATATCCCTTCGATGGTATCTGATAAAAGCTGGACTAGGGAATGCAGGGCACGGTGTTCTGCCTGCAGGGCGATTTCTTCTTGCTTCGTTGCTGCGCGGGAGAGGGCTTCAGGACCACTGAGCCCTTCAATAAAACTCTTGTTGACTTTGAAGAACTCCTGCAGTGAGGACAGATCCCGCTGAATGCTTTGCAATTTGGAAATGCTCACTGAGGGTAAGACTTCAATAGGTCCCGTTTTTGACAGTTTGGAAACAGCAATCTCTTTCTTCCAGATGGAACGCAGAAGCCGGGACAAATATAGTGCAATACCACCATGGCGAGGCGAGGGAACAATAGCATCAATTGCCGGGGTCCCATTATCGGCAACGGCATTCTCATTCATAGATGGCCGTCCACCATATTCGATGAAAACTTTTCGCGCATACTCCAACACATCTGGATCGTTAATCTTAGATAGACGAGAATCTGAGGAGATTTCCATTCCCTGTCCGCACGCTACAGCCAGGGCCGTTGCAAGCGCCTCGCTACGTCCATAGACGCGGATAAAACTCTTAGTATCGCCCTCCAATCCATCATCACCGCCTCCATGGCGTACCAGCGCCGCAAAAATGTCGACCAGACGACGCCGTCGGATCACGTGGACTCCCGTGTTCGTCAATATCGCAAACTCGGCCGCGCTCTGATCATACTGGATAGCCAACTCATTCCCAAATCCATTTGCCGACGCTACAGATGCCAAGGGAGTCGAGCACAGCCCAATATCTTCAGCTTTGCTACCCAGAGAAAGCCATATCGCTGATTCGGACGGTTTGGGTGGGACAACATTCTCGTGAGCGCGGGCGATGCGGCCAGAATCCGGTGCCGAAATGAACAGCGTATCTTCTTTGCGCGACGGGTCTCTACACGTGAAGCAGAAAAAGTACCCAGGAGGAAAACGTTGAGCCATGCGCGTGGGGTCGAGAGTGTGAATTGGGACTTTCGTCGTAGTTGCAGTTTGTTGAAATTGCATCGCTCCTGGAACAGCGCCTGCAGTTGGAGTGTCGAAAGGCGGTGTCTTGACGAAGTGAGCTTGCATGCTGGTAGGAGGGCTGGTGCCGCTGGGTGTAGGCGACCAGCTGTATGATCCAGTTGCACTAAGGTAGATGCGATAGCCAGTAGCTGTCGTAGCTACAAGATGATACCGCGATGCTTCGGGCGTCGGGACGGGACTAATGCAGACGATTTTAACTTTGGGATTCAACGCCTCGTTGGATGGTATAATGTGTCCAATGTTAGAATATATGTCAATAGCGGGTTTCGTGATGGCCAATGCCAATGATCCATCCGGCTTCAGGTGGAAGACTCTAATGGTAGATAGAGACGATAAAGTGTACAAAAGGTTTCGAGTGTCGTCCATAACCATCTGCTCGATATATTCAGACTGTTTTTGGCTGAAGCTCAGCGATGGGGCAAAAGACGAAAATCGTGAACTTGTCTGGTTGACCTTAGCACATCGTCCCTGGAACCACTTTTCTTCTTGCTGGTATGTGAATTCATAGACGTCGTTGTCAGACGATGCTGCGAAGAAAATCCTGCCAGACAAGTCTGAAGAAGCAATAACATGAACATCGAGCCCGCGTATTGAAGTAGACATTCCGGTCTGGTACAATGTGACCTGTTTAGCACCTCCGGCCACCGTTTCGCATCCCATGCCTAGCAAAATCATATCTGCAGTCGTAGAAACAACGAGTATATGCGTGATCGAGGGAAGGAACACGCCCGGTCGGGGTTTCGCGAGTTTGACAGCATTGATGCTATTAGGCTGCGACTCGTAACCAACCAGCTGTGGATTCGGGTGGGTGTAGTCCCAGAGATAGAGCGCATTGTCAATAGCAACCCAGGCGTGATTTAATTCGGCGAAGAGTCCCATGCTCGTAGACACCTGCGCGCGATTATATTGATCAAATATTTGGTCGGGGATATTGTACATTTTGATCTTGTGGAATGGAGCCCATGCTGGGTGGACAGGGATCTCGTAGTCTGATGAAAACCCTTCTGCAGAAAAGTTAGCAGTTATTTTGGATGGACATTTTCACTTCACGCACGAGAAAGATAGTTGTCTAAATCTGGGTATCGAGCCTCCTGCGCGAGAGTATCATTGATTGTTCGCGCGGCGCGCTCTCGAGTACTCAATGTCTCGCTCTTCGTCTTCGGTGCAGCAGGCGACAGTTTCTGAAGGGTTGTTGACGATGCTGCTTCGTGCTGCGCAGCGCCCGCCGAGGGCGTCCTGCTCTGGAAAAGGGCTCCATTGCTAAAAGTACTTGCGGCAGGAGTCTGGAAGTAGGTCCCTGGCAATGGTCGAGTAGGGGTCAGCGCTGGAAAGGACATTTTGTACCGAGAAGCTCAGCAGCGTGGTGACGGTCTCCCCGCGTCGAAGAGAGAAGCCGCGCGACACGCGAGTGGGAGCGGCAGAATGAACGCAAAAGACAATGTTATATCTTCCGCGGTGGTGTTTCAAGTTGTCTGGTCGCTCACGGGAGAGTCGATGCCAGTGTCATGGCGCGAGAGAGCTGTTTGCGAGGAAGTGAACCAGCCGTGAGCAGGGCGGCTGGAGCAATAGAACGAATAACGGGAAAGAACAATTTCCGCGCACAGGCCAGCTGCTCTAGCTTCCCTTCCAGCTTGCCCTCGCTATTCTCTAGACTACCAGGAGCCCATTCACGGAGCTTCCCATATTTCTATTCTACTCTTTCTTGTATTATTAATAGACTTGCTATTGACTCTCGTTAATATGCTTGCTGCTGCGCGATTCTCGTCCCGGTTGGGACTTCGTGCTGTGCGTTGGAACTCGACGAGCTCTGCACCACCTCTAATGGCGAAGCTGCGTTCAGATCTCAAAGTCGCAATGAGAGCGAAGGATACGACGAGGTGAGTATTCTTGGTGATCTTTCTTCACAAGCATCAGCACGATTAATGAGTTGGCTGACTTTGACAGGCTCAATGTCCTACGTGCCCTCATCTCCGAGACCAACAATGCCGCCAAAACTCCCTCGCCGATCGAAACAGACCTGCAACTTCTCTCCTTGATACGAAAGAAGATCGCCGCGTCTAGAGACGCGGCTGAGCAGTTTTCAGCGGCCGATAGAGCGGATCTCAAGGACAAGGAAGAGGTCCAGATCAGTGTGTTTGAAGAATATGCCGGCCAAGTCGAAACAATGACGCCAGACGATATCAAAGCTGCCGTGTCGAGTGTGATTGCTCAATTACAGGCAGGAAATCCTAAGCTGAATGTGGGAGTTGTGCTGAAGAATTTGTTTGCGTCGGGGGGGCCGTTGGATGGGAAACCAGCCGAAAAATCAGAGGTTGCTCAAATTGCAAAGGAGCTTCTCTCTAACAATTAGATACAATAAATGATGCTGGCACATCATTATTTCCTCGCAAATGTACCATATATCTCTGCTCAAAATAATTGAAAATCTAACGAAGATTTGTAATACGAAAAGAACGGGCAGAAGGAGCATTCAATATTTTACATTATGGTCTGAGTGCTTCAGAAAGCGAGACCGCTGCTCAATAAGTCTGATGGCTTCATCGAACTTGGCTAGCAGGTACCGTCAGTGGTGCAAAATCGGGCAATGCGTTCAATAGTCAGCTTTCCTATTGACAGACTCCACTGAACATTGTCACACATGCATTCATCAACAGGTCAATACCATGGCTCAATGCTCTAAGAGCACCACAGCACTAACCCCCCAACTGAAGTGGCAACGATTCCAAACCACCACCAACGCTCAATTATAACAGGATCGATTCGCCTGGTCATTCGTTCCCCTATTCCATCGATCGTGACCGCCCTTTTGGCCTTCCCAGTAGCCTTTGCCCCATTTGGATGCAATGTTGTCGTAGGTAACATTGAAGGGGGACGGTAGAGAATGTACAGTGGCTGCATCGGCGAGCCATCGAATTGGATTAGGTCGAGCCGAAGCACGCCATGGTATTTGTCGGTATATACGCGGTAGCTCTGTCAATAAACATCAATAATGCAAACATGCAGCAGCTTGAATAAGGCTGGGCTGTTACCTGGAATAGCTCGCTTTGGTTGTAGTGCGTGTACGAAGAGTAATAGCCAGTACACGGGTCGGACATCAATTGACGCCCATCGGTTTCAATGGGCGTCAGTACCAGAGACCCGTTCGGCTGGAGGGAGTAGGTGCCATGTTGCCACTGCATCACACCCTTCGCGCAGTTTGGTTGTGTTGCTTTGAGTAGTCAGTATATTGCTGTGTAGATGTGCAAAGCAACTCACGATTCGGCACAGCCCGGTAGTAGGCTTCTTCGTAGTAGCCATCGTCCGTAAACGAGTAGGATATACCCGTCAGAGGAGGTTCCTGAAATGCATCCGCAACCGGATCATAGAATCCCTGATTTGAATGCAGTTCGTAAGCGATATTGCATCCAAGGGAATTGGCTGACGACATGGATTCTACCCACCGAGCCAGTCACCACCTGACGCGACTTTGACGACCATGTGCCAGTCAACGTGGTGTCGACTAGGGCTTGTGATGCCCAAACAAAAGAACTAAACAGCAGTATTAGCGATCTGAAAAGAGTTGTCGTGGCTGCCATTGTGTCTGTTCCCTCAGTCTCTCTGCCGGAAGACTCAGAGTTGACAGCATAGGAGATGCAGGTTTCTTGAATTAAACCAACTGACCGTGAACACAAGACCCAACGAAGGGGCTCTATCTACCCTTGATCGCTAGCTGGATGGTATGTACTAGGCAATGTTATGGTCTTGCTGGATCGAGGAATTTCCAAATTCCGCCTCCGCGGAATCCAGCCTTTCCCGTTTCTCGCAGCCCGTCCCGCCCATGACGCACCTCTCAACCGCTCACAGCAGTGGCAGCTTTTTGTTAATATTGCGTCTATTGATGGAATTTATGACAGAAACATGGCAGCTGTCCAGGCAGCAAAAAAGGAATTAAGGCGGAAAATCCACATGGTTTTGCGAGACTTGTCTCAGGAATCGGTGAATATTCAATGTGCGGGCTCCCATCTCAATATATATATATTTTATACACATACCCAAAGCACGAGAACCTCCGGAAAGGAATGCATGGAACTCATTCAACACGCTTACTGACGTACATCATTTCCATCATTTCCAGCTACGGTTGTCACCAATAAGCTATTCACATTACCGGAGTATCTCAATGCAAGAAGAATCAGTGTCTTCCTGTCCATGCCCCAGGGCGAGATATCAACGACAAGCATTGTCCGCGATGCCTTGGCCAATGGAAAGGAAGTGTTCATTCCGTATACGCATCAACTGGCCGGAACAGGTCATGATGCCATACAGTCCAAAGTGTCGATAATGGATATGCTCCAGCTCGATTCGATGGAAGAATTCGAATCGCTTCGGCCGGATAAATGGGGTATCCCATCGCTCGACAAGACTTCGATTCCGTTCAAACAAAATTGCCTAGGAGGCACCGGCGTGCTGGCAGGCCGGCCGCGGGGTGCTACTGCTGCTGCGCGAGACGATCTGGGCTTGGACTTGATTGTCATGCCGGGCATGGCATTCGATACAGATTTGCGACGATTAGGCCACGGGAAAGGGTATTATGATTATTTTCTGAATAATTACAATAGGGAAATTGCAGGCTCGCCGCGAGCCAGCCAGAGGCCATTCCTTGGTAACGAAAAACATCAAAGACCTTCCTCCATTTGTAGGACCATCCAGTCAAATGCTGACGAAAACTGATCTGCAGTTGCCCTCGCCCTGATTGAACAGATTGTGCTTCCTCCCGATGAGATCCCGGTTGCAAGCCACGACCAGCCGGTAGACGCGGTCATTGTTGGAGACGGACGGATAATAGTTGCAAAGCCTTCATAGCAGAAATAACACCAGCCATTTGAGCGATTTCTCGCTGCAAATTGAGACACCGAACTGAATAATCTAGTCCTGAATAATCCTTTTGTTTTCTCCCTGCCTCCCTCTCATCGATTTTCATTTCCTTCAAACAGCCTAAGCATATCCTTTTTTTCCTTTTCGTGCCTCTATCAAAAATGACCCAGAACGCCAAACAGAATCAACTCGCCCGACGATCGCTTAAACGAGAACAGAGTAAATCATTGGACAGCCTGGATGAGAGAGACGTTGTCGCCTTTCAATAGAATTTGGCCTGTGCGTGCGACAGTAATTAGCAATGCAAAGCGCATAACTCCCATCACCAGACACAAGTTGAGAGAGACGTACCCAGATTCCTCCGTTTCTCTTCTTCGCTCTTTGTCGCCAGTCGGACCTCGACGGCGTCGTCGACCACCAAGTTCATGAATTCGTCGAATCCCTACAGCCAATCAGCATTGCGCGAAGGTAACAGAGCTTAGCGAAACAGGGTACAGTAGATTAAACATACGCGAATCTTGCCCTCGATGCGGAACGAGAGCTGTTCATAGAGCCAGATCGAGACGGTGGAGCGTTGTTGGAGGAGCCTGAAAATGAAGTGGATGGGCGCAAGCAGAGTCTTGCGGCCTCCCGCGTTGCCTCGACCAGACATCTTGGAAGTAAAAAAAGCGGACGTGGGACCGAGTCGTCGTTATACTCAGTAAAAATACGCAGCGCGGAACGTAGGAGCGCAGAATGGCGGGCGGTGCTTGTCGTGTGCTTTGCTTTTCCTGTGGAGTTGGCGGCAGGAGTGAGTGAGGTTGTTGGGCTAAGGAAGAAAGCTGCGGCTCACTAATTTTTTTGGCGTGTTTGTATTCCGTCACTCACTGCCTCACGTTACTTCTTCCCCCCCATCCCACCTTCTTTTTCTCTGCCTCGTCCTCTCCAGCTGCGAGCCCGCCGTCTGCCCTGCGTTTGACGCCTTATACTCTTCGTTTTCTTCGCCCTGTATTATTCTACCTTCTGCCTTTATTTCTGACTGCCCGGATTCATGACGTGAGCCAATCTAGGCAATTTCAATCGCCTGCTGCTGTGCATCGGTCCCGTTGCCTCAGATTAATCGACCCCTCACAACAACACAAGCAACCCACCATGGCAACCAAAAGCAGTGAGTTGCAGGCCTTTGCGCCGGTGCTTGCAGCAGTCGCGACGATGCAGGCCAATGTGTCGCGCTCTGACAAGGCCCATGCTCACGAGTATCTCGAGAAATTCCAGAAATCAGTGCGGCCACCCACCTGCCACTCGTTGCTCGAGAATGTTCTTTACTGACATCGCTTGTGTTTGTCTAGGTAGAAGCATGGACAGCGACACACGCCATGCTGCAGTCTGCTGACATTCCCATCGAGGCGAAACTATTTGCCGCCACAACCTTGAAAGGAAAAGTACGAGCGGTCGGTCCTATACAACTCGCAAACGACTCGATGCTGATGTTAACCAGATAACCTACGACCTCGACCAGTTGCCCGCCGATGCAGTGCCCGCCTTGCGAGACTCAATGCTGAACCAACTCGCTACCTTTGCTTCGGGCCCGCGGCCAATACAGACGCAGCTCTGCGTGGGTTTGGCCAATCTTGCCATTCAGATGACTTCATGGAAAGATGTGTTGGCCACGGTAGGATCAACGTTGGGAAACAATGCTGGAGACTGCGTGTTGGAGTTTCTGAAAGTCCTCCCTGAGGAAGTGACTGAGGGTCGCAAAATCAACCTGAGCGTACGTTCGATCGATCATATCACCCAACTGGACAACTTGCGTCTTCACGGGCACCACCACCTCTGTGTGTATTCCGGCTAGGGAGAAAAAGTCTAATTCGTCAATCAATAAACAGGAAGAGGCACTTGCAACTAGAACTAGAGAACTGCTGGATGACAACGCACAGCAGGTCATGAACCTTCTCACACAATATTCACAATCTTCAGGTATGTCTTCCTTTTGATTATTCCAAATTTCCATTTCGACGGCAAGTAGCTTACACCGTCATTAGACTCGGCTGCGACAAACCCCAGGTTGATTGATTGTATAACGTCTTGGCTACGTGAAATACCCGCTACTCTTGTTGTGGATTCATCCTTACTGGATGTTATCTTGAAGGCGCTTGACAACGACTCTTCTTTTGACGCTGCGGTAGAATGTATTTGCTCGATCTTTAGAGATACACGCGAGGTGGATGACTCGATGCCTGCCATCACGAGACTCTATCCCCGTATAGTCGCACTTCGACCAAAACTCCGAGAAACTGCGGAAGCCGAGGATGTAGAGACATTCAAAGGTCTAACTAGGTTGTTCGCCGAGGCAGGAGAGGCTTGGGTGGTTTTAATTGCAAGACTCCCGACACAGTTCCGAGATCTCGTGGAAGCAGTCCTTGAGTGTTGCGTGCTCGATAAGGAGCGAGAGGCCGTGTCCTTCACCTTTAATTTCTGGTATGAACTGAAGCAATATCTTGTTCTGGACCGATATGCAGAAGCAAAGGCAGTCTTTACCGACGTCTTCTCCCGTCTAGTCGACATCATGATCAAACACCTCGAGTTCCCCACCCCCGAGGACGGTGATTCAAACGATCTTTTCGATGGCGACCGTGCACAGGAAGATCGTTTCCGTGGGTTCCGCCATTCAATGGGCGATGTACTTAAAGACTGCTGTGCTGTCATTGGTGTCTCTGAATGCTTGATGAAAGCATACCAACAGATCCAGCAGTGGGTATCAAAGTATGGTCCGCAGGCAAGCAACGACAATGTGCCTCATTGGCAAGAGCTTGAAGCTCCTATATTCAGCATGAGAGCCATGGGTCGAATGGTAGACTCGGAAGAAAGCACTGTGCTTCCCCAAGTTATCCCTCTTATCGTCCAAATTCCAGACCATGAGAAAGTGCGGTTTTCCGCGATCATGGCTCTTGGCCGGTACACGGAGTGGACAGCAAATCACCCCGAAACGCTGGAAGCTCAGCTCAACTACGTGATATCGGGCTTTCAACATAGCTCGCAAGAAGTTGTTGGTGCTGCAGCCTTGGCCTTTAAATACCTGGGCAGCGATTGTGATAAGCTTCTTGGGGGACATATACCGCAATTACATTCTTTTTATGAATCCGTGCTTGATAAACTCAAGCCGCCAAGTCAAGAAGAAGTTACTGAAGGAGTGGCTGCTGTCGTTGCTGTGCAGCCCGTTGATAAGATATACGAATCAATGAAGCTCTTTTGTGACCCTATTATGGCAAGAATTATGAATTTGGCAAACAACGCACAAGATGAACAAGGCCAACGGGCTGTTGCCGGTAAGCAAACACACCGATTCACGGTTTAGAACAACAGCGATGGACTAACATTTGGACAGACCATCTACAGCTGGTTACTATATTCATACAAGTTGTCACACCCTATATCGGCCCTCATGGAGATAATCCTGCGGTCAAGTACTGCGGGGAAATCATGTCAATCCTCAACACTCTTGTGATGAATTTCACTAAATCTACACCTATCTTGGAACGCGTCTGCCGCTGCTGGAGATATATGATTATCTCTTATCGTACGGCGATGATTCCTTTGTTGCCAAGTTTGGCACAGAGCCTGGCAGCCGGATTTGAGGCATCTCGAGAGGGCTGTTTCCTTTGGGCGACAGATGCTGTTGTGAGAGAGTTTGCGGAAGGGGCTGAACTTGTCGACTCCGCTACAAGCCAGGCGGTATATCAATTCTTTGAACAGCAGAGTGTTGCGTTTTTGCGAATTCTGAACGAATTGCCCCCCGAACAAGTGCCAGATGGTAAGTATCTTCTCGCGCTGAATCACCTACAAATCAAAGAATACTAAGTGCCGAATTTAGTGATTGAGGATTTCTTCCGTCTCGCTAGCGATGCCATCCGGTTCTATCCCAAAGAATGCGTTATGTCATCTCTGGTTGTGCCTACATTCTCAGCTGGACTTAGTGCTCTCACTTTACAACAGGTTGACCCGCTTATTGCAACCCTGCACTACTACCGGGATATGTTAAGTTTCGGATTTGAGTCACCATCTATCTCCAATTTCAGCGGCCCTGATGGCCAACCTTATACAAACCCGATTGATGTTCGGAACGCCGTGAAAGAACTGCTTGGAAGCCAAGGCCAATTACTTGTTGAACGCGTACTTACTGGTATGATGTTCAGTTTCCCGGAGGATTGCTTCCCAGATGCTTCTGGAATTCTTATGACATTGTTCGAGCTGATGCCACAACAAACTGGCTCATGGGTACAATCGACTATTGAACGACTACCCGGTGGTACAATGAAACCTGGGGAAGCCGAGAGACTATTGACTAGTATATCCGAGAAGATACAACTATCAGAAAGCCGCAAGATACGGGTACTCCTGCAAGGTTAGTTTTTGCCTCTCTCTTTCTTTCTGCCACAGCGCGCTGACACATGTAGTAGATTTCACCAACTCATATCGACGGCGAAATGTCGCACCACGAGATGGCCTTGGAAGGCTGGAAGCAACTCGATTCCGGTTCAGCGGGTAATAAATAATAAAAGTAGCGGATTAACGTTAATATATCAAAAGCAATTATCTGTTGTCCAGTTTCTACTATACTTTGCGGTTATGATTTGCGCACAACAAAGAGTTTTGTTTCTGTAGCGACCTTCTTCTTCGACTAGAAGAGCAAAACATCGCCAGAACCAGCAATACAAGCACTGGATACTAAAGCTGGACAATTCAACCATGCGTACACCAGAAAAGGCGACATCACTCCCCTTTATCTTTCTTTCTGCCTCGAATCTCAAGATTGATCATTCTTTCCACACTCTGTTAGATCGGAACACCTTCGTGATGCACTATTTGATGGCCAATGAACGAATGCATTCGAGAAGCATCCGGAGGATGTTAATTTCACTTTCACATCTCTGTTTTGATCAAGATTACCACAGTCTCTTCTACCTTCATGTAGCATAGCTTCTCAACCTTTCCCTTTACCATGATAGAAATATATACCCCCTTCCTTCAAATTTGGTATAATATTGTTAAGCACGGTACAATTAGATTTGTAGATGCAAGAGACACATGCAGATATATGCAAACCGAATGCTCGTGAAAATTAAATGTGGAAATTTCGGTTTATTACAGGTCCTCTTGCCAGCTCGTCCTGTAGCATTCGGACTCGCTTCTGCTTCTTCTTAAACCTCAACTGCTAGGCCGTGAGAGTCTGGTCCATTTTTAATATACAGTTTTCGGGTGCTCCTTGTTTTGGACCACTAAGGCTGGGGAAGGAGCCCAAGCTGACGGGCCATATAATAAATATATCCAGTCGTATCATCTTTAAACTCACGGAAAAGCTATTTCCCTGTACGGATCGAAAGCAGTGTACAGCCAAGTGCTTATAGATCGCCCGCCATGCTGCCTTCGCTATTTAGGTGAGATCTGTATCTGACATGTGAATAGAGGAAGCCAGGGTGAGGGTATATATATTTATGCCGGCAGAATAAGAGGCGGTAAATCGCTCCAGGATGTTTTGCGGGTGGGAATGCCATAGGCGGTGAATGCTCATCGTCTTAGTCACTTGCTCCGAGGCAGCACTTCATTGACGTCCAAATCGCACCTCCAACATTCACACTGATACCCACCATGGCGAACGGGTATGCGGAACTCCCTTATATGTCAATACTGTATGGCGATTCTTGAGCTAACAACAAAGCAATGATAGAGCGAGCATCATCATCGGCCTGATCTTCGTCGTGCTGGCCAGTGTCTGCGCATGGGTGTTTGCGCCGAAAGGTGACAACCAAACGTACGATCTACCCCCATCTCTTCGATCGATTCATTACGAATTAGCCGATAAATTGATTTTGCACGGCGCTGATAATCGTCCGTGTGCACAGGGTTTGGCGAAGCAGTCTCATTCTTGCGTTTTCCGCTTGTTATCTTATGTGGGGTGCGTATGCTGTTTACTTCGTCAAGTCCGACATAATCCTGCGATGTATAGGAAATGTTGAGCTAATTTCTCTTTCATGACAACAGCTATTACATTTCTTGCGCAGTGGCACCCTCTTATTAAACCCACGAGATCTGATATGCGCCCCGGGCGGGTACCGGAGTGAAAAAGGCCCTCGATCCAAGTTCGTGGTGTTTGTCCGTTGACTGTTGGTAATGGAGAGGATGACCAAGAGAACAATTGGTGATCCCAATATACGCTTGGCTTGGTGTACTATATTTACATATATTTCATGATGCGCTTTAGCGGAATATATTTCTCCTGCAATCATCTATCATATCATGTGAGCTAGGAAGAAACCATCGTGAGACCTGGCAGTCAGTCCGTACTCGCCGCCTTCATTGTTCGTGTGTAATTGAATAGGTTTCTGGATAAGAGGTTGACACACTTGTGGCTCTATTACCAAGTCTACAATGAGTTATCGTAGGTAACACGAGCTGCCTGCCAGAAAACGTCCATTGCCACAGTTGCAATCAACGAGGCGCTTAAGCCAGGCCCTGGAGGCTATGATAGATATTCCTAATTGCTGAAACCGCTTGATTGCCTCCAAAATTACCAAGGATCTGTGGACGCAACTTTGACCGCTAGAAAATGGAGTCTACCTAGGTACTATATACGTGAACTATATGTTCAGCCACCCATATTGATCCCTCGTAATTCCTCGCCAGCTTATTGTCAGATTATGCTTAAGGAATCTTTATGTGATTCAATAATATACATCATTCTTCACTACAGCCACTGACAACTGAAGTGGATCCAGGTTAGTGAGGTGGACGCCCAAGTAAACAGCTAATTTACTAGACAAAGCATGGTTAGCGAAAATCTAAGGGCAAGGGTGTATATTTGATTTTATCCCTGGAAACAGATTTGACTTGTCCCAAATACTCTTTACCGTTAATGATTCTAGACTCCGATGATCGAATCAATATAATTTCTAGGTTTAAAATGTCTGAGGTTGGGGCTTTTATACTTGTAATTCTTGACTTGTAGAAGTACAAAAATAGCAATAAATTCAACATATTTCAACAGATGTTGGAGATGGAGATAGAATGGCTATGAAAATGATAGAGATTGATCAGAGAATAATCCAACTTCGGTACCAAGAAGGTAATAGTAATCTGTTTTGATTCTAGTCATTCTGGAGGCTTGACATGTTGAATGTTCCTTCATCCAAAGGGCTAGGAGGAGCCCGTGCATTATGATCTATAAATGCAGGTAGAATAACATCCTCATACCAATTGTCATATGTAGCGAGATCGTCCCATTCCCAGTGTCCAATAATCTCATCGTCGGTAACTTCCCATAAACATAGATAGTGATCTTTATAGTACAAACTCGATTTTCTATACGGGTCCGATACTTCATAATATTCCATTTCAGCCTCCATATCAAGAACTGGGAGCCCTTTAGCTATTCGAATATTCGGGTTGATAGCGGTAACTGTCTGGGCTCCCCTGTATTCATTTTCTGCTCTACGATTTGCGAGCTCTTGAACGGCCGTATCGGAGATAGTGAGCGAAATGAAAGGTGTTGGCGTCCAGATTGCATTATTAGCATGTGTCACCAAGGACTTCACTCGAGTGTCGCGCGTGTCCAGACGTTGACGTGGTGCTCTGGGTAACATGGAGTTTGTGTCGTCAGGTATGCTACCTGATTTCCAATCTAGTCAAATACTGTCCCCTACCTGAGACACGGACCTGTGGAACATGTGGAGGGTTTGCGGAGGTACCCCAGCAGGTTAACTACATAGAAGTTAGTCATTTGAAACTGTTGGATGACTCGGCTACCTGCTCAAACATCGACGCAAGTCTTGCACACTTGAACTGAAACAAAAAATACACTACACTGCCAAAACAGTAGGATAAAAATGTATACAGATAGATATATATTAGCTAGTTGGAATCTCTCATCTTACTTATCAATTACTACGGCGCCTTGCATGCCCAGTTTTCACATGGGATTCTTTGTCAGGACGTAAGGGTACTGGTAAAGCCTGGCATGGTTTTGTACACGGGATTTTAGGTACTTGGTTGTCATGTGATATATAATCGAAGAAGCTGGTATTAACTATGCAATATGGTATGAAACAGCTACCTTTGATTAGACGAAATGAAAATGGTGTGGATAGGTGGCTGTGTTACCCTCCTTTTTCCGTTGCACCTAGAAGGCTACGCGATTTTACTTTCCCTTTCTTGCTAAAGAGTACGAGAGGATGACCTGGTATCCGAGTGACTAGGCCCTAATACTTCACCGCTCAGATGAGAGCATTTCTTCAAACTCCGAGGCAACTCTGTTCTCGGTACGATTGTAGGCTTGCTTCCATGTAGATGGTTTTCCTCGGATGACATCTTGTTAGTTTCCGATGTCATACATTTTACCTGGATACCTTCGCTCCGTTACACTAATAAAATTAAGCTAGTAGGTTGCATACAATGCGAACTGGAAAAATCATACAAAACTGGTAGCTCGACATCATTTACTGTCGCAATGATCGCCTATAGCAGGGAAATTCAGGTAGGTCAAAGGGCACCAGCTACTAGTGCTAAATGCTAATATCTCAGGTTTCGACATGGGCCAAGTATTATTCATACTGGGATCAACGAATCTGGTTTGTAGGACGTAGACAAGGCCGATTTCCAAGTGAGTCCCAGGACTGATCGGGTAAAGCCACCAATTGCCTGCTATACCCGTAGCGTTAGTAGGAGTCAAGTGTGTTACCATGATGCGGTACCATATAGAGTTTAGCTCGTGAAGCTTGGAACAACTCCCCATGGGGAAAGAAACTAGTTATCGGTTACTGTTTACATAGCAGCATGACTCTGACATGGCCAGACCTTGCGATTCTTCAATTATTTGATAAATACCAGGTCCAACCTTCACGAGAAGCGACAGTGTTGCACAAAACCATACAACCAGCAGCTTCTCACAACACCACCGTGACGCCACAATGGATTCGCCTACATTTATCGGCCTCAAAGGCCAACCTCTCGTTTATGCTGTTACCCTTTGCTGCGGTCTTTGTTTTCTCCTCTTCGGTTACGATCTTGGATTCATGGGCGGCCTTAGCACCTCAAAGGAATTCCTCAACCAATTCGGCAATCCAGGTGCATCTCTGCTGGGATTTCTTATTTCTTCATATGAGGTCGGAGCTATGATTGGTGCACTTTATATCTTTCTCTTAGGCGACAAATTTGGTCGGAAACCAAATGTCATGATTGGAGCTGGGGTCATCTCGATTGGAGCTACCATTCAAACCACCTCCTTTGGTGTGGCGCAATTCCTGATCGGTAGACTCGTGGCTGGCTTGGGCTTGGGAATGATGACTACCGTCATCCCCGTCTGGCTCGCAGAATGTGCCAACCCTAAGTCTCGTGGTCGAATGGCGGCTATGCAGCTGTCTAATCTCATCCTTGGATTGATCATCGCCAACTGGTTAGACTACCGTATGGCTTTCTACTCTGGCTCTGTGCAATGGAGATTTCCCTGCGCCTTCCAAATTGTCTTTTGTCTCATCATTGGATGCTTTATACCATTCCTCCCCGAATCACCTCGATTCCTCGTTAGAGAGGGCAGGTATCATGACGCCTCAAAAAGCCTTGCTGCTCTCAGAGGAGTCGGAGATGTAGCTGAAGAGATTGCACAAATACAATTTGCTCTTGAGATTGAAGCTGAACATGGGAACTGGTCAGACCTCTTCAAAAACAGCGGCCCCTCTGGACGAACAAGAGTCATCATCGCCTTTTGGGTCAATGCCATGCAACAGTTGACTGGTTCCAATGTCATTTCCAGCCTGGGCCCATACGTGTTTGAACATTCGATCGGATTGAGCTCTCATGATGCAATGCTAGTCTCTGGTGGAAATCAAGTCTACTTTTTCCTCTCAAGTCTGATTGCTTGGTGGGCTGTTGATAGATTTGGTCGTCGCAAGCTTTTCATGTTTGGATCTGCAGGAATGTCATTGTGCATGGCACTTTCTGCATTGTTTGTTGGGATAGGTACCAAGAACCTGGGTTACGGTGCAGTTGTTGTGCTTTATGTCTTCTATACCTTTTTCACCATTGGGTGGCAGGCAAATATGTGGATTTACCCATCTGAGATCCTTCCGTTGAAGCTTCGTGTGAGAGGTGGTGCTATTGGTGTTGTCTCACAGTGGGCTTTCACATTCCTTATTGTAGAGATTACGCCTGTGTTGATCACAAACATTGGGTATAAGTCATACATCGTCTTTGCTGTCCTCAACTTTGTCGCAATTCCGGTCGTGTACTTCTTTTTCCCAGAGACAAACCAGTTACCTCTGGAAGCAGTTGATCTGTTGTTCAGCAGAGACGGGGAGAAACCGAATCTTCTTAAGGTTGTGAGGGGAAGTACTAAAAAGAGTGTTCAAGAGGCTGTTCAAGCAAGTCTGAATAGCGGCGTGGCAGAGTTAGTGGCAGTGGAAACAAAGACGGACGTGGTTCACCGGGAGAATGTGGATGGTTCCGCATGATGGATTGCTGAGCGAGGGACACCAGGATTCTCTCCCGTTGCTCTAGCTTCTTTAATGAGGACAGGGATATATAATTGACTTAGTTCTGGTGTACTCATCACTGTAGGTAGACAAGAAGTTTATAAGTCTCTTTACTTGAATGAGGATGTGAAAATAAAGTTATTTCTATGGGGTTGGGTATACACTGATACATTAAAACTCCGCCTCTCTTCATTATTGCTCAATAAACCAGTCGTCTAGTACTCACATCAAGTTAAAAAAGAATGTCTGAGAGGTAATCTCTCCTCTGCCCCTCGTTTCTTCCCCAATTGTCATTTTGCTCGTCTTTTGAAGCCGTCAGATATCGGGCAAAGATCATTGAGAAGCTGGAGATAAAGGTCAACCTGCGAGTCGACGCACAGAGAAATGGCGATATAAAGATCATACCGTACTTACAACATATGGTAGGTACAAGACACCATAGGCCATGGTTTTACTTGGTACACCGCAGAGATAAAGTAAATGGCAATTATATATCACTTTGACTAAACCATTTTTAAGCTCTTTACGCGAAGTCTGGACATAATTATTGCCGCCGACTGTTTAACCGTCAGATACATGCACCCAATCATCGTGAATATACGTAATAACAATGAGTAACTAGGTGGATGGATTCCTGCCAGACTTTCATAGCTATCACCCCATTAACGGGGGCTCCTTTTTGGCCGAGCGGTATCTTTATTGGTTTCTCAATTCCACTCCGTGAGCTAAGCCAACTTATCGCCTCCACCTTCGCTTTGCTTCATGTTACACTTAGCAACGAATAATTCACTTGTTACCTCCTCGTTCTCACCGGCGAACAGCCGATCGACATCTTCAAGCTGAAGACCTATAGTTCAATTAGCATTTGTATCGATACCCAAGCAGTAATATCCGACCTTTGGTCTCTAGGAAAAACAGATAGATGATCAGCAGCCAGAGTGTATTCAATATAGCAAAAATGATATAAGTTTTCCAGCCGCTATTGCTGATTGCTGGAGGCGTAATCTGTACAATAAGGTAGTTGCAAATCCAATTCGCGGCCATACTTATAGATGAGCCACGTTGCCGTAGCCATAAAGGCAGGATTTCCGATGGATAGACCTTGTTGGTTTTGGCTTAGCTGCAAGAACACACTGCCACTGCGAACGCAAAAAAAGTGAAAAGAGGACTCACCCAAACAGTTGCTTGAAACCCAATGGTGAATGCTCCTTGGAAGATGAAAAGCATCGCCGCGGCTCCAATACCACTCTGGTGCGCAATGCTCGTTCCATTCTCAACCTGGTAGATTAGAGCGGACTGTACAATCATGACGGCAGCCATGACTGAAATCATCGATAGTAGCAATGGGCGTCGGCCAATGCGGTCAATTAGGAACCAAGGAATAAAGGAAGCGATGAAGAACCATGTTTGTAAAAAGCCTGACATCAAGCTTGACATATGCGCTGAGAACCCAATTGATTTTTCAAACAATGTCCCGGAATAGTAGATGATCGCGTTGATTCCACCAAGCTGCTGGAATATCTGGATGGTGCAAGCAATGAGAAGTCGCCTCTGAGTCTGGACTTTGTCATTTTTAAGAAGATCCTTCCAAGATCCCATCCCAATTGCCTTTTCCACGGCAATAGTGCGAAGGATGTCTTCGTAAATGGCCTGTATGTCGGATTCAGGGATCTTTCCATGATTCAGCCGTTGAATAACGTCTAGTGCTTCATCTTGTCGGTCATGAGCTGCGAGCCAGCGGGGAGACTCATCTACCAGGAGAAGCAGGAGGAGCATTGGAAGAAGAAATGCACACTGGAGTATAACGGGTACACGCCAGGAGTATCTGGCGTTATGTACGGAGAAGGCGTAATCGATCCAATATACCAAGAAAATTCCAAAGTTGAGGGTCGAAAGTTGCATGCACACGTCTAAAAGTCTGCTCAGTCACCATGCAGAGACACTTTCGTAAAAAAGAAAAGGAGAACACACACATAAACCTCAGATAGCCTTCGGAGCGAACTCTGCTTGCATTACAGAGACTGTTGAGTTCACAATACCCAGGCCAATGCCAGTGACAACGCGGGCAACAATGAGGTGCGGTCAATTATAGGCAGTTGCTTGTAGAAGAGACCCAGGAATCAATATGATCACTCCAATGGAAATACTCTTTTTGCGCCCAAGATTTTCACCCACAACCGCAGTGCATATACTCCCCAAGAACACACCAACCTCCATAATAGAGACAATAAGGCCAATCATGGTGGGATCAGGCAACACAAATGTATCATTGAAGACTTTTTGACCTACTAAACCTCCCATGAGACCATTATCATAACTATATACATATTCATATCCGGTTAGCCACGCATATCCTTTACATGCACATTAAAGCTCCCAGAACACTTACCCAATCTGCATAAAACCAAGCACCGTCAAGGCCGTCACTACGGCGAAGAGCCCATTACCTTAAAGTTTCTTGATGTTACTGGGTAGATTGCAGTATGTTATTTCAGATAGATGGAGCGCGTAGTACGAGGAAAAGACATTCCTTTTATAGATGGAATGTAAAAGAGCAAAACCTTGCTTAAATACCTTAAGTTTCGACCTGTGGTTGTTTCTAGGCTATCGGCTTTTCGAAATAAATCCCATGCACGGACGCGGTAACTTACAATATTCAGTTGCCAGATATATCTCAGATCCCATCTCAGTTGCCGTATGTATATACATACCATCATCTCGATCGACGGAGCTAACTAGCCAGAACAGTCTCTCACCTTACCTAGTAATATCTTCCCCCATAAAGTTTAACGCCACCGTTTTGGCCCTTCCCCGCATCTCAGTACCAACATCTGGTTCGAATTTACAAGTACCACATAACTGAACCCAGGTATCCTTCATAAGAAATTAGATTAGCGGTCACTGTGATATTCTTACCATAATATCAGAAAACCCCCTGCCAAATTCTGCCAAAACAGACTGTAATAGTGCTGACTTAATTACAGTACACAAATTCGACCATTTCACATAAAGTTAAAATATTTCAGCCAGCACAAGCTAAATAAAGAATACCTTAAAACAATAATTTATAAATTTACATCACAGACTGAACACATCGATATACCTAAAGTTTTGAAGCGCTTTGCCTCACTGTCAACCATTTACAGTTCCGTGGCCTTCCACCAACCAGGCCTTGACTGACGATACCACTCTTCTCAGGCGCAAAGAATGGAGTGCCAACAGTGTCCTTCCCGTATTCTTCGATCACCTTTTGGCCACGCGGAGATTTGAGATATTCGAGAAATGATCTGATGTGCTTCGTCGGATGATTTGCGAGCGATGGTGCGTGGAGGGCATAGCACGAATTCATGAGTGGGTGGAAAGGATTGGTCGGCTCGAAGTAGACCGTGCATTTTGTGACTTTGCCAAGGCGTACTTGGTTCAGCAGTGTAGATCGATCGTTCAGGATATAGGCATCCGATTTTGTGGCATTGATGATGGCATCTGCTGGATTGAACTTCGTTTTCACGAACCAGCTATTAGCAGAATCAGTCCATGGGGATCGGTGACATCGACGCCAGATTTCATGATCTTTGTGTGCGGTGGCTGATCCATCGTCCCTACTGTGAAACGTTGACTGAGTAGTCGCAATCCGATCAAAGGCTTCTTCAATGGACCGTGCAGATTTCACATTTGCTGGATCATGTTCCGGTCCTACGAGGCAGAAATGGTCGTGAAAGATACAACCAGCATTTTCAGCCCAGCCTTCTGACACCGCAATCTCCTCCTGCTCACGTTCATAAGTGAGAGCGATTTCGATATGCCCGGAGAGAAGAGCTAGCTGGGTATTTCTTGAGTGGTTACAGACCCATTCGATTGAACCCGAAATATTATTTAGAGCCATATAGTCCTTTGCTAATGCTTCGACCAAGCCCGTACCGCCTAGCGTATCATTAGTACATTATTTTTCTGCCAATCCGTATAGTTGATTACCAGCTCCGCCATTCCTTTGATTTCGATGAAAAATTAGTTGAGCTCAGAAACAGTAAGTATTTGGAGAAAAATCATGATCATACCCGATCCTCAGCATGCTTTCTCCTTGTCCGTATACTTGGTGGGGCTTGGCTGCAAGATCTCCATACTGTCTGATGAGAGTGTTCGGGATTGCGGACATTGTAACTGAAGTTTGATCAATACTTGGTCACGGCCGTTACCAATGAAATGGACAAAGGATTGGGTTTCAGCGCATTTAACCATAAGCCTTCCCGAGTCAGCGCATGGTAGGGAATAATACCTGAGAAATGGAGAATTAGCAAATCCCTGCAATAGCCGCAACAACATACCGGTACTCTGCCCAGGGCATTTACCGGAACCCGCCCGCACAGGGATGGATCCATGCAGCGCTCTGAGTGATTGATCCTGGCAAATATAATTTTGCCGACACCTGTCGGAAGATGGAACTCGCATTGTTTACGTCAAGAAACCATATCTACCCTTCGTGATCTATTCAAAAAAGCTATGACTTTTCAACAGCTTCACCCGGATTTCGTGAAAATCACTGGTCAAAAGCCGTCGATCAATCTATGCCTTGAGAACAGTACATATCCCTTTGCTCACGAAGCAGGGGTTTTCTTATCATCGACGAATGAAATCTTCATCACGAGTAACCGCATTGATTCGAGCAGCGGTTCTCAACGCATCCAAATCTCGAAAGTCACCATTTTAGAAGATGGAAGTTATTCACATGAGGAGATCAACCCAGATATTCCAATGGCAAACGGCGGAGTGAAATACAAACATGGAATATTATTTTGCAGCCAAGGAACGCAATTTCGACATCCAGGCATTGTATTCATGGAGCCTGAATACCCATACCGTTCCCACGTGATGGTCGATAGCTTCTATGGCCGGCGATTCAACTCCCCCAATGATGTGGTCGTTCACCCCGATGGCTCGATATGGTTCACCGATCCTATGTACGGCTATGAGCAAGGCTTTCGACCCATGCCTGAATTACCAAATCAGGTATACCGTTATGACCCATCCCAAAAATCGATTCGAGTGGTGGCAGACGGATTCGGACGACCGAACGGAATTGCATTCTCACCAGATAATACGATAGTATACATTACTGATACGGATTGTATACATGGCGATGGAAACATGGATTTATGTCGACCGTCTACGGTGTAAGTATTGAGCCTCACCAGATTTTACCATTATGGAAGTACAATACCTCTAACTAGCCTTCTTGCAGGTACGCATTCGATATTTCATACTACCACGAACAACCTTTCCTCGTAAACCGTCGAGTTTTTGCCATGACTGACGCAGGGATTCCTGATGGAATCAAAGTCGACAAATATGGAAATGTGTACAGTGGCTGTGGCGATGGGATTAATGTCTGGTCTCCTGGAGGTGTACTTCTTGGCAAGGTGCTTATCCCCGGTGGAGTAAGCAACTTTTGCTTCAGAAAGATGGGAGAAATCTTTGCACTCAATGAAACTAGATTATGGAAGGTGACATTCGACAATTTGCCCCTTAGTTTACCCCTAGCAGGTACTTCTCAACTTTGAACTAGGACGACAGTCTGATAACGGTCAGCTTATTGTACTCGCCAAGTTTCGAGCAAAGAAATAATCTCTATGCGAGAGTTTGATCCACATAGAGATAGAGAATGGCTATGCCATTAGTTACACTTTGCCCCGTAGAGCTAGTGGATGAGACGCTATGAAGAAGGAATAGTTAACTTACCTGCCCTTAGAATGACAAATCTGCGCTACGCGCTCTGTGCTCCATAGCTCTCCGATCGGACATCCAAAAAACACAAGTAGAGGTTCATGTAGCCATCCATAATCCGATGGTGGTGGGGTGCTTTCAAACGCAGGCTGGTGTCCAGCGACTGCAGCGACCTGGTTACTCCATATCCATCCATTCCACGAGGCTTGGTTCCGATGCTAGTCCAATAAAGTGGTGTTCCCCAGGTTCAATGTTCTCGGAGGCCGCGGCTACTGCGGGGCCTGAGAAATGGTTGTGGAGCTGTCACTAGATTCTAGATGTCGCAAAGTGAGCCCTATGCTATATATGGTGACCTTGAATTTCGAAAAGAGGGGTTCAGAGTATATTAGAATATACAGTTGGCTCTTGAAGATTATTCGAGGAACAATTCACATAACATCGTATGTAGGCAAAGAACGTACTAGAGACAAACCTCCGTCTCTTTATCCGCGAAAACCACGCGGCCTACAGAACGTACTGAAAGGTCGCCTCTCGTCCGCCGTGTTCAAAAGCCGATGCAAAATCCCGCAACATTGGCATGTGCCGTACATCCAGTTGCCCTTGAAGGCTATCAAAGAGGCTTTATCTCTACATGGCAGACTTCATGTCTCACAATTAATTCTTTTCTTGGATAGGTATGAAACGAAATTCACGAGCTTGTGTCCGTTGCAGGAAACACAAGTCAAAATGCAATCTGTAAGTGTGACAGGCTGGATAGCCGAAATATCCGATGACGGCGACTGCAGCAAATTTTTTGCACATCCCACGCTTACCATCTATTAGTGAACGATCAGGTCACGTACTAGGGCCACCCTGTCAGAAATGTGTTCAGGCTGGTGTGGAATGTATTCTTGCAACTTCAAACCGGGGCGGGTATCGACCCTCCAAAAAGGGACGCGTGACAGAAGATGAGGTTTCGCCAGATAGCTCACACTCACAGGCAATCCTCCAGGTGACTGATATTTCGCACCTAAATCCCAGTGCCAATCTTCTTCCTCCAGATGAAAACGTCGAGTCGGTGCAAGGAGCACACATTGATAATGCTTTCGCCACCATGGACTTGCACAGCACTTCTGATGCTCTGAATATCTTAAGTCGGATAGCAGGCAACGCTCCAAGCCTTCATTCCACAACTTACCCAGATACTTCTTCGTTTTCCACGGCGTTACACAATGACACAGTCCCTGCGGATCATGACACAGTCCCTGCGGATCATGGGTTGCGCAACTACTACCTCGTATCTACGGGGGTTTTGACCATATCGCGACTTGTTTCCCTCCTAGAATAGTCAGTGATCTTATTTACATTCACTCCGAAAATGGCTAAATCGATCTACAGCTATAAACGCATTTATCACCCATATTACACTCTTGCGCCAGCCGAGACCTTGGACCCAGCCTGTCTTCCAAAAACAGCTCAAGAAGAACCCCATCTTCTCACCGCAATACTTACTGTTGTGTTAAAGGATATGGTGGATGAAGGGAATATATTTGAGTCGTGTGCTCAATACATGCAAAGCCTCATTGCAGAAATCGCGTCTGGTAAGAAGTGTGGAGTGCAAGCCGTCGAGGCGCTCTTAATTTTAGCAGAATGGGAGCCTCAATGTGGCTTGGCAGAGGGCGCAGATTTGGGCTATGGGCAAGAAGATACGGCTGCATGGATGCATATTGGCCTTGCTATACGCTTGGCTTATGCTCTCAAACTAGACAAAGCTGCTCTTCTCGCTGAATCAAACGGAATATCGAATAAGTCGCGAGAACGCTTAGTCTGGGCAGGTCTGTACCCTCACCGCATGAGGCTAAGTGTGATATATGCTAAGCAGAACATAGCGTGCTATCTCTCTGATCGTCAAATTTCGGTCCGGATAGGCCGCCCCTTTGTTTGCCGTGGTCTGGAGCCAAGTATCTTGTATGGACGGAGAGGCTTCCCATTACTTAGATCAGAATCGGTACAGACCGACGGCTTTGATCAGTCTATTATCTTCCAAGCCCGACTACAGTTGACAGAGATATTCACTAACGTGCATGATGTTCTTTATTGCAATGCGGGTTCTAATGCCGAAATGATGCTTACGGGAAGTTATGCCTCGTATCTGGATTCCTTTCGGGGATCTATCTCCGCGTGGAATAACATTTGGGGCTCATTGACATGTAAGTGATTTCAACATCCATACATTCCGTACTAAGACAGCGCAGGTTCTCAGAATGTGAAGATTCTACTCCAACTATCGTATGAGTATTTGAGATTATATACGAATTCTTTCGCCTTCCAAGCAGCCGCTCTTCGGTCGATATCGCCGAGAACTACCGACGTGGGTAATGAATCAGATCAGATGAGGAGCTATGGAGGTCTACCTGAAGCTCGCTTTATGTACGAATCCATTGACGCTGCGAAAATGCTTCTCACAATTGTCAATAACTACATCCCTTCGGCGCAGAGTTTGAGTCAATTCCCAATCAGGTTTCCCCTGTACGCTTTGCGCGAGCTAAATGTTGAATTACAATAGCTGATTGAGAAATAGGTACTGTGTCAACGCTGCGGCTTTCTTATAAAGGTAATTTTGACATGCATTAGAAATTCTCTGCTAAAAGCTAAACCTCTACAGATATGGATGCTGAACGTCCTTTCATCGCCTGAACGCATAAGTATTCGACGATTGATTCGTGATGTGATTAGCTCTCTTCGGAAAGGCTCTAGTCGAAATTCTGACCATTGTACTCGTTATGCACACTTTCTTGAAGTTCTATGTGAACGGTCTGAACAACGACCGACGCCCAATGACGTAAACTCATCCTTTGATGGGTCGTCGTCAACTCCTTCGTTGCAGGGAAATCCTCACTATTTCCAGGATGCGTTCTCATGGCTTGATTTAGAAGCAATGGGTGACATTTTGTGGTGTGACCCCGATCCGCTGGGCAATACAAACGTGCAAGGCAATGCGGACACTGTGGAGGATCACATCGCTCGAGGAGACATAAGTCTGGCGACTGGCAATGAATTTCCCCGAATTTTTTAACCCGTATTTATCAATTACTGTAATATGTATACGGCACTCAGTTCAACGGGTATTCCATTCATTTCTTTTTCCTCTTCGCAGCATTTCGTCTTACTTTTCCTTTTATCCACAAATTTCATTGCCTTGCTAGTCAATGTTTATAAACTCTACTCCGCCATGTATCAGTAGTTTATTGTTTCCAAGAGCGGGCTGGCACGAGATCTGACAAACTGGAGATTGCTACTATCAAGATCAAGAGCTGTTGGGTTTATAAATTACTAGTCAAGTAGCCAAGCACCTTGCTAGGGTTTATCTCAGTGTCTTAGAATCGCTATTTGACATAGTAACCGATAATCCAAGACCAGACACACTTTTTGGCTCGGCTCCAGTAGAATTCTCTCATTTCCTCCGGGTCCATCATATGTATCATATAGTAGAGGGCAAAGCAAAATAGAGTCCTGGATGCTTTCAGGTGGGTATAGATTACGATAACTAGTAGGTTCAAGATCTAGCGAGCTAGAGAATTATGAAAACGCAAACAGGAACTGAATCCAAATCATTCAGATTAGCAAGCTGCAAAAAAGATGCGATGCATTAATCCAGACACACCAGGCCCCTCAATAGAGATAGAATGTTATCTAGAACGAGATATTCCTTTCGACGAGGATTATCCAGATTGTGAGCTGTGTTCAACTCCTACATTCATTGATGAAGGCGTACTCGTTGGTTTTTGGAACAGGAACCTGAGTCCAAACCTCAATTAACGCAGTGACAAGTGATACCATTCCCTTACCTACCCACCCCCCCGCGCGGAGGAACTCTTATTCCCTTCCTAGGTAGATCTCGCTGCAGCCACCGATAGGACTGCACACTTGGAGAAGATCACCTTTAAGATCATCTACTAGCCAACACCTCTCACAAGGGAACCCCTAACAAGCCAACCAAAGAAGCCAAACAACAAGTACACACATGTTAAGAGAACAAATTATGGGTTATCGCGAGTCCAATCCGGTTGATTGATTGATTGATTTCTTCATTTAGCCGTCCCAGCCGCCCCACAGGCAGCTATGCAGCATGCGCCCTAATCCTGACCGCCAGCTCCGGTCCTATATACAAGAACTATCTAAGTTATGATTTTAAATAACTTAGAAGGTTCGATGCAATCTGAAAACACGATAGACAAGGCGGCCCGTGCCTGTCATTGCCGTTTCTCGAGAGTTAGAGAGTAGCACATGCTACTAAAACTCAAATGAGAAACCTATCGAGGAACAAATTCTTTTCATCCCATGCGCTGCGAACGCGAGGTAAGTGCGCCAACAGCACTAATATGGTCTATCCATTTTTCTTGGTTCCTGTGGTGTTATGTTTGGATTATCCCGGTGGGTGAACGTGACAGGGATAGGAGTACGTCTATATATGTGACGGTCATCTCACCCACATGGAGTATAAGAATCAATGAAATCATCATCATACAGTGTACTGTACTGTAACTTACAAAACATCTACGCCATCTTCCCCTCATTTACCCCTCAAAAAGAGGAACAATTAAGGAATGATGATATACAGACGGATTCGACAGGAGTTTCATGCTTCTTTGGCTCTCTATATTTTGCCCCACAGTTAAGGCTGCTGCCCGGCGAATACAACACGGTTTACCCGTCTCTCATGGATAATCGATTATCTTCAATTGTATGAAAGAGTTGGCATTATACTAGGGAAAGATAAAACACTAGCTTGATCATTGTGGGACTAGCCTGGAAAGTGGAGCAAAATAGAGAAAGAGAGAGTGTGTGCGTGTGCGTACTGTACTGTAAAAAATGTCGGAATCTATCTGTATAGTGACCGTACCCGTGCATGAGACGTCCCTCATGTGCTCGTCTTTAGAGCTCATGCACGGGTACAGTCAGTATGCAAATAGATTCCAGACATTTTTACAGTACAGTAGGTCGGTCTAGTGATCGCTGCTTGGGCGATGAGGTTGTCCAACCCATCCACCATCACCGGTCCCTCCATCATACATCCCACGGTGGAAGTGCCGCAAAGCCCTACATCCCATTCCTCCCCGACACAAGCTAAGGTGAAACACATTTGTAGAATTGAAATGAGTAAAGCGTGCACTGGTTTTGCAACTGTAACCTCAAGTACAGATGTTTTTCAATAATTATGCGTAGTCAGATATGAATGGGGCTAATACTAAGTAGAACAATCGAATGCTACCGTAACAACTAACAGGACCATTAATGCGATGCACAAATAAACTCAAGATAAACATGTGGCATGGAATATTTTACTAGCCAAAGTCAAAAAAGAGGTTCATAGTCGTCCAACCAATCGCGAACCTCCTCGGTCCACCGGCGTGCTACTTCTTCCAGTACACCTTCATCAGTGTAGCCTTTACAGTTTCGATCTTTGTCTATCTGCCTAAGATCAAAGCCCTTTGAGTTAAACTGAAACTGCACTGAATATAAGTCTAATAAGTCTATTTTAAATAATTTTTATTATTTAAAGATTATTTAAGCTTTATTATAGCTTTAATTAATTATACTTAGTTTTTTATATCTATTTTTATATACAGGAAGCTAGTGTTTTGTTTATATTTTATTTTTTTTTTTATTAATAAGCTATATCTAAAGTATAGTTCTAATTAGGCTGTATTTAAAGCTTAGCATCTAATAGCTTATCTATAAATATAGGCTGTTTATCTTCATGTATCAATTAGTTTTAGAAATCAGTCTTTATTTTAGTTTCTTATCAATGCAAGCTGTTCTGTGAACCTCAGTTTGAACGCTAACAGTTGTAAGAACAAGCCAGCTCAGGAGCCACTGCGATATGGATGAGTGGTTTCTACTCAATGCTGTTCTTGGCATCTTTCTCCTGCTAATCTAGTCACTAGATTTTACTTCTGCTATAACCACTTGACGGAGATTAGAAGGAATAGAATGCGTAAACAAAGGGTCAAAAAAATTGACTGTCACCACTTCTTAGATTGTTGATAGACTTGAGCTATCGACAAACTCAGACTGCAAGTAAAAGGTATGCTTCAGACGATCCTGCTTTGAGGATTTACTCCGACAGCTCCCTGCCCTGCTCAAACACGGCTGCAGCCTTGAGTATCGTCTCTTCATCCCAGCGCTTCGCAATGACTTGCATTCCAATCGGCAACCTGAGCTCTCCGCCACCAAAGCCACACGGAACACTCATGGCTGGATGCCCCGTGACGTTGAAGGGACAAGTGTTGCTCGTGCACCCCATCACCAGATTCATCTTCTCCATGACCGACGACCCTTTTTCCGTGTCAGTCTTGAGCTTCGGATGCTTCGACGCAACTGTAGGCGTACACGGCGTGATCAGCACATCGACCTCCTGCAGGGCTCTGTCGTACGCGGCGCGCAGCTCAAACACCTTCCTATGTGCCTTAGCCTCGGCTTCCGGGCCGAATCGTTCCTGCAGCATCGCGCCGCTGAAGATCACGTTCATCACCGCCGGGTTCGTTGCCGTCAACAAGTCGTGCATCTGTTGGTCTGGCGGCCAGCGCAGGCTGAGATGCGGCGTGTTGTGAGTCAGAAATCCTGGTACCCGGCCTTTGCAGGCCCAGTCGGCCAGTGACGCCCGCGTCGCCGCAGTCCAGATAGTAGGGCCCTGCAGGTGCATGGGCACAGACACGTCGACAACCGATGCCCCCGCAGCTGTGAAGGCAGTGCGTGCGGAGTGCAGCACTGTCTCGCGCACTTCATCCGACATGGCGGCCACATTGAACGATTCCGTGAGCAGGCCAACGCGCAGTCCACTACCGAGATTCGTCTTATCCCGCTGTTGGTCAAGGAAGGCATCCAGGAGGCCCGGGTAATCCTTGACGTTTTCACGCAGTGGCGTCTCGGGCGTCATTCGCGCGTCGAGCCCGTCGTACCCGGCCAGCACCTGCAGTAGCGTCGCAATGTCACGTAGGCTGTTGGCCATTGGGCCCAGATGGTCCACCATAGGGGAAGTACAGACCGCCCCTGTGTAGGGTATCAAGCCGTGCGTCGGCTTCAGCCCGTAGACGCCTGTGAACGAGGCCGGAATGCGCACTGAGCCGCCCTGATCGCCGCCAATAGCCATGTCGACTGTCTCCCCGAATGGCCTGCTGCTATTGCTGCTACTGCTGCTGATTTTGCTGGCCGCAACAAGCGCCCCACAGCCGCTGCTGCTCCCTCCTGTGGTATGCCCGTTTGCCCACGGGTTCTGCACCGGCCCGCTGGCTGAGGTGTACGACATCACGGTAGCGGAGTAGTTCTCGCACGTCGCCGTTCCCAAGATGCAGCCGCCTGCCTCGAGGACGCGGCTCACCACCGTCGCGTCGATGGATGAGATGGGGAATTTCGCGTCCGGTGAGTGCAGCTCGGCAAAAGTGCCTATCGTGGTCGGCAGCCCTGCGATAGAGATGTTATCCTTGACAGCTAACGTGCGGCCTGCGAGTCGCGAGCTGGTCGGATGCGCGGCCTGCAGGTTGCAGCGATGGCTCCATGCGTTCAATGGGTTCTCGGTCGGTGAGGGCCTCCAGTACTTGCGCGGCGAAGGGCCCAGCACCTCCTGTGGCAGCAGAGCTGGGTGGATATAGTCGGGGCTGTCGATGACGCTTTGGATCAACATGTCTGTCGATCGGAGCAGGATAAGGTACTCTGCTGCCTCGGCCTCGTCGGCGAACGCGATGTTGTGCTGCGCCGCGACATTCTGCAGGTCGGCGAGAGTGAGGTTCGACTGCGCGTCGCCGGCCAGCGCCACGACAGACATGTCGTTTGTACTATGTACGGAATTTTTGAATGTTGTTACTTGTACGCAAAAGATAGGGGGGACCTTGAAATAAGTACCTGTTGGCTGGTCGGAAGTACCGTGCTGCTTATCGCGCCCGGAGCCGGGAGGCCGAACAAGGGAAATAATTAATTATATGAGGTCTTGTGCGTATTATACCGAGCCATACTACAATATTCAAAGTAGAGCATGCATAGTAACCATCCACCCTCTCACCAACCTACTTAGACAAGAAGTTTAAGACAATTAGTATTGTGTAAAGAAATATGACTCTGCATGAGATAATAACTATTATGGGTACACTCAGTCCAAACTTAGCAAGTCCGGTCGGTCTCACTTTCGGTGCGCTGTACTTCCTTGTTCGTGAAGGGCAGGTCTCTGCGTGGCATGGAGTTCGTCCTGAGCCTTTGGAAGGGGCCTGGGGATGGGGGTTTTAAACCCCATCCCGGATCGGTCATATTGCCGCCTGGTGTGGGGTTATACCGCTCCAGGCACAAAGGCATCCATTTCCCCACGCGGCTCGCGATAAGAGCAGGCGGTGAGGTTGTCCCTCTCATTTTCACCGGAAGGCCCATGGCGGGGCGCGATAAGAGCTCTATAGAGTATTGCGGTAGCCTGACTTCATACCATGTATTCGTCTCGTCGCAGCCCCACACCTGCTGTTGTTGGTCTGCCCTGCCTGAGTGCCTATACCACGTAGCTGCCCTCGTTCTCTATGTCTCAACCCGACATCCCTATGTGTCCAAAATATACCAAAAATAACCCTAGAAGAATATAAAAGACAGAAAGATTATAGCATCTAGTTATTGAACTTTAATATTATATTAGGTTAATTATTTATTCTTTATAAAAACCTTATTTTGAAGATTTATAGTAAAAAAGAGAGTATTAATATATGAAATTTACTGATTGAACTCTTAATTTTACTATTTAGAATGTTATAAAGCTTTATTATTAAGTTAAAAAGATTAATTCTTAAAGTAAATATCTAAAAATATATAAGATTTATTAGAGTTGTAAAGCCTAGGCTTTCTATAATATATAAAAAAGATTTATAAAAAAAGCTTCATGATGGCTGAATTAGATAAATTCTATTATAACAAATTTATACAGATTTGTAATACTATCTAATATAAAAATAAAAAAAAAAACTAAGTATTAAATAAAGACCTTAAGCATTTTATATATTAAAAATATAAATTACCATACAAAATATCATTATAAGAGTAATTTATTGAAATTTATAAACAGTATATTTTCAGTGTAGAGAAACCAAAGCAGAAATCTGTGCAGGAATCAGTATTAAGTAGACTTTTAGAATTGTTCTGTCAGAATCAGCACGTCACAGCCAATTAATCTGTAATCAGCCTGGACGCTACTTATGTAAGTGGAACATAAAACAGCTGCTATAGTATCTAAAGGAGAATTATAGTATATATTCATCTGCTAGTGTTTAAGGCACCAAAAATAATATTCTAGGAAAGAAATCTTAGGAATAACAGAATTATAGGAATAATGTTCTGAGAACACTATTTAAATAGGAATCTTATTATAAAACTTTTATAAGGATGGGACTAGAGATATAAAAAAGAACAAATTATAGGAATTAAATAATTCTAGAAAAATAGAGCTATAATCTAATTAAATTTAGATACTTATCTCTAGTACTATATATTATATCTAGAATATAATATATTTTATTGTAGGTATAATATATTATATCTAAAGATATAATATATGATGCCCTCAGATAAGTCATTTTATATATATAAAAAACCTAGTTTTTTTTCTCTAATTAGTTTTTATCTATTATTTTAAATTAACTATAATAATTTAAATATATATTTTTTTATAAATAGGATATTTATTATTAAGATTTTATTTTTTAATAGGATTTTTATATTTAGAAGTTTTTTAATTTTAATTATTAAGAGTTATTTTAGTTATACTCTGATAGTAAATAATTAAAGCTTTTAATAATTTAAGACCCTTATATAAAAAAGAAGTTTTAATTAATTATAATAATATTAAATAAATTTATTTTATTATATATGCAAACACGTTTACTATTATTATTTTTATTAAAGGAAACTGTTAGTACTGGATTAAGTCTAGCCAAGATAAGAGCAGTCTTTGAAAAAATGAAATAATATATTATTAAGCTGGAGTTGCAGCGAGCGGCTAATTACTTAGTAGTTAAAATAAAAAAGATTAAATTCTTTTTAGAAAAATATAGAATTCTTAAAGTGTTCTTAGTCCAGTTATAGATTTATTTTAGTAATAATACTAATAGAATTATATCTGAGTAAGATAAAATTTTTATTATATCTAGTTTTCTTATAGGAGAAGTAATAAGATAATTTGCTTTATATATTATTTAACAGATTAAGGCAGCTTATAATAAGTAATTTAACTTTAAAATTAGTAATATATTTAATAGTTTTATATATTTTGAAGAAAAATTGTACTAGCTGTTTGGGATAGTTAATAAAGAATTTAAAACTATTTATTAAATAAAAAATATATAGTAATACAGATTTATTAGAGATTATATTTTAAAGTTTTTATAAATATCAGAATATTTTTAATAGAATGATTAAAAATTATAAAATTAATTCTATGATAATTTGAAGAATAATATGAAGGATTGAATTTTATAGATTATACTAAGACTAAGTATCTTTAAAATAATGATGGAAGTAGTATCTTAGATTAATATATAGCTTTATATTTAATAAATAAAATAAAGAAATTACTAATATTAATTATATTAAAGATAGAATATTAATATATTTTAGAGAAAAATTAAGAATAAAGATAATAATATTATAATATAAATAAATACTATACTAATTAAAAAAGAAAAAAAAAAATTAATTAAAAAAAAAGTCTATTTTAATTATAGGATATTAGAATATTTTGTAAATAAATATTACAAATTAAAAAAAATTTAAAGAACAGCCAACTAAGAGCAGTAATAGTAGATTGTGATAGCTATCTATATATGTATTCTAGATGAGAGCAGTACAGAACTAGACTCTACTAACAATAAATTATTAGAAATCTATAAGAAGAAACAAGCTCATAAATAAGCACAGAGAAAGCTGAATCTTAACTAAAAATAATTTATACTAATAGTTATGGTAGAAATAGACAATATTGTAATATAGCTATATAATAATAATTATATACTTTTAAGGAATAAGTGAAGCAGTGTTGAATATATTAAATTATTTAAGAAAATATTTAAAGATAATATATTAGAAAATAGCAGTAAGAGTACTAACTATAAGAATTCTTTATTAATTGAGTCATTTTATACTTAATTAGTATTTTAGATAGAAAGTAGATAAACATTAAACTATCAAGATCTGAATTAAGAAATATTAAAAATTTTATTGGATTTTTATAAAAATATTAGAAGGATATTAGATAAAATATTATTAGAAAAACTAGGGTGGGCATTGGGATTTTTTTTGGGATTTCAGTGGGTTTTGGCTGGTCACAGTGGGATTCCTATATGGGAAGTGGGAGCCCTACAGGGATTTTAGTGAGCTTAGACTTGTTACACTGGGAATCCTATATAGGAATTAGAAGTCTTATTAGAATTTTATAGATATAATAAAGTCTTATATCCTATATAAGAAATCTTATATGAGATTTTTTATTTTATATAGGATTTATTAAAAGTCCTATATTCTATATAAGAAATCTTATCTAGAAATAATAATCCTATATAGGATTGTTAAAAATCCTATATCTTATATAAGAAATCTTATATAAGAATAAATATTTTTATAGTAATAATATTATATAGTAATATAAAATATATAGAGCTTTAAAATATTATATATTTTTTAAATATATTTTAGATATATAAAAATATATAATAATATTATTTTTAAAAAGATTATTTTTTATATTTTTTTAAATTTAATAAAATTATTTTTTTATTAATAAAATAATTTTTAAATATTGCTGTAAGTTTTATTATTAATCTTAATTCTTCTAATAAGATTAATTGATTTTATATTCTTTTCTTTTATATTTTTTATATTAAATAATAATTCTTATAAATGTTTAAATTACTAATATTAAGAAAAGCTATATTATGAAATTCTTTTTTTATATATTTAAATAGTATTATTTACAAAATTGTTTTTGCAGCTAAATGATTTTAAGAATAATAATAGATATTATATATAATACTAAAGACTTACTTAATATTTATATTAATTAATTCTATATTTAAAAGATTTTTAGCTATTTAAATTATTATTGAATATATTTTTTTAATTTATTTTTATTATATTAGTGAGTCTTTTCTTAGATTGTTTAAGATATTTAAGTTTAAATTATAGATGAAGTGTTTATATTCTAAGATGGTTTTTTGCTGATTTATTTATTGTGGTATTGCTAATATTATAAATATTAATAATAAATTCTAAAAAAAATATTAAATTAGTTATATAAATATAGAATATTATTATAAAATATTATTATTAAATAATATATCTTAATAATTAAATTATTTTAACTATTAGATGTTGAGTATTTATTTTTTATAGAGAAATAATAAATATTATAAAAATTAATAATATTATTTTTATATTTTTTTTTTTCTGATATAGACTAATAATTAAATAAATAAATCTGGAAATATAATGCAGAATTTAAAGTAATAATAGCTATATATATTAGTTCTTTCTTATTGTATATTTATGAATAATATTTTGAGAGTTTTTTTTTCTCTGTACTGAGTATATTAAATAAGAATTTTTTAATATTATTCTATATATTAAAGATATATTCTTCTAGATAAATAAAAAAAAAATTATAAATTTGTTAAATAAAATAAATTATTATTAATTTTAATACTGATAATGATTAGATTATTTTATAAAATAAAAAAAAAATAATAATAAGATATTTAATCTGTAATTATTTATTATTAATTAATAGATATTATTTAAAATTATTATTATTATATTATAAGGTTAATTCTGATTATAAAAGTCTTACTTAAAGTACTATTAAAAATATTAAATTTTAATGAGTTATTATATTAAGTATTATCTTTAATAAGGTTGTGTGATTATATTATAATTCTTTAAATTGGTTCTTATGTGCAGAGCTGTCCTGGATTTTTTTATTAAGTTATTAAATCTAAAATATAAAAATAATTAGTATTATATTATTTAGTAATATTACTTTTTTATATTTTTGTAAATGTTATACTATATTTAGTTGAGTCAGTAGAAGATATTATTTTATTATTTTTATTCTTATTATCCTCCTTATGTGTACTATCTAGTTTTAATTACTAAATAATATTAGTTATAATCAACTGAATAATATATATAAAATATAATAATTAATTTTATTCTATATTTTAATTAATACTGTTTTCTTTTAGATAATCCTTTAATGTATTAGTTAATTATTGTTTATTATTACTTATATTATCAGCAATTAAAATAAGTAATTAATTATATATTTTGAACTTTTTTAAAATATTATAAATAAACAAGACTATAAACTTACCAGTATAAAAATTAGGAATATATTTAAATCTAAATAATATTTTATAATATTTTTATATTTTATTAATATAAAATTTAATAATTCTAAAAAATAAAAGATTATTAGGACTTATCTATATATTAAATATTAATAAGATTTTTATTAAAAAGTTAAGATCTTTAAATAATTCTTTTTTAATATTATAAGAGTATTGTTAAATTAATTTCTGTATTTTTTTCTAATAAAATATTTAAATTAAGAAATTTAATATATTTAGTAAGATTTAAAATTTAGTGTTTTTAATAACACAGAAAAAAAGATTTAATAAGATGATTATTTTTATAAACTAATAGAGAAAGTTTTCAATAGAATTTGATAGAACTATTTAATAAGAATCAGTAATAATATATAATAAGCTTTAATAATTTTTCTTTATTATTTAGAGTAAATAATATTATTAAAAATTATTATCTCACACTAATTAGTAATATATATATTTATTTATATAAAAGATATCTGAATCAGATTAACTATTAATCATTAAATCTGATTAAGGTTTTTTATATTTAAAAGATTGTAAATGCTTTGTTATGCTGCCAAGACCATATTTATAATATATTAAATGTTTTAGAAGTGTATAATTATAAAAATACTACATAAAAGATAGACTAGTTATAAGAGCAGTAATCTATCTATAATTATTATATATCTCAACTCATCTTTTGCTTACCTATTATAGATATTAATAATTTAAATAATGTTAATCCTTAATTTCTTAATTAATAATTATTTAATTCTATTATTCAAAGAAATTATTTTTATATTTATTCTTATATTCTATATATTAATTGTTATAAATTAAATAAATAGATAAATTTTTAAGTAAAGGATTAGACAATAGTAATAGTCTATTTATAAATAAACTTAATAATAGAGATAATAAAGGAATTAATTCAGTAAAAAGATTATCTTTAATATCTAAGGATGGATGAAATAAATCAATATTTGTATTTGAAATAATAAGATTTTAAGATTCAGAATCTATGATTGATAGATAATTGTATATAAGATACAGGTAATAAACTAATAATAGATTATAATATTAACAGAGGAATTCACTAGAATAATAATATTATTATATTAGAATAAGACTAAGATACTGAGTCTGAGAGATAGTATAGTATAAAACTTCTAGTTAAGATTAGTAGATTACTATAAGATAATAAGATTAAGATAGTTTTATTCTTAAAAAATTAATTATATAATAATTTTTTATATTATTAAATTTACTTAATATTATTATTATATAGTTATAAGAATAATAGCCTATAATATCCACTATATATCAACAGTAAGCTATCTTTCTTATAGATATAGAAAAACTTATTTTTATACCACTGGAACTCTTTATATGTTCTGATAGTATAGTATAAAATCTTTAATCTTTTATACTATAGAAATATGCTATACTAATATTATTTTTGTTATTTTTAATTTTAAAGTTATAACTACCGAATTAATCTTCTGATTTTACTGAAGAATTAAGATATAGATTTTATAAGAGTAGATATATCTATATATTACTTAATTATATAAAAATATTATTTATAAATATTATTTAAATTCTTTTCTTTTTTAATAATATTTTTAAATATTTGTTTAGTGGAGTTATAATAAATTTATAATTCTTACTTAAATATAAAGTATAAAAACTAAAAATCTAAAATATTATCTAGATTTTCTGTTCTAAGAATTCTTTAATTTATACTAGATAAGTCTTAAAAATATATTATTGTTTTTTTATAGAAAGAATTTTAATATAATTAATAATAAATATTTATTTAATATTATTATAATAATTAGTATTTTAGTTATAAATTTCAGAAAATCTTTTATATATTTAAACTTTTATTATAAAATAGTACTTATTTTTTTATTTAATTTTAATATATATAGAAGTATTATCTATAAATGTTATAAACTAATTTAGACTAATATACTAAATGGGACTATAATATATCAATTATGTGGCTATACTATAATTTATACTCTAAAGAATCAAGGATATATAAATATAATTCTATGTAGATTTTGAACAATCTTATATAGTCCAGTTGGTAATTAGTAATAGTTTGATTCTGTTACTGGTTATGATGTGGTAATGGTATTTGTAGTTTTATAAATATTATTGGTATATTAACCAGGCCAGCTTGGTAGGCTAATAACCAGGACTTTTTTTTTATATATTTAATTTTAATATATATAGAAGTGTTATTTATAAGTGTTATAAACTAATTTAGACTAGTATACTAAGTGGGATTATAATATATTAATTATGTGGCTATACTATGATTTGTACTCTAAAGAATTAAGGATATATAAATATAATTCTGTGTAGATTTTGAATAATTTTATATAGTTTAGTTGGTAATTAGTAATAGTTTGATTCTGTTACTGGTTATAATATGTTAGTAGTATTTGTAGCTTTATAAGTATTTATTGGTATGTTAATCAGGCCAGCTTGGTAGGCTAATAACTAGGACTTTTTTTTGGTTATTAATTTTAAATTTTTAATATATATAGAAGTGTTATTTATAAGTGTTATAAATTAATTTAGACTAATATACTAAGTGGGGCTATAATTATTAATTTAGAATTTTAGATAGAGTTATAGAATTTATAGTTTAAATTATTTATATTTTTTAGGATTAGATGAATCTGAATATAATTGGTGCTGTATGAAAAGAGGTTTAAACTGAATTTTAAGTTTTGTTGTGGTATATTAAGCTATTAATTTAGATAGTATCTGTTAGGCAGGGTTGATAGTTATATGTTTATAGAACTTGAAGTTATTTAGACGTCCTTTCTATATTTATGTTCTATAAGTATGTAAGAATATGAAGAATGTTAAGTAATATTATTTGGTAACAGTAATAGGACTCAGAGATATATTTATATTTTGTGGTTTAATTTGTATAAATATTTAGTCTATTTACTATGTAGATAATATTAATTATGTAGTATTTATTTGATATTAGAATCCACGCAGAGATATATATATATCTACATTCATGGACTGATTGTTATTGAGAATCTACGATACTTTAATATAATCTGAACCATAGTAATATTTATAGAAGTTATATCAAATTGAGATGATAAACTTTTTAGTATGAATAAGTAATTTATAACTTTATATTTTTTCTGTTATTTGAGATAGTATTTTATAATATTTAAATAGTCTAATATGTTGTTTATATTTATTATATTGTTTATATTTATTTAGATTTTAATGTTGATATTAATTTAGGAAGTATTATTATAGATTTTATTAAACTAGACTATTTATAGTATTATATAAGTATAAAGTTAGAAATCTATTTATTTGTTAATTTAATATTAATATTATTTAATGGAATTATTAGATAATTATTTCAGGTAATAATTTAGTTCTAAGTTTTTATTTTTTGTTTCATTTATTAGATTAATATTTAGCTTTCTGGTTTTTTCTATTCTTTATTTTTTTTAATTCTCTTTATTAATATTTATTTTTTTTTTAATATTTTTATTATTAATATTGATCTTCTTATTATTAGTATTTATATTCTTACTGTTTTTCTGCTTATTATTTTTAACTATAAAATCTTTATTTTTATTAGAATTATTATTATCTTTTTTATTCTTATTTTTATTATCTTTATTACTTTTATTATTTTTATTATTATTAATTAATGCTAATTTATTAGAGAATAAATATTTTTTATTATTTTTTATTTAATTTAATTAATAAAATATATTTTAAGAATAATAATATTATTAAAATATATTATTATATTTTTATTATGGAATAGAGATTTAATCTTCTAGTGCTGTTGAATAAAGGATTTAATTTTAGCTTAAGTATCTTTAGTAGAATAGTCTAATATTTGAAGACTTTTATTTGTAATTGATAAAGTTTGTTTCTCTATTTTAGTGATTAAGCAGTATAATTGGTGTTTAAATATATTCTGTGTAGTAAGTGATTTATAATTCTATATATATATATTAGTTAAAAAGTATTTAATATTATTATTTATTATTATTTTGTTGTTACTGATTTTAGGTTGTATTTTTGATAGAAATTTCTGAGCTTGAAGATTATGGATAGTTTTCTTGATGTTTTTTGTAGTTTTCTGTTTGTTCTAATACTTATGTGACTTGTTTTTTTGAAAGTGTTTTTTTATAAGATGTTTTATAGTCTGTTTCTTAAGAGCTTGATGGGTTATTTTATCTGTAGTTTGTTTAATTTAAAATTAATAAATCTTTTTAAGTATATTATTTAGAAATGTTATTATTTAAGAGTGCTTTGGATTTTTTTTTTTTTAATATGTATTGTTTTTTGATCAGTATTATCTTTTTTTTAGTGTATTAAATTATTATTGGTTAGCTGCTATTGTTTAGCTGTGGTGTGTTGAATATTTAAATTGTTTGATAGTGTTTTTGGAGGTATTTTAATTGTAATTATGATGGTAATATTTTATGGTAATAAAAATGTGTGTTTTTTATGTTTTTATTATTATATTGTGGAATGGATTTGAAAATAAGGAATAAAAGTGTTAAAAAGTAATTAAAAAGATGGAATTTTAAAAATATTATTAATTATTAAGTAATAAAGAAGGTAAAATTTTTTTAGTTTTTTTTATAATTTTTTTTTTTGTTGATACTATTTTTTTAATTTAAAAAATTTTTAAATTATTGAATTGGAATTTCTGGATATATTTATTAGTTTTATTTTAAAAATTTTTTTATCTGTTGTTTTTTTGAAGGTAGTTTCTGTGTTATAAATTTTTTTTCACTGAAATTAAAAATATATTATTTTTTAGTAATATTTGTTAGTAATATTATAGTGTTGCTAATATAATAATAAGTATGTTCTTTGTCTATTATGATATGGTGTTAAGAAGAAAAGAATAATCTGATTAGGTTAAAAAATGTGTAGAGATCTGTGGAGATTATATGCTAAGTGAGTTTTTTATATAATTCTCTAGTAATATTATTGAGTAATATTCTAATGTTTGAATTATAGTTTATATGTTAGACTGTTAATAAAAGCATAAAGAAGTCCTTGCTGAATGGAAAGTTAAAGTACAGGAATGGGCTTTATAAGAATATGGTTGTATTTGGTGTAGTTATAAGGATATTAAAGTAAAATCTATAATGAGATGATTGATAAGATATGATTGATAAATGGATGAGTTTTTATAGTTTTTTTGATAGTAATAAGATTAAGTAATATTTTATAGTATTGTTTTGTGAAATTTGGTATTATTAATTTTAACTTAGTTTTATTATTTTTAAATTAATTTTTATTAAGTAGATTTAATATATCTTTTTAGAACTTGGATATGGTGATTATTAAATTTAGATATTTGTGTTGAATGTTCTGTAAGATATATCTGAGTATATTATTATGATATATTTTAAAAGTAATATTTTTTAGTAATATTTATTAGTAAAGTTTACTAATTTATAATATAGCTATAAATCTTGCTATTATATATTATGGCTAAGTTATAATCTAGCTGAAAGATATATATTTTGTTAAAGAATTTTTAGAAATTAGTAAGAAGTTTTATAATATAGATTCTAAATATATTATGTTATAAGAGCTATAATTGAGTTGTGGTAAAGGAAAATATTAATTTAAGAATAAAAGATATGAGCTTGTATTTTATATATTATCTGATAGTAATAATTTCTAAATCTTATTTAGTATTTTAAAATGTTATAAAGAAATGTTATTATTGAGTGATTAGTTTAAAAGGAAAAGTTTTAATAAAAAGAGTTTAAATTGATGAAGAATTTTTAAAGTAATAATATTTTTATTTTGAAGAGATTATGAATAGAATAGATTAAAAGGCTTGGTTAGGGGAGTTTGAAAGTAGAATTAGTTTAGTGTAATTTTTTATGATACTTTAAAAATCAAAATTGATTTATATTTTCTAAAATATATTTATTGTGTAGATTATTAGTCTAGAATATAATACTGATAATAGTTATTAATAATATATATTGTTATTATTATAATTTTAAACTATATATAAATATGAGAATTTATATTTCTATATGGGATTTTTTATATGTGAAATAAGATTTTTTTATTTTAATATGGAAAATCTTATATATAATTAAAATTTCCTATATAGGAAAGATAAATGTGAAATTCTTATATAGAAATTCTTATATTAAAATGGGATTTTTTTAATTATTATATGGAAATTCTTATATGGGAATATAAATTCTTATATAATAGTTGGGATTTCCTAATTGAGAAAGAGGGATTTCTATCTTAGGAAATGGGAATTGGGAATTCCTACTAATATTAAAGGAAGGTTACTTTTCCCATCCCATATGAGTAAAAGGGAAAAAGTCCCATCCCAGTTCCCGTTTCAGTGCCCACCCTAGTGAGCAGGCACCACAGCACTGTATTAAACCTAAATCTAATCTACAAAATATAGACTGCAGATAATTAGTAGCCAACATCATTCAATAATCATTATTATCTGCAAAACCCCACCCCCACCCACTAATACTAGAGACAGTGGTTTTCTAGATATAGATAAGGGTCCAGTGGATCAAGCAATCACAAATTATTATAAAGATGTTTAATCCATGTGGGGTTAAGTATAAAATAAAACATTTTAAGAAACACTATTATACACAGTTGCAGAATATTTACATATATAATCTAATACCCTTATAATGTCTCTAGTTAGCTTACCATAATAAGAATTATTCTATTTTTATGATTTTTCCCAAGAACAAGACTAATAAAACAATCATGAAAGCTATAGCAAAGACCACTGTAAAGTTTATGAATTCTTCACCAAACTGTTAGGCTTTAAACATGATAGGAGGTCACATAGCTCTCTAGGGCAGGAATCCAAGTCTCAACAGCTCTTTGAGACAGATGGCCTTGCAGGAAATGTATCCATGGCCAATTAGCAGACTGAGCCATATGGCCAGGGAGCCATGGCCCGGCGGGCTCTCAGGCTGTGGTTGCTAGTCTATGCCCCAATATCTATAGCTTTGTTGCTCTGGCTTAGTGTCTAGGGCCCCTGGTCTACGGCTGTGGCTCTACTGCCGCCAATCCCCGTTCCTGCTGCCTAGGCCCACTGTCTCCTGCCTGATGTCTATATCCCCACTGCCCCGTCAGACACATGGACCCATCCTCACAGCGGACCTGGACAGGAGGCTCCCGACAACGGGCCCCCCACGACTTACGGCCAGCCCGGCCTGATACCCACCGGAACATAGGAATGCTATCATGGTAAACGAGCGGACATATAATGTAATTCCGAGGTTGACTACAGTCCTAGCATGGACGATCTGGGATTCATTCGTTCCTAGGAACCGTATCCCAAATATTATATTTACTGATGCATTTTTATGCTGGGTTGCGAGTGTTCACCATGTCATTCGATATAGACAAGGTTCTGTTTCCCTTGCCGAAACACGACGCTTACTCATCAGCCGGTGATGCCCCATAGCCCCACTAGCTACCTGTTCCTGATCGGTTAAGGTTCGAGAAAGCGGCTAGTTACCCGGTTTCAACACGAGGCTTAGTCATTTCTGTAGAATCCCGAAAGGTTGGGTATTTAATCCCGTCGTGCCCCGAAGAATATCGACCATTTACCCAAGGAATCAAATGAAAGATGAATATGATATTCTTTCCCTCTTACTTGTATCATACCCACGGTAGAGAATGGGTCGCCTGCGCGAGGGTTCTTGATCGACTCAGGTTCGTTGCTGGGGAAGGTCTTCCATCTGAGTGGGTCTACGGGGTTACCAAACCGTGTATGTTAGAACCAGAACCGTGATCAGTGTCTTGCGAAACGGTAACCGGAATGAGTCTTCCCTGAAAATTGTAGATGGCCTGCTCAGAGATACCATTTTCCTGATGGTTGGATAACGCAATTCACTCAGTTGGCCACCCCTAACACCGTACAAAATGGCCATTATTTATATCCTTACATGTCAATTGAGATAGCTCATGGCTCACTACTCTAATGTAATCAATCGATGATACAGGCGATGAGTAAATGCCAATACCCACCGTGACCTACAACCTAACTACATACCAGGCCGTGTTTGAGATTGAAAGTGTCGAGTGGGTGGGCAATTAGTGCAAGGCACTGTACAATTGATGGAATACTGTAAAATTCGTTGGCTAACTCTCGTCGCAGTGAAGTGGATACAAAGACGAGCCTTTGGCTTTTTGGAGAACGGAACGGATCTGATTGTCAAGTTTCTCCAGCTCAATCTCTAAAGGACATGAGCGAAAGCCCTTACAGTTGTGTCGTAGATTGTTTTGAGCACACGATATGCGGAATGCAAGATCTGATGGGGAGCACATGTTAAATGGTTTCAGAGATGGTCAAAGCTCTGCCTTTCTTAAAACTGCAAAATACTCCGCGATCCTGTAGTCACTATTGTAGATTTTTGAATAGAGGTTGGTATTTTTGCATGGATGATATCTTTTGGCTGTCTCTGGAAGTGCCTGTCTATAGACCATACACACGTTATCCGATATTGCATATCCTCTGGGCGAGTTCTGTAAGGAAAATTCCATGGATTGTAATTCCTGGTGTATTTGGTGTTGTAATTTTTTTATCTTCTCTGTCAAGTCATCTATTGATATGAGTTGATGAAAAATGAAGAGGGCTGCTATATTAATCTTATTGATGATAATGTTAGGAAGTAAGGCTAACATGGTATTTTGTTTTTATGCAGTTGAAAATTCTGGGCTCAGTTTTTTGCTGATTTTAGTAAATGTGTCTGAAAATTGTTCTGGAGAGTGGAAAAGATGGGCTGTGAGAAGGATAAAGCTGTAGTTCTTTATTGATGATATAGATGGATGATGATGAAATTAGTTTTTGATCTATGGGCGGATTGGTTGAATGTAAGCGTATTTGTTACAGCAAATTGTGAGTGTGGTAATCTCTGTTGGGTTGGCTTTATCTAGTTTATTTTTATTTTGATAATGTAGGATTGATAATATGATTTTTATTGTCCTGGGATTATCTTTATAAATAGGGATCTCTGTATAACTGGATTTTGTTAACTTGGTGTCTTCAGAAAAATGAGGAGTAAATAATGCTTTGAATACTGGGGATGCTAGATTGAGGATTTTAGATGAGATGAGACTTTGTGCTTTATTGTTTAATTGGAGGAGAATGTTTCTCTCTGGATTGAGCCGTTTCATATTGGTCTTTTTTACTGCTGAGTCTTCTATATTAAGGGTTTTTTTTTTTATATTGACTTCAATATTGAGCGATATATATTTGGTAGGATGTGAAAGTTTGTACGCCGCCTTCAAAGGTGGTTTATATGGATGGTGTGAATGCATTTGTGCTGGGATGTGGCTTGTAACACTGAATGCTGTTTTTGACTTACATTGAGCCGTGGGACTCACTATTATGATGTGAGTGGAACTGATCTGTAAACAGTCTGACTATTTAAATTTATTATTTACTGAATTTATCAGACTGAAATGAATAATGGACTCATCTGTTTAGTATAGATGAGATGTCTTGTATAATAGTCGCTTGGTTTTTTTTTTTTTTTTTTTTTTTTTTTTTTCTCTCTCAATATTCTTTCCCTAAGCATTGGCTTATCAGAAGAGGTCGCATGAATGATTGATGAGAGTGATTATTAAGTATAGATGAGGTTATCTGTATGATAGTTATTATGTGTTCTTCTGTGATTTCTGGAAGCTTGGTTAATATTGTGGGGTTATTGATTATTAATGCAGCCTCTGGTTATTTTTGCAAGCATACTGAACAAGGCTGAATAAGAAGGCTGTGGTGATCTGTGTGAAGAGACGATTGAGAGCTTTATATTCAAATACGCGAAATTTAGCCTTGTTCACGAACTATGCTTATAGGTCGCCTCATCTAGTGTTGAAGTCTGAAGCCCATTATGACATGTATTTGGTCATCCCTGTCGAGTGTGCTGGATGTGCAGGTATACCCCTCATCTGGTGAGGCGAACCAGATATGCATGGCCTGGCATGACACTTTGACTTAGCGCAGGTAATCAGCACATCTGAAGTCTATATATTGCCCAGGAACTCTTTTTAGTTGTTGAGACCAACAATGTTATCTATGGTTGATCATAAGATTGAAAATTCTTTCTTGGTTGGTTTTACAAAGAGGCTTATTGTAATGAACGGCTGTTTATAGAGTTTAACTGAGTTTTAAGTAATGCTGCTTTCTTTATAAACTGTTATAAATTAATGTAACTCTAGATCTCTTTGCTAACATTGTTTAGATGGGACAAAAGAAAACTAAAGCGAAATGGTTAGGAAGGAGTATCACAAGATAGTGACTAAACTGATCTTAGTGATATTGGTAAAATACCATGATAGTTTATCAGCCGCGTCATTGATTTAATGCAGTTTTTGTCATTATATGATAATGATGTGGGCAAGATTGAACACGCGCTGGCCAGTTTGAGAGAAAGGGATCAAAAAATTAGATATCTTTTTATTGCTATCAGGGAGTTGAAGTGCTTTAACAGTGAAGAAGTTTAATGTTTATAGGCAGAAGCTGAAGAAGCTTTTAAGAGCTTGATTGAATTAGAAAACTAGAAAGAGATCCTCAAAAAGAACTAAGAGGAATTTGAAGAGTAAAAGAAATAAGAAAAGGTGAGATAAGTGATTTTTAAATGAGAACAGCAGGCAAAATTCGATAAAAAGTTTGATGCAGAAAAAGAAAAACTAGTGCAGATATATGTGCAGGATTTTGACTTTATGAAAAAAGAAAATGTTAAATTTAAGGGACACATCAGTGCTCTTTGTGAGGAAAAGTTTTAGGTTGAGAAGATCTTAAAGCTGTATGTTGAGAATTCTAATAATTTAGAGATACAAGTGGACAATTTGAAATTGAGATATCTTATCCAGGATCTATCTATTGAATATTAGTATGTCATTATGTGTTATCTAAATAAAAGTTTGACTTCTAACTCTTTTATAGTGAGAAAGGATTTTTAAGGCTATATGAAAAGATCCAGGCTATAATACAACATTATTTGTTGAATTTGCCACTGGCTAATGAATTGGTAAGTACGCTATTATTATTGTGATTAGATTATGTCTTAATAACAGAAGGATGTTGAGGAAATGCAGAGGGAATTTTTCTATCTTAGTGGCATTTTTGGAATTATTTTTTTGTCTGTATCTGTGACATTTAAATTTTTTTGTGTTTGTGGCGCATAATGCATGATCATCGAAGCAATATGTAATTGATTTTGGTAGTTATTCTATATGATTGTTTGGTCACTTTTATCCGAGACAAAAGGCACACTGTCTCAGATTTTATAGGTATTATTTGGAGAGGACTGTTATAAGGAAAGTCTGTGGTGTTATTTTAGTTTTAAAGGATTGGAAGTATTAAGTCCTCTATAGGATATCTATGTAGATGCAATGGGGATTATAGATATTTTCCGGCGATTAATACCGAAGAAATAACAGAGGGCTTTTGAGCATGAGCTGGAGGAATTTCTTCTTGACTCTATTGGTGTTTGGAATGAGTTGAAAAGAGACAGCTGCAAAGTTGAATTTGATCTTTATCCACCCTTGTTTTACGGGCTGAATTGGATAGCAGAAGACTGCCTAGATCTTGAACATATGGATGTGAAGATGAATGATATGTCTAGTAATTAATCTGAGATGAAACTCTGGTGTTTGTTTCTAAAAGTAATATTCTATCCAGTTGATGGTAAGGAGAAAGTCACGCCAGGGTATGCTATTTTTGTTGATTCTACAGCCTTTCGTGAAAATCTTGATGAGATTTGATATTAGGAAGAAGAGATTGCGCAATTCAGACAGAATCTTGTATGATGATCTATTATCCGAAGAGGCAGTGGGCCTGCGTCATGAAAGTTTCTAAGGTCTCGCTAGGGGCCATAGCTTCCCTTGAAGATAGTATAGCTTGATTCTGTTTTTCTTATTTCAAATTGCACATGTCTCCCATCTTTCTGCAAACAGCGCAGCCTTTGTCTAAATCCGAGCTTGATGTGTTAACTGTTAAATTCGAGAATGTAACCAGATTGCAGAGTGAGTGATCTGTCGCCCAGGCGACCAGATCGTGATCGTTAATCCAAGCATCAGAAAAAGAGTACCTATACCTGTATCCGTGGGTTATCATACCGTCCACGTTCAAATTCGCCTTTCGAGAGTGGGTTTGAGCGAGATCACACTTCACCATCGATGAGATTGCTGGGAATGTTCCGTGCCATATGCAAATATGACCAGTGCACATCCCATAAATGCTAGTAAACCGATTTTTGATTTTGTCTTGTAGAAATAGAAAGCCTTGAAGTCTAACAAGCTAAGAGGCACAGAAAAGCGTGCCGATGGTCAAGCGAGAAACAAAGAGCTCTATACAGTTTATAAACATACATGTAAGAGACCAGCTCGATATTATACATAAATTATAATTCACAGCAACCATGCACATAAAACAAGTGCCCCTTGAAATCCCTCTTCTTATTGAGAATGACACCAGCGCATGCAGGATCAGGACACAGTATAGAATTATTTAATTTATACTTATTAAGACAACATTAATTAAGATATTTCTGAAGAATATATTTCTACTTATATTAGTGTTACTATTCATTAATAGAAAGACTGGAGTCTGCCAGACAGAACAGATATTAGAAGTCTTAGTATTGCAGTAGCTCATCATACTTAATCTTTAGCTTGATTTAGAGTAGCTATAACAAGTTCTAATCCCTTTTAATAGAAACAGGTTCAGATAAGTGCTGTATCTTCACTTAATAGTAATCTTTTTATTAGTATAAAGTAATCATATAGACCAAAAACTCAATATACAAGAAATAATTTTTCTAATTAAATCCAGATCAATCACACATTGTAAATTCAGCAAAATAGCATCTCTTAATAATATAAATATAAGCATTATCAACAGCCTGCTCTTAATAATCTTCCTCCTCACTATCAGAGCAATCTTCATTCAGCTGCTACTAAATAATAAACACAGAAACTGTTAAATTATACTTCTCTTAAATCTATTTTAGTAAGCCTCTTTTCTTCTGACAAATCAAGACTATAAAGAATATCTAAAAAGCTTTATAATTATAATAAATAAGCTTATTTTTTACTATTTTAATTATACTAAATTTATCTTTAATTTAAGTATATAAATAATCTTACACCATAGCCAATTTTTGCACTTCTAGGTCTTCTTATATATATTAGTATTACTCCACACTAAGTTTCTTTAAGTGATTAAAGTCTTAAATTAGACTAATTTAATTATCTATTTTTACTGACTCCAGATCAGAGCTAACCCTCCAATAGATATTTTAAATAAAGTAACAGAGAGTTTATAAAAGATAATTATATTTAAAAATTATAAATTCTAAAATATAATTAAGGATTAGATTTTAAACTAAAGCATTAGAGTTTAGATCATCTAATATAAATTAGTAGAAATTAATATATCTAATAATCATCAGCCAAGGTCTGATTATTAATAATGTTACTTAATATCTATCAGAGACAATATATAATTAATCTTTTAATAAAATCTAAAGTTTTATTAAGTCAAGTAACCCAGTTATAATATTACTGATAAAAAAAATCTAATATTGAAAAGATATATATACCTTATTTTAATTTTATAATAGTTTAGCAGAAAATAGATATATTAAATATCTTTTATCTTTATAGTATAGTTTGGCTAAAGCCCTTTTTTATCTTCAGCCTAAATAAAAGTCACAGAGAGACTAGTTCTAGATTATTATATATTTTATTATTAAAAATAATACTACTTATATAGATGATAATATAGAAGAGTGGATTATCATTAAGATAAAAAATATATTTTTTTCTATCTAAATTAGTCTGGCTAGAAATTAAAAATTAGATAGAAAATATATATAGATATTTATACTTCTGATCAGATTTTATCTTGGTTAATATAATGGTAAGTTTTAGTTTATATTTATTTGTCTTGCAGTACTTCTCTATATAAAAATAAAAATCATAATATATAATCTGAAAAAGCACCCCAAACCTTAAGCCAGTATATACAGCCAGCAAAAGGATGGCTATAATCTAAACATGCTGTCACTCATAAGAGAAGAAGTTGATGTCAGCTGCCTAGTGATACTAAACTATCTCAATAAACTTATCTATCTCTAACAGTTTAGGATCAGCTTCTGTATTATCAAAATTATATTCTACTATCAATAGCCCTTCAATAAACTAGATTAAATTAGCCCAGACTCTATATTAGTAAGAGATAGAGATCCCTCCCAGACATATACCATAAAGATTTGCTTCAGAATCTGCAGCAAAATATAACATTCCTACTATATTATATATAATTAACTCAGTTAATACTAGTAGATCATCACAGAGTTTATTTTAATAATTATATAGACTCTTAGTATCTAATAAAAGAAGTTCTTTATATGCACAGTCTTATATTACTACAGTATCTTATAAGACTCAAGATTAAAGATTAAATAGTATCTGGTTCTATTAATTAAACTCCTATATATATACATCACCAGATTAGAGAGACAGCAAACTTAGTGAATATTTACTCCATCTATTTAAGATAACTCTAGATTATATCAGTATAAAATATTATTAACTAACTCTTTGTCAGAGCCTGATTGTATTTCTATAAAAGATTATTATAAGAACAGATTTCCATAGAAAATCAGTCTGTATAGTATCCTCCCAACTGTAGTGGTACTATATATAATATTTTTCAACAGCCCATAGCTCATGGGGACAGGGCTCAAAAGTAGTAGGCAAAGTCGGCCAGATAGGATGGCAGAGAGAGATGGTGGAGAGAGAGAGAAGATCTCAAGGATAATAGAGGGCAGGGCAGCCAAATATAAAGGAATCAGAAAGATACATAATGCTGTTTTTTGTGGACGGTTTGCACAACAGACACAACAGTCATGGTTTCTAGCGCTGTTAGAACAGAACAGGACAGCCACTCTGTTCACCTATATCTAGCTGATCACCGCTGACGCGATTTGCTGAGTACTATTTTGTAAAGTGGGTCGAATGCTAAGTCTCCTCTTCCTAGACACTAAGCGCTAGAGGATACAGTAGTCCAAGATATCTCCATAAGATTGATGGACTGTGAGGGGATAAAAAAGAGCCCAGTCGAGGAGAAAAAGATGTGGGTTAAACAAGAGTAACTAACAAGCGCTTTAAAGCGGCCACAAGAGAGGTGGGGGCCGGCTGGTGCAAAGGGGGCTTAAAGCGGCCTGACGTTTAGACGAAACAGGCCACACTTTCACCAGAACGGACATTTAAGAAATAATAAATAAAAAACTACTTTCTATATCTAGTATAAATATTTTAAATATTATATAATATTTTTTAGCCTAATAAATGCCCCAACAATCTTCTAAATATATATTAATAAAACAATATTAAATCTACTAAATATATATATAGTAATATATTTAGATAATATTATAATCTACTCTACTAAATTAAAAAAATATATCTTTTAAATATAAAAAATCTTTAATTATCTCTATATATTTAATCTATATTATAAAATTAATAAATATATTTTCTAAATAAATATTATTAAATATCTAGAATTTATAATAATATCTTATAATATAGAGATAAAGAAAAAATATATACAGATTATTAAAAAATAGTTTTAATCTAAAACTATTAAAAAAATATAATTATTTTTTTTAATATAGATTTAATAATAAATATTTTTTAGATCTAGTTTAATAAATATTTTTACGCCTGCGAATCTTCGCAATGTCTTATTAATAAGGAATAATGGGTATTAATTTTTTATTATAATAATATTTAATCTTTGATAGTTAATATATAGATAAAGTATATTATTTTTTTTAAATATAAAAAATATTAGTACTTTTATAAAACTTTTAAAAGATTTAATCTATTTTTTAATTAAAGATTTATCTATATAATTTTTTAATATCTTTTATTTAGTCTTTGTAAGTTTATATATAGATTTATATAATAATATTAATCTAAACTTTAGATTAATTATATAATTATAGAGGTTATATTTAGGAAATCTTTCTGTAATCATCTCTAAGAATATATCTGTATATTTCTATAAATACAAAAAGATTCTTTTCATCCTGTTAAAAACTTATCTCTTAAAATTAATTATATTTAAATTTTTTTTATTTTTTTTTATATATTGAGTTATTCTTAGTTATATTATTTTTTATAAAATATTAATTAATTAAATCTAATATACTATTACTTTTATATATAATTTTTACTATATTTTCTAAATAATTATAATTTCAATAAATTAATATATATTTTCTCTACAGAATAACTAATTATATTTTTTTTAATTAATTAAAGAATTATTTTCTCTTAACTATAATATCTTAAAAATAAAGATATAGTTATTAATTTTTATAATATTAAATTTATATTATAAGATTTAAATCAGTCTATAAAAATCTTTAAATTTAATTCTTAAAATATATTTTTTATAATTTTATATATAATAACTATCTATTATTTTTATTTTATAAGTTAATCTTTTAGATTAAAAATCTTATTATTTTATCTAAAATTAATTAATAAAGTTACTCTGGGCTTTATTATTAATTAAACCCTATTAAAGTAGTAAATCTAATCTATTAGATATATCTAGTTTAATCTCTATTATTAAATATATTTTAATATTATAATTTTAACTGATTTTTAGTATAATAATTATATATTATAGCTAAAACTTTAATTTTTTAATAATTAAAATTAATTTTTTATATTATTATTAAATAAATAATTATAGTTTATATATTTTTTTTTATTATAGTAATAACAGCAGATATTTAATTTGTTAGTTTATTATATAATAATATAATATAGAATGATTTTTGTAGTTCTTCATATAGTTTTTTTCTATTATTACTATTCCACTTTTTTATATTGAGTTTTAGATAAAAAAGAATAATAATATAATTAGAGCAGTATTTTACCAGTTATTAATAATTTTTTTTATAAAATAAAGTTTTTTTTCTACAAGCTATTCTTACTTTTTATCTTTTAAATATATTATTTTTAATTAATTATAAAAAATTAATAATTTTTTTATAGATATTTAATACTTTAATAATATATTTTTTTATTTTATTTTAAATTAAATATAGTATCTTAATAAATAAATATTAAATATATTATTATTTAATATATTAATAGTTTATCTTAGGGTGGGCATTGGGATTTTTTTTGGGATTTCAGTGGGTTTTGGCTGGTCACAGTGGGATTCCTATATG